>CAMGYJ010000006.1:27401774-27779792 GCA_946122785.1 Linum tenue
GTAGCAGTTATCCAACAAGCGGTTTTCTATGGCGGTTACCTCCTCGGGGCTATAAATAAGAGGGGGGTCGACAGAGACAAAGGTTCCAAAACCAACACATGTCAAGTTTATCCCTTTTATTTTCTCTATCATGTAGCCATAGATGTAGTTCGTAGTTTGGAGCTCTCGCCGAACCTCCATAGGAGTAGAAGTAATTTAATTTAGATCTCGGTCCCAAAAACCATCAATCAAACACCCTCGTTCGAACTTTGTTTGAAGAGGTTTGAGCCGTGTCTTAGAAATCGTTGTCCATAGAAGTGAAAGGATTCTCTTATTGAACGTATCGATTCTCTCATTGAACGTCAGGATTCTCTCATTGAGCGTCATGATTCTCTCATTTCTTGGATGGATACATGTCTATATAATTGGTTTGGCAACTTGAGCAAGACTCAAAGCCATTTTTATGAGTCTAGACATGTCTCGGACATATCTGTGGTTCAGTCAAGGACTTTGCCAATAAATAGCAAAGATCCACCACTAAAAGTGTTACATGGTGTAAGAATCTTTCTTCCACTGGATTTCAAAATGGTCGATCATGGAAAGGAACATCGTCGACATCGGTAACAAGCCAACTGCCATCTCAACATGGGAGTTGTGGCCAAAATTTGGCCTTCACGTTCACGACCCATGATTGTGACTTGTCTGTACAATATGGAGTTCAACTGCCCATGCTAGATAGAAGAACCCTTGTGGATGACGTAGGTGGTGGCGTTTCATCCAAAATGGATCAAGTACCACGATCTGTGCACTCACCCCCAATGCCACCTCTAGTGAGTAGGCAAGGAATGGATTATGAAGAACTCAAACCATCTAGAGCCCATCATGGGGGGAATGCAAGTCTAACATCCCACAAGATGAAATCGAGAAGTCCACCTAAGGGGAATGTGGTAACTAAGAATCCACATGAAGTCCAAGCCACACATGCTTGTGATAAACATACTAATATGGCTAAGTCTGGACATGACGACATGCCACCAACCACAGAAAGTGGACGTGGAGGCATATACAATAAGACACGATGTGATAAAGCCACAAAAATTTATTGTAGATGTGAAAATTTAGCTAATTATGGACAATGCATGTCCAAAAAGTCACATGAAGTCCAAGCCACACATGCTTGTGATAAACATACTAATATGGCTAAGTCTGGACATGACGACATGCCACCAACCACAGAAAGTGGACATGGAGGCGTATCCAATAAGACACGATGTGATAAAGCCACAAAAATTTATTGTAGATGTGAAAATTTAGCTAATTATGGACAAGGCATGTCCAAGAAGCCACGTAAAATCCAAGCCACAAATGCATATGATAAGCATGTTAGTCTGGCTAAACCTGGACATGGGGGCATGTCACCCATCATGAAGTATGAAGTAAGGGGCATGTCTTGAAAGACACAACAGTTTCAAGCCACCCATGGCTTTTATAAGTGTAAAAATATGGTTAAGTCTGGACAAGAGGGCTTGCCACCAATCATCAACAGTGGACATGAGGTCAAGTCCAACAAGAAAAGATGTGGGAAAGCCAAAAAGATTTCTCGTAGGCTTGAAAATTTAGCTAAGTATGGGAAAGGAGGCATATCACCCACCATAAATAATGAAGTAGGAGGCATATCCAAGAAGCTAAAAGAATTCCAGCCTACACATGCTTGTGATAAGTACACAAGTTTGGCTAAGTGTGGACATGGGGGCAAGTCCATGTCCATGAGTAGTAAGTACATGTCATCAATCATGAATGATGGACAAAGGGGCACGCATAAGAAGGTATCATACACACAAACCAGACATGGCCTCACAAAGAACCAAGGATGGTCGTGTGCTTAGGGTAGGAGCCAACAAGGTTTGGAGGTTGAAAGACAAAGTCAAGTGGGCCACATGGGTGGTCGCCAACTTGTCAAGACTGGACATCATCTCCAACAACATGAGGAGAGTAAGCATGTCTCAACCATGAGGAAACCAAGGCAGAGGAAAACCCATAGTCATCTTGACATGACAAGTGATGTGGCTAAAGCATATGAGCATGAGACCCCATGCAAGGCCACCAAAGCTAGACATGCTGATCATATACCACCCACTGGTAAGCTAGAAAATTCAAAATTAATGTATGGAGAATCATGTTCCATGGAGGAAAAGAGGCATGTGGTATATGGATGGCTTCCATGTTTTAATCCATGGACTTGGCAGTGGGTGTACACCTTTGGCGCATTAGTTGGCGCATTAATCCATGGAGAGCAGTGACGTTTGTCACTCCTTGTTATCTTAAATAAATAAATATTCTATATATTAATTAATAAATAAAAGCCAATCATGGCAATATAAGAAAAAATAGAGAGAAAATAACAAATTGGAAATTTTTAGTCGAAGTTATTAGACTTTGATGTGAAGATCTTACCACCAAGTCGTAGTGATGGCTTGGCATACCGAGTAGTAGACTGCGTCTTGCCATGCTATGTCGTCTTGTCCCAAGTGGCCACCAGTTTGGATGTTGGCCACGACCTAAGGGCATCGTGGGTTGGAGATGAGTGATGGCCAGCTTGAGCATGTAAAATAAGAAAAGTGTAGGGGCCTCACTGAATTGTTGACGAGAAGCAAACAAGGCAAGGGTTTCTCGTGGCCACACATGAATGGAGACAACATAGGCGGCATAGCTAGCCACTTGAAAGACATAGGTACCATGGTGTTGTTTTAGAGGAAAAAATTTCAAGTTTTATTGAACCTGTGGTCATGGGTGAGTAGAGACAAGCCTTGTTACTCGAGGACTAGTTAGAGAAGGGATACAAGTGGTCAAGTTGGTCTCAACTACTTAGTCCATAATCCTTATGCACTAAGTAGTTGGGGGGCATTTGTTTACACCATAAAATTTGTCTTGTACCACATTGTTGAGTTACAAGATAATTAATGAGTTTATAAGGCCACACCCATTATAACAATTAAGATTGTTTAAGTTGGGCCTTATGGATATTGATTTTAAACCCAAGCCACTAAGTCTAGAGAGTGACATGCCGCCTCAGCGAAGAGGGCCATGTCCATCTAAAATCTAGAAGCATGTGCCGCCTCATGAAGAGGGCCATGTCCATCTAGAAATCGAGGAGCACATGCCGCCCCAAGATCAAGACTGAATGACTGAAAAATAAACTAAGTCTGGAAGAGGTACATGCCGCTTCAAGGAGAAGCATGTGCCACTTCAACGAGAGGTCCATGCCACTTCATGAGTAGGGGCATGGACGCGAGACAAGATGAGATGTCCATGCCACTTCAAGAGAAGGGGCATGGACGCAAGAAAAGATACTAAGTATGAGAGGGCCATGTTGGGTCACGAGAAGGGTCACAGACATGACTGAGAAGTCCATGGCCGCGAATGAGGAGGCCATGTCGCCTCATGATCCAAAATATACTAAGTCTGAGAAGGCCATGCCGCCTCACGAGAAGGGTCATGTGCATGATTAAGAGATCCATGGTAGTATCATGTGATGGCCATGAACGCGAAGCAAGAAGAATTAGAAATGATTGAAAATACTAAGTATGGAAAGGCCATGCCGCCTCATGAGAGGGTCCTTGTGCATGATTGAGAAGTCCATGTCACTTCACAAGAGTGGCCATGGACATGAATGAGAAGGGCATGGTGGTGGAGCACTATATCAGTAATGACTAAGTCCCAAGTGGGCCATGGACATGGGTAAGAAGTCCATGGCCGCGATGCAAGAAGACCACGACCCCCTTTGTGAGACACCACATGCTCGACAAAAGACTAGCATGGCACGAGATTCAGAACAAGACCAGGCGAGGCAAGCTACACTCCAAAACCCACGACGGTTCCAAGAGCGGCACCTAGGCGGTTGAAGGAGTAACCACCACTCCGAGGAAGCAGGGAGTGGTTTTTTTGGGAGTTATCCAAGAGGCGGTTTTCTACCGAAGAAGGGGGAACGGTTCTTTGTAGCAGTTATCCAACAAGCGGTTTTCTATGGCGGTTACCTCCTCGGGGCTATAAATAAGAGGAGGGGTCGACAGAGACAGAGAGCCCAAGACCAACACTCTGACACACATGTCAAGTTTATCCTTTACCTTTTCTCTATCATGTAGCCATAGATGTAGTTTGTAGTTTGGAGCTCTCGCCGAACCTCCATAGGAGTAGAAGTAATTTAATTTAGATCTCGTTACCAGAAACCATCAATCAAACACCCTCGTTCGAACTTTGTTTGAAGAGGTGTGAGCCGTGTCTTAGTAATTGTTGCCAAAGAAGTGAAAGGTGCAATCCATCAAGTTATTTCAACGCAAGTTTTCTCGCCGGAAAACAAATTTGGCACACCCGGTGGGACCTTGTGTTTGATATGATGACTCCACGACATAGACAACAAGATGAAGATCTTCTACAAGTCTTCGTAGAAGAGGATCAAGTGACTAGCTTCAAAGTTGGTCGAGTGGATGTTGTTTCCAGAAACAATGGCGGGATGAAGGCTTCTGCCAGCACCGGCGACAAGTTTGGATGAAGCAGCTTCCATCAGTTCGCTCCATCAATCCATTGAGGAGGGTAGGGTTGACCCCCAACAGGTAAACCGACGTTTAACTTCTCATATTAAGCGTCATGCTTCTCTTATTGAACGTATCGATTCTCTCATTGAACGTCAGGATTCTCTCATTGAGCGTCATGATTCTCTCATTTCTTGGATGGATACATGTCTATATAATTGGTTTGGCAACTTGAGCAAGACTCAAAGCCATTTTTATGAGTCTAGACATGTCTCGGACATATCTGTGGTTCAGTCAAGGACTTTGCCAATAAATAGCAAAGATCCACCACTAAAAGTGTTACATGGTGTAAGAATCTTTCTTCCACTGGATTTCAAAATGGTCGATCATGGAAAGGAACATCGTCGACATCGGTAACAAGCCAACTGCCATCTCAACATGGGAGTTGTGGCCAAAATTTGGCCTTCACGTACACGACCCATGATTGTGACTTGTCTGTACAATATGGAGTTCAACTGCCCATGCTAGATAGAAGAACCCCTGTGGATGACGTAGGTGGTGGCGTTTCATCCAAAATGGATCAAGTACCACGATCTGTGCACTCACCCCCAATGCCACCCCCAGTGAGTAGGCAATGAATTTATTATGAAGAACTCAAACCATCTAGAGCCCATAATGAGGGAATGGAAGTCTAACATCCCACAAGATGAAATCGAGAAGTCCACCTAAGGGGAATGTGGTACCTAAGAATCCACATAAAGTCCAAGCCACACATGCTTGTGATAAACATACTAATATGGCTAAGTCTGGACATGACGACATGCCACCAACCACAGAAAGTGGACATGGAGGCGTATCAATAAGACACGATGTGATAAAGCCACAAAAATTTATTGTAGATGTGAAAATTTAGCTAATTATGTACAAGGCATGTCCAAAAAGCCACGTGAAATCCAAGCCACACATGCATATGATAAGCATGTTAGTCTGGCTAAACCTGGACATGGGGGCATGTCACCCATCCTAAAGTATGAAGTAGGGGGCATGTGTTGGAAGACACAACAGCTCCAAGCCACTCATGGCTTTTACAAGTGTAAAACTATGGTTAAGTCTGGGCAAGAGGGCATGCCACCAATCATCAACAGTGGACATGAGGTCAAGTCCAACAAGAAAAGATGTGGGAAAGCCAAAAAGAGTTCTCATAGTCTTGAAAATTTAGCTAAGTATGGGAAAGGAGGTATATCACCCACCATAAATAATGGAGTAGGGGGCATGTCCAAGAAGCTAAAAGAATTCCAGCCTACACATGCTTGTGATAAGTACACAAGTTTGGCTAAGTGTGGACAGGGGGCAAGTCCATGTTTATGAGTAGTAAGTACATGCCATCAATCATGAATGATGGACATAGGGGCATGTATAAGAAGGCACCTGATGACTCGGTATTTGCACATGTTTCCCCCTTTGTTTCTTGATTGTTTGAGCTTGAATTATCGCGTCTTTGGCCTATTTTACACTAGGTTGTGTTCCTTTGTCACATTTCAGGTCCTAGCACATAAAGTGAAGCATAGGCGCAAGTTTCAAGTCAATCAGAGATCAATTGACGATTTGGGAGAAGAAACTCGGGCATGACCTGAAGAAGAATGGATTTCTACCTCACTTCATGGACAAAGAATCATGCAAGCTTGTCATGAAAAGAAAGAGGACGAGACTACGAGCGTCTGGGATCAAACGGCGACTGATTCGGAGTCCGGACGAGGGAGAAATGAAGCGTTAAACAGAGGCTGGGTAAGCCACACGGGCATCCTGGAACCCCACACGGCCGTGTGGAAATCACCGAGCCTTCACACGGGCAGCTGGGAAAGCCACACGGCCGTGTGGCCTGGCCGTGTGAGTTGGGAATTGATGTTTAAAACCCGATTTTCAACGAAAGGAAAGGGGGAGAGCTGGGTTTTGGATCACAAACACCCAAGGGACGAACCCTAGAGAGAGAGAGCGACTTGGGAACATTCTTTGAGATATTTTGGAGGATTTTTTCGCCATTGGAGCTCGGGAATCAAGCTTGGAGATGGATATTGAAGATCTAGATCAGATTTCTGCAGTCTCTCTCTTCTCTATGGAGTAACTTCCCTTCACTTAGGTTTTGAGGAACCCTAGTTCCATGTGTTAGGATCTTTCTTGTATGAAGTTTTGGATGCTATATTGTTTGATTATAATCGATTGAGGCATGATTTATTGAGTCAATTGAATCTTGATCAAATTCTCTTGATTTATGCTTTAACCTATGATAGATAGAATCTGATTAGGTTAAGAGAGCTTCCTTGATTGATAGTGGTGAATTGGTTGTGCGAGAGTCAATCAATTCACTGCTTTGTACTAGAATTCATTCCAGTAGTGGAGATCTGTGTGAATCGCCTTAGCAGTTTATCCCGGTGAAGGCTAGTCGCCTGCCGAGTATTCTGTCTGAGAGGGCTTGGTCAGTTTAAGAGATTCCAAGCTAATTTCGGATCTTCCGCAGTTTAATCAACAGTAGATCAACCAAAGGTAATTGCAACTTGGACCTAATTGAGGAACTAGGGGGAATCATACCTAAGTGAGTTCCCAACTTGTAATTAGTAGAGTAGTCAGTAGAGTAGTTTATAAATCAATCCTTAATCTAGTTTGCTAGATAATGAACTGAAGCTGAGTAATAGTAACTCTAGAGACCCGTGGATTCGATATTTATTACTTGTGCCACTATACTGCAGTCCCTTTCATTGGTTACACTTGGCCATTGTTAGGTGTTGTGTTTTAGCGTGTCAAGTTTTTGGCGCCGTTGCCAGGGACTTTCTAGATTATTAGGAAAGGCAGAAGTTTGTTACTTTAGCGTTTTTCTTTTGTTTTCCGCCCTTGCTTTTCACTTGGGTGTTTTTTGTTTTTGTTGGTGCAGATCTGAATCATGGACCCTCATGGCTTCTCCAATCATTGGGGGTATCCACCACCATCCGAGTGGTATTACCCCAAGACTCCCTGGAGTAACCAAGGAGGAGAAGACTATGGAGTCGGGTTCCAGTACCAACCCCCTTTCTATGGAGAACAATCAGACCCCTGGGCATATCAAGAACAACCTCCTTATCGAGAAGAATTTCACCCACAACCAGAGGGGCCATTGGAGCTGGAGTTACCCATGGCGGCCTTCCCGGGCCATTCTGCAGAGCCATGCTACACTCCACAGCCAGATCCAAACTATGAATTGAGGCTTCTCATGGAGCAGTTTGCTCGAGACTGTGAGAGATCATGCTCCAGGATGGATCATTGTGTCCAGGCCTATCGTTAAACAGAGGAGATCCTCCTGAGCCTTAAGAAGAGCGTCAATGATCTTGAGAGATCTTGTGCACAACCTGCTCTAGATCACCCTTATGTTACCATACTAGAAGAGGAGGAGGAAGAAGAAGGCTACAAGGACATTGTGGAGCACACTGAAGTTGTCACGGAGAGCTCTTGTGATGATCATGATCAGGAATGTCCTATCATAGCCGACCACACCTTCACACATCCCACACCGAGCTTTGAAGAGGCGGGCATGAGTGAGGAGATGCAAGAAGATCTCATGAAAGAAATTGCTTGGCAACTTGCTCTCCAATCCGTGCTAGAAGAAGAAGAGCAAGAAAGGGTGCAGAAAGAAGTTGTGGAGGATGACGAAAGTGAAGCAGGAGGAGTTCTTGATCATTTCCCAGGGGTGATACCACATGAAGAAGAAAGGGAGGTTGAAGAAGAAATTGGCGTCCAGGCTGAGCACGGAGTTAAGGTGGAGGAGGCCTGCACCGGCCATGAGTTACATGTGATATCTCCACCAAACTTCAAGGAGCTACTTGGCAAGGACCCATTTGCAGTGTCTCTTTGCCAGACCAAGGCCACATCGACATCGGTCCCTCTTGGTGGACGCGATGGTGGCCAATCGATGCTGTCTTATCTGGTTTGGGGCAATGAGACGAGAGAAGAGAAGAAGAGGTCTCGAGGGTGGAGACTTCATCTGCATCAAGTGCACGAGCCTTCATCACCTGCAACACCACCTGCTTGTGACTTGAGACTCCACCTCATAGATGAGAACCTCAACTTCAAGGAGGTTCTAGCATGGACCGAAACTTAGGAGCCATCGTCCGGCTCACGACGTGAAAGAAGCGCTTGTTGGAAGGCAACCCAACCAGTCGGTTTGCATTTCTTTCTCTATTTCTCCTCGGTTGAGTCAGTTTTGTTATTTGATTTTAGAGTCAATAACTCAAGCTTTGTGAGATTTTGTGTGGTGTTTGTGTTCTGATTACTCTCTCTTCCTGGAATGCACCGCCTGCCCCGTCCATCATCATTCACCCTTGATCTGGTAACTTCGTTCTACCCTCCTTATCTTTCCTCCATTGAGGACAATGTCGTGCTTAAGTGTGGGGGGGTGTTCGATTATGTATGCGGGTGAATGTTTGGCTGTTTGTGTGCTTGGAGCCTAGTCCACTGTCCAAATTTTTAAATTTGAGGGCTCCAAGTACGTGTTTCCTTGCAAATTGCCTACTCAGTATGCTTTGAATTGACAGTCTCTATAGTAATGTGCAACCTAGGGAGGTAGTGTAGCACTATGGAGGATGTTGAAGTATAAGATTTTTCCTATCTAGCTCTCTGCTGCGCCAGTTGATTTTGTGAATTAGTGGAGCTAAGACCGTCGAATTCATGCGGTAATGGTGACTCTGTTTGGATTGTGTTATGGACTCGTGTATCGAACAGGGTGCTCATGTGGAAAATGGGAAGCAGTTGGTCCTCCATGTCGAAATCATTAAAATCTTAAACATGGGGAAAGCCCAACGTGTGTGGCACCGTTCATTGCACAAAATCGGGTTTTGGAAGAGATTTTAGTGATCCTTAGTGGGGTACTCCTACAAGGTGAAGCTAAGCTGTCTCTAGTACAAGTAAAACTTCCACCCGTTGAGCGGTTTGCCTACTCGAGGATGTGTTTTTAAGGGCACGGATAGAGCTTCCGACCCCCCTTAATTTCATTGACCCTCCACACGAGTTGAGGAAAAGGAGTTAAAAGAAGTACTCTGGCGAGCGCCAGATGTACAGAAATTGCTCTTGCTCGAATAAAAAGGGTCGACCGTGCAAAAGACTGCAGTTGGAACCCCACCAAATGAAAGAAAAAAAAATGTAAATGAAAGTGAGAAAAAGGGTTTTCAACGGTGAAATGAAGTGAAAGAGCACCCCGGTACAACGAGTCCTTGGTTGTGAATGGTGTGAGTCCCTTTATCCATGAACTGACTGTCTTACTTCTACTTTTTCTCATGATCCTGGCTTGAGTCTAGTACTCGCATTGAGAGAGATAGGGAACGTCTTAGAAGACCAGTTGACCTCGTAAGCTGCTATATGATCTAGGAAATCCTCTATCGACGATCGGGGTTGTATGTTGCTATAGAGCTCTGGAGAGCTGCATTGGTTTGAGTTAGGTTTGCTTGGGGACAAGCAAACAGTTAAGTGTGGGGGGATTTGATGACTCGGTATTTGGACATGTTTTCCCCTTTGTTTCTTGATTGTTTGAGCTTGAATTATCGCGTCTTTGGGCTATTTTACGCTAGGTTGTGTTCCTTTGTCACATTTCAGGTCCTAGCACATAAAGTGAAGCATAGGCGCAAGTTTCAAGTCAATCAGAGATCAATTGATGATTTGGGAGAAGAAACTCGGGCATGACCTGAAGAAGAATGGATTTCTACCTCACTTCATGGACAAAGAATCATGCAAGCTTGTCATGAAAAGAAATAGGACGAGACTACGAGCATCTGGGATCAAACGGCGACTGATTCGGAGTCCGGACGAGGGAGAAATGAAGCGTTAAACAGAGGCTGGGTAAGCCACACGGGCATCCTGGAACCCCACACGGCCGTGTGAGTCGTGGCCGTGTGGAAATCACCGAGCCTTCACACGGGCAGCTGGGAAAGCCACACGGCCGTGTGGCCTGGCCGTGTGAGTCGGGAATTGCTGTTTAAAACCCGATTTTCAGCGAAAGGGGAGAGCTGGGTTTTGGATCCCAAACACCCAAGGGACGAACCCTAGAGAGAGAGAGCGACTTGGGAACATTCTTTGAGCTATTTTGGAGGATTTCTTCGCCATTGGAGCTCGGGAATCAAGCTTGGAGATGGAGATTGAAGATCTAGATCAGATTTCTGCAGTCTCTCTCTTCTCTATGGAGTAACTTCCCTTCACTTAGGTTTTGAGGAACCCTAGTTCCATGTGTTAGGATCTTTCTTGTATGAAGTTTTGGATGCTATATTGTTTGATTATAATCGATTGAGGCATGATTTATTGAGTCAATTGAATCTTGATCAAATTCTCTTGATTTCTGCTTTAACCTATGATAGATAGAATCTGATTAGGTTAAGAGAGCTTCCTTGATTGATAGTGGTGAATTGGTTGTGCGAGAGTCAATCAATTCACTGCTTTGTACTGGAATTCATTCCAGTAGTGGAGATCTGTGTGAATCGCCTTAGCAGTTTATCCCGGTGAAGGCTAGTCGCCTGCCGAGTATTCTGTCTGAGAGGGCTTGGTCAGTTTAAGAGATTCCAAGCTAATTTCGGATCTTCCGCAGTTTAATCAACAGTAGATCAACCAAAGGTAATTGCAACTTGGACCTAATTGAGGAACTAGGGGGAATCATACCTAAGTGAGTTCCCAACTTGTAATTAGTAGAGTAGTCAGTAGAGTCATTTATAAATCAATCCTTAATCTAGTTTGCTAGATAATGAACTGAAGCTGAGTAATAGTAACTCTAGAGACCCGTGGATTCGATATTTATTACTTGTGCCACTATACTGCAGTCCCTTTCATTGGTTACACTTGGCCATTGTTAGGTGTTGTGTTTTAGCGTGTCAGCACCATACGCACAAACCAAACATGACCTCACAAAGAACCAAGGATGGATGTGTGCTAAGTGTAGGGGCCAACAAGGTTTGGATGTTGAAACACGAAGTCAAGTGGGCCACATGGGTGGTTGCCGACTTGTCAAGACTGGACATCGTCTCCCACAACATGAGGAGAGTAAGCATGTCTCAAACGAGAGGCATCCAAGGCAGAGGAAAACTTATGGTTGTCTTGACATGTCAAGTAAGGTGGCCAAAGCACAGGAGCATGGGACCCCATGTAAGGCCACCAAGGCAAGACATACATACCATATACCACCCAGTGGTAAGTTAGAAAATTCAAAATTAATGTATGAAAAGTCATCTCCCATAGAGAAAAAGATTCATGTGATCTATCGATGGCTTGCCTGCTTTAATCCACGAATTTGGCAGTGGGTGTACACCTTTGGCGCCTTAGTTGTTGCCAAAGGCGATGGAGAGCAGCGACGTTTGTCACTCCTTGTTATGTTAAATAAATAAATATCATATATATTAATTAATAAATAAAAGCCAATCATGGCTATATAAGAAAAAATAGATAGAAAATAACAAAGTGGAAATTTTGAGTCGAAGTTATTAGACTTTGATGTGAAGATCTTACCACCAAGTCGTAGTGATGGCTTGGCATACCGAGTCGTAGATTGCGTCTTGCCATGCTATGTCGTCTTGTCCTAAGTGGCCACCAGTTTGGATGTTGGCCACGACCTAAGGGCATCGTGGGTTGGAGACGAGTGATAGCCAGCTTGAGCATGTAAAATAAGAAAAGTGTAGGGGCCTCACTGAATTGTTGATGAGAAGCCAACAAGGCAAGGGTTTCTCGTTTGCTACACATGAATGAAGACAACATAGGCGGCATAGCTAGCCACTTGAAAGACGTAGGTACCATGGTGTTGTTTTAGAGGCAAAATTTTCAAGTTTTATTGAACTTGTGGTCATGGGTGAGTAGAGACAAGCCTTGTTACTCGAGGACCAGTTAGAGAAGGGATATAAGTGGTCAAGTTGGTCTCAACTACTTAGTCCATAATCCTTATGCACTAAATAGTTGGGGGGCATTTGTTTACACCATAAAATTTGTCTTCTACCACATTGTTGAGTTACAAGATAATTAATGAGTTTATAAGGCCACACCCATTATAACAATTAAGATTGTTTAAGTTGGGCCTTATGGATATTGATTTTAAGCCAAGCCACTAAGTCTGGAGAGTGACATGCCGCCTCAGCGAAGTGGGCCATGTCCATCTAAAATCTAGAAGCATGTGCCGCCTCATGAAGAGGGCCATGTCCATCTAGAAATCGAGGAGCACATGCCGCCCCAAGATCAAGACTGAATGACTGAAAAATAAACTAAGTCTGGAAGAGGTACATGCCGCTTCAAGGAGAAGCATGTGCCACTTCAACGAGAGGTCCATGCCGCTTCACGAGAAGGGGCATGGACGCAAGAAAAGATACTAAGTATGAGAGGGCCATGTTGTGTCACGAGAAGGGTCACATACATGACTGAGAAGTCCATGGCCGCGAATGAGGAAGCCATGTCGCCTCATGATCCAAAATATACTAAGTCTGAGAAGGCCATGCCGCCTCACGAGAAGGGGCATGGACGCGAGACAAGAGGCCCTAGGTATGATTGAAAAATGCTAAGTATGAGAAAGCATGCCACCTCAAGAGAAGAGCCATGTGCATGATTGAGAGATCCATGGCCGTGTCACGAAAGGGGCCATGGACGCAAGGCAGCGAATCACACTTGAATGAAGACAAAGATATTCTAAGTGTGGAGAGGACTTGTCGCTTTAACGAGGAGGGTCATGTCCCTCTAGAGATCAAGAAGGTCATGTCGTGTCACAAGAGAGGTCCATGCCGCCTCATGAGAGGGGCCATGGACATGAGTACGAAGTTCATGGCCGTAAGACAAGAAGGCCATGGACATGAGTAAGAAGTCCATGGCCGCGAGGCAAGAAGACCACGACCCCCTTTGTGAGACACCACATGCTTATCAAAAGACTAGCATGACACAAGATTCAGAACAAGACCAGGCGAGGCAAGCTACACTCCAAGACCTACGGCGGTTACAAGAGAGGCCCCTAGGTGGTTGAAGGAGTAACCACCACTCCGAGGAAGCAGGGAGCGGTTCTTTTTGGGATTTATCCCAGAGGCGGTTTTCTACCGAAGAAGGGGGAGCGGTTCTTAGTAGCAGACTAGCAGTTATCCAACAAGCGGTTTTCTATGGCGGTTACCTCCTCGGGGCTATAAATAAGAGGAGGGGTCGATAGAGACAAAGGTTCCAAAACCAACACATGTCAAGTTTATCCCTTTTCTTTTCTCTATCATGTAGCCATAGATGTAGTTCGTAGTTTCGAGCTCTCGCCGAACCTCCATAGGAGTAGAAGTAATTTAGTTTAGATCTCGTACCCAAAAACCATCAATCAAACACCCTCGTTCGAACTTTATTTAAAGAGGTTTGAGCCGTCTTAGAAATCATTGTCCATAGAAGTCAAAGGTGCAATCCATCTCAATTCAACTACTTCTCACCGGAAAACAGCTACCGAGAAAACTCTCAGACAATACGACACCAGTTTCCAATGTCCACGAGTCCAGGGTGCTGCAGTCCCGTTTCTTCGGTGTCTATCAAAGTCACTTTTCGGCCCTGATCTTCCACTTCGCTCTAAGCAGCGCGGAAAGATGGAATACCGAAACAAGCTTGTCCTTGCTCCCATGGTTCGAGTTGTGAGTCAATCAACCTCCAACCAGCTCTGCTTTAGTCCCCCTAACTTCTTTTTTCTCTACAACCGAACGCGCCTCTCTGCCTCCCTTGTTGCTTCATACCTTCTAATCCGTTTCCACCGGCGACTACTGCCGTTGTTGATGTTTCTGTTCCAGGGGACGTTACCGTTGAGGCTGTTGGCGGCTGAATACGGAGCAGATATCACCTATGGGGAAGAGATTATCGATCATAAGATGGTCAAGTGCGAGCGCAGAGTTAATGGTTATCTTCTATTCCTCCCCCATTTGCCTTGTTTTTCTTTTTAATGCTAGAGGCGCTGAATTTCTGCTTTCTCGATTTGCTTATTGTGCCACTGGAAAATGGTTCTCTGAGAATGTAATTTGTATGCTGCTTCTAGAGTTAATGAGTTTTCAGTATCTAAATTGTTGTTGGTTTCTTTATCCTGATTGAATTTAGATTTGTATTTACTTTTAAGGGGACAATGCTTTTTAGGTTACCAACTCATATGATGCAAAAAAATCCAATTCAAGGAGGTGATCATTGATCTTCAAACTGTTAAATGAAGCACGGCTTAAGAACGGTAATCCTTGTATCAATACTAGAGACTACTGTCACGGTTTTGCTTCTGCAACTAATTAGGTTAGAATACAGTGATTTGGGATGAAAAGTAACAACATTTTTATTTTTCATAGTCTCCATTCCATCTGAACTGAATGACCTCGTACATCATATATCATGCTGAAATGTCAATGTTTACAGCTTGGCTGCCACCGTAATGACTTGTGCCGTTTGAGTTAGATAACGCTCTAGAAAGCTAAATAACAACTCCTGTTTACAGTGGTGAAAGGAAGAACACGATGAAGAGGAAGCTCACATGTAATCCCATGATCTTGCTATGCATAATTGGTGTTTGTGTGCTACTGATACTCAAACCATTACTCGGATATTAACTAGAACTGGGTGGTGAATCTGACAAATCATTTTTTTTCTTTATGAAAACTACTGTTAGTGAGTCTTGATAAGGGATAACTGATTTGTGCCCATTAGCTTAAGTTTAATATGGAATGCGGGTGCTTAGGTAATTTTGTTACCCGGTGGGTGAGGTCATCTATCTTTGATCAAGGATGATGAAAATTTATATGGATTTGTGAAAATTGCGATGAAATTTATTTGTCTACGGGCCTTGATTGATGGGTAAAAAGATTAGTTCTGTAACCATTCTCATCCAAATTTCATCAAGCCTTTTTTTTTTTGTGCGTTGATATATTTAAGATAGATGTGCTTTCTAGTTTCTACTGCCTGTCTACTGAATTGTTGTAAAAAGAAGTTTAGATTACTAACGACATTTCCCTTTCCAGAAAACATTGGATGTACTGATTTTGTCGAGAAGGGAACAGAAACAGTTGTTTTCAGAACCTGCC
This sequence comes from Linum tenue, assembly GCA_946122785.1. Taxonomy (NCBI): domain Eukaryota; kingdom Viridiplantae; phylum Streptophyta; class Magnoliopsida; order Malpighiales; family Linaceae; genus Linum; species Linum tenue. The sequence goes on from CAMGYJ010000006.1 coordinate 27,417,328, forward strand.
TTCAAGAGAGAAACCAAGTGGTTTTCCAAGTTGGGACCTCAGATGCAGTCAGGGCTTTGAATGCTGCTCAACTAGTGTGAGTTCTCCTGTTTGTTAATGGAAAAATTTGTAGTAAGGGCTAGTTGAGTAACTCAAAATCATTCAAGTATATAGCATTGGAAAGAGCGCAGTGAATCTGTTTTAAATTCATATTTTTCTTCATCTCAGGCAACTTTTTTTGGCCAATGGAAATTCGTATTGGCATCTTTATTTAAGCAAATAACTTACAAAACCTGAGGCCTGATAAAAAACTTATTTTTTTTTTTTTTGCAGATGTAAAGATGTTGCTGCAATTGATGTCAATATGGGTTGCCCCAGGTCATTTTCCATAAGTGGTGGCATGGGTGCTGCCCTGCTTAGAAAGCCTGAGCTCATTGCTGATGTATGCTGACGAGATTACTACTTTTGAATTTCATTGGTGTCAATAGGAAGAGCTTTATCATCTTAACGTTGGTACAGATTTTGACAACACTAAGGAGAAACTTGGACATTCCAGTCACGTGTAAAATCAGACTGCTGAAATGCCCTCAGGATACGGTTGAACTAGCCAGGCGAATTGAAAAAACTGGCGTTTCTGCTGTTGCTGTTCATGGAAGGTGATCATATGCTGAAATTTCTTTGTGCTTTAAATCTTTTATTTCTGTTTCTATTTCTGGAAGATGATCATTCTTATATCCAAGAAGATGTCACTCTCAAGGTTTATGAAATTAAATACGCCCTGCTCCTTTCTCACGTCTTCGGGAATAGAAAACTAGGTTACTTTATGATTTAACAAGTAAATGAGCTCTGGTGATCCATGATTGTATGGATCTTGTACTTTTCATATACCATGGAATGTCTTTATGATGAATCACTTGGATGCATGCCTTTGAAAGTATCAAAAGTGTTGGCACACATAAGTGTGAATGACGATAAGATGCAACTAATCTTTTGAAAATTTAGCAAATTATTGGCACACATGCTTAGGCAGTAAGGAGTTGAATCACAATACTATTACAATCCCGTGAAATTTCCTGGTCATTCATATGTATTCATATTGATTAAACTGCAGAAAAGTTGCAGATAGACCAAGGGATCCTGCTAAGTGGAATGAGATTGCAGACATTGTAGCTGCATTATCTATACCAGTCATAGCAAATGGTGATGTCTTTGAGTATGGTGATTTTGAGCGTATCAAAGTTGCAACAGGTATCTATCATATGCCCTGAAGATAAGCAAGTCCCACTCTTATTTTGTCAGCTACCAGGCGATGCTTGTGTTTGTATAACCTAGTGCTTGTTGGTCTTTCAGCTATGGTTCGTACCTATCTTCATATTTTGCTGAATAAGATTTAGTGCTTAACTGTAGCCTAGAAATTTGCAGTTATATATAGTTAATGGTTCCGAAAAGTATGATACATAGATCAGTAGTTCAGGATTTTGGAGGATAGAATCTTCTGTGATTGTTTCCCTAAGGTTCTCTATAACCTCTGCCTTTATACCAAATTAAATCTCAAGTTACCTTGATTTGCTTCAAGGTGCCACATCGGTAATGGCGGCAAGAGGAGCTCTATGGAATGCCTCAATTTTCTCGCCTGTGGGGAAATTGGATTGGGAAGATGTTAAAAGACAGTATGTTCGAAAAGTAGGTATAGTCAATGTCTTTATGCGGTATCTATCCTGCAATGCAACCACAATGCTATTTCGCAGGGAACAATTTTTAACACCTATTTCTTGCAGAGTATCCTATGGGACAATGACGTGAAAAGCACAAAGCACACTTTGAAGGAAATGATAATGCATTACTCTTGCCTTGAACTCCCTGAAGGAAAAGATGTGATAAAATCAGAAACATTGGCAGATATAGCGTGAGTTTTACTTGGGACCGTTCTATATTTTCCAGCTTAGAAGAGTCTCCTTGTTCATATTACACATGGGTGTTAACTGTTGGTGATATTGGCATTGTCCTTAACTGATAATTTGGTAAGTCATTTAGGGTGTTTTTGAAGATTGAAAAAGGTGCAACTGGCTATGGATTTTTTTAAAACAGACATTGAGTTTCAATGCAGTCTGTTTATGCATCTGTTTTTGTGACTGTTCCCACTAACCCGTCGTTCTTGCTGCTTATTTTTTCTTTCTTTCTTTCTTTCTTTCTTTAATCTACTGATAAGATATTTGCGTTCTTTTTTAAGTTTCAACCATGAAAGTATCTTTATTCGGAACACACAAATAAGGTTGAAAAATGGTATCCTGTCATGAGCAGTGGCTTGACTACGAGAGAAAATTCTTATAATGATGGATTTACCTGATGCTGTGGTGACTTCTGATTGTACTAAGAAAGGACAATAGTTCTCTTCACAATAGTTCTTCTCAATTTCTCGATGAGAATAGGATGTAATCCTCCTGCTACATAAAGGGCTCAGAACTGGAGTAGCACTAAATCGATAGAACATGGCCTTACACATTGCAACTTGAGTTCATATATTTTGCATTTGCTTCATTGCAGGCGACTTTATGGAGAGGAAAAGTATTATCAGTTCGTCAATGAAAATAGGACTATGCTCAATGGCGGACACAGGGAGGGGAAGTTTATGGTTGCTCCTGAGATTTGATGTCTTTTACCCTTCATGCTCATTATATGAGTCGCTTATTAAGAATTCATTGTATCAAGAGTATACAATGAAAGCCCATTTTGACTGTGCACTAACCTCCCAGGAAGAAGGTGATTAATGCATGCCTTTTGTTGGGCCATTTGTAGTAGTACATTGACACTGCTGCTGCATCATCTGATTTCTCAACATTCTGTTTGAAGAACTGCGACGTCATAATACAGACTTACAGTCCAGAGGCCATGTGGGCACTGTTTCGTGCTCAACATGGTCATGTTGTCATACTCTTATCTCACTGCCATATCCAATGATTTTAGAACTGACAATAAGTTTGAACTACTTGGTTCTGGCTTTAAGGTCTTCCACCAAGTTGTGTTTCTCTGCACTTCCTTCACTGTTCTTGTATTCCTTCTTGATTCTCTTCTTCTCCAGTTTACCTCTCTTTTCTTCTCAATCCAGTGTCCGATTGATCCATGCCTAAGGCCAGCTGTAACAGCTTGGTATTAGAGCTTTTTCCAGCAACCATGATGGTGCCTCCGCCTCTTTCAATGATCGACCAACGATCATCAACCAATGGTAGCTCACTTGTTGCTTGTCATGAGTCAGATAGAAAGAATTGGCATCTTCTTCTGGTCAGAGGAAATCAATCCTTCTGTTCATCTCCACCAATGGTTCTCCCTCCAACCCTAATTTCCTCTCCAACGATATATCTAGCAGTGGTTGTTTCTTCAATTGCCACCGATGACAGAGGCATCTGATGTGATCTATTGCCTTCACTGCTGGTTGAGAGCGTAACGAGGCAAGATTCTAAATTCTCAACCTTGACCATAGTTTCTTTTATTCATTGGAGAAAACAGTAGATGTTGGGCCAAAAAGTATCGGGAGTTGTTTACTGTTCTACATAGACCTGATCATCAAAAGGTTGAGGTTGTAGCAGCAATTTCAGGCACATGCCAAATATTTGGTCCTGTAGTTGGGCTTCTTAGGGATCGGTGTTGGTTTGGAGTGAATTTGTAGATGACCGGTTCAATCCTTTTTTAGCCTTCACTAATGGTGGTGTTACAGCAGGGAATTATGGGTGCTTCAACGGTACTCGGATGAAATCCGGGTTACCTCATACCTTGAGTATGAAAACGCTATCTAGACCTCGAATTAACAGGATTTTTGGGCATGATACTATACCCTTACCTTTAATGAGTGAACTCTAGGTCATAATTATCTAAATCATAAACTATAAACCCTAAGATGGTGCATTGATTTTTTTTATCTATATTTGACGAATCATAATCGTCGATTATTGTTTCTAATTAAATTGATCTTGGGGTATAAGATTTAGAGAATTAAGACTTAGATTTTGATCTTTAAGGGTAAGAGTATAGTATCAAGTCCGAAAGATCAGTCAATTCAAGTTCAAGATAGCGTTTTCTTACTCAAGGTATGCGGTACCCCGAATTTCACCCTGGGTACCGTAGAACTCCTCAGGAATTATGATAGGTTTGTCAAAACACTAACTACTCCAATATATGTCATCTATACTCTAGATTGGCAAAGTAGTATAATGACGACTTTCAAGATCGTATTCTCGAGAGAAAAATATATTGCTACGTTGATGACTCGTCCTTGTAATCCCTTAATTTTTTTTATTATGCAAAATCTCTATATTAATAACTATTCACTGGGCATGCTCCTAGCTATACTCCTAACCAAGAAATTGGATCAATGGGTACTCACCTAATGAGCAAATAAACATGTAACTCAATGGGCATGCAATTACACATTTATATTATTTCATATGTGTTCTAATCTTGGCCCAACAAGATGGACACGAGTGAAGAACAAACAAGTATCACACAATTAAAGACAATTGATTGAAATAACGCAACATCAAATAGTCATAATCCAAACTACGGTTCATAGACATCATCTCCTATGAATCACTACATTGAGTTAGGATTCTTCTTACCTCAAGTACAAGAGTTTTAAGCCATAGTCGATGAGAAAAGATATATAAGAAGAGGAAAGGAATAAATCATTTTGATGGAGGCTTCAAGTATTGCTGAGCTCTAAGAATATCCAATCAAGAAGTGGAAATTTTTCCTATTCTTCTAGCTTCCTTCTCTCCCTTTACATAACTCAAACCCTTACCTTCTTCTCTCTAGTGCTGAAAAAACTGATCTAAAATTCGCCCCCTTAGAATATGTTAGATTTCTTCTTGTATAGGCATGGGGCATATGAAATTATGGGCGCAAATTCACGATATTCAAACCTGGACCCGACAATAAATCATTGAGTAAAAAAAAAAAATAGAGAAAGAATATGATTATAAACAAAAAAAGAAACACAAGTACGATTTAAACAAAAGACTCTACACAAAAGCACAAGACTCTAAACACAAAACAAAATTAAAACACTTTTAACCAAAAACTAAAACAAAGACTTGATACAAATATAAAAAGAAAGAGGAAAAGAACAAGTACCTTACTTCCTTTCCAACGTTCGCGAGAGTCCCTGCAAATGGAGTCAAAATTTGATTCGTCGTAGAATATACACAAGTTTACCTAGTTGGTAACTAGAATCGTAATCCCTTATGGCCTCTCATGATCACTTATTCAGATCGCAAGGGACTTGTCTTTGAAACTTTAAAACAAATGTGGAGGTTGAGGTGTCTCCAGTGTTTAGGTTCTCCTTGATTTTAACAAAAGTAAACAAAAATAAAGAAAGTTAAACTACTGTTGGATAAGGAAGGCAAGAGAAAGAGGCATTGCATAGGCAAGCTCGTCCGAGTTTCCTTATGGGCCGTTAAGTTGCCATTTCATTTCTGTTAGCTGTCACAACAGAAAACAAAATTGAAATGAAAACGAAGCTGGCATTTCCTGGAAAACAAAATCTGAAAAAAACTTGTTTAGCTGAGAATTTTGGTGAGTTCTAAAACTGAATTCTGAAAATGAAAACATGTTTAGTTGCTTCATATTGTTTTCTGATTCTTGAATACCACAATTTTGTTCATTGAGTACCATACAAAACTAGCCATGATTATAATTCGAATTAAATAGTTTTTAAACTACAAATAAACACAATACAAGCTAAGTACAACATCTTATATTAATTAAGTACTAGTACAACATAAAAATTCAAATAAGTCCAACTTAAAAGCCATCCCACAACTCGAGTATCATATAACTCTGGTCATGATTATATATTTTAACACGAATCAATAGTTTAACCACTAATAAACACAATACATGTACAAACAATGTAGTAGTTAATTTTTTATATGATAGTGAGTAAACACAAAATCCTATTATTATAAACACATTTAAAATAACATAATGTTTTTAATCTTTATGTAATTTAAATTCATATATTTTATAATTGAGGTTAAACAATGTAGAAAAATGAAATTTTGTAAACATATATGGGTAAACAATTTCGGTGGGTATACATAGAAAAAACAAAGTTTGGATTAAAAAATTTACTCATGGTAAATTACTATTTGATGGGAAAATGCTAAGCCAGAACCGCCAAGCAAATTAAAAAAAAAAAGCGAAAAAATAGGATTGTGGGAAGCCTCCCAAGCATATACTATCGTCCAAGAATTGGGGAAGCCTCCCAGGCTGCTAAAACAAGAAAGGGAAAAAAGAAATAGCTGGCAGGATTCGAACAGGGGGGCTCATAAGTGCACAGTGACAATTTTCCGCCAGGCAACGGGGAGAAATCCGTGTCATAGTTTCCCCAAAACGTCTTTTTATTGTTTTTCGCCAACTACCTCATTTATGGCATTCTTGTTTTCCCAACGAAAATAGAAATCAGAAGTGAACATGTTTTTTGCTATTTGTTTCTTGATTTCTATTTTCACAACAAAAAACAGAAAATAAAATGGGAAGTGAACAGGGCATTAGACTTGCTTTGATCGATATTGGCAACATATGAGCTATTTGATTCTTGCAAGATTTATTCCTACCTTGTGTCAGGCGTGTTGATATGACTTGAATTGAATTATCTGTTGTAGACTGGAAGTCACAGGGTCTCGCTAGTTGCAAGAGACTTCACATAGAAAGACTGTGTTGATTGCGATGAGATCTTCTCACCAGTAGTCAGACATATTTCAATCAGGGTGATATTAGCAATATTTGCACATTAGGACTTAGAGCTTCAGCAAGACAGCAACTGAAAGTGAAAACAACTTTTCTACATGGAGGCTAGAAGAAGAGATTTATGAGACTCAAACAAATGGATTCCAGGTCATAGAAAAAGAAGAATATGTTTGTAAGTTGAAGAAGTCCTAGTATGAACTAAAGCAATCTCCAAGGACGTGGTACACGAGGTTTGATAGTTACATGATTGAGCTAAACTACAACAGAAATATGTATAATTGTTGTGTATATCACAAAAAGGCCGCAGATGGTATGATCATTTATCTAGTTCCGTTTGTAGATGATATGCTCATTACTGCAAAGTCCAAGTCTGTTGTCCAGAAGGTGAAGGATCTTCTCAGTGTCGAGTTTGAGATGAAGGATTTGGAAGATACTCAAAAGATTTTGGGTATGCAGATTTACAGGGAAAATATTAAAAGAAGTTTTTTTTGTTACATAAAATATATATCAAGAAGTTAATGTCCAGGTTTGGCATGTCATCAGCAAAGCCCTTAAATACTCCTAGTGCTTCAAATATCCATCTATCCTCAGTTCATGAACGAGTATATGTCTCGAGTCTCATATTGTAGTGCACTTGGTACTTTGATGTACCTTACGTTTGCACTAGACTTGATCTTTCACATGATGTTAGTGTTGTCAGCAAGTTTATGGTGCAACCTGGAAAATAATATTGGAAAGTTGTGAAGAGGATTTTCTATTACTTGAAAGATACGTCTGATGTTGGAATCAACTTTGGAAGTGATACAAAGTGCTTAGTGGCTAGTTATTCAGATTATGATTATGCTAGAGATGTTGACATGAGGAGATCCGTGATTGGTTATGTATTCACTATTGAAGGTTCTGTGGCTGGAAGGTGACTTTGCAGCCTACGATTACTTTGTCTAATACTAAGGCAGAATACATGGTATTGACAGAAGCTGTCAGTGAGGGAATGTGGTTGAAGGGGCTGGTTAGTGATTTGGGTCTACATCATGACCAAGAAGTGGTTTATTGTAACAGTTTGAGTGCAATATGTTTGGCCAAGGATCAAGACCTTCTTGAGAGGACTAAGTACATTGATTTGAGGTATCATTTCTTGAGAACACATAAGAGGATTAAGGTGAAAAGAGTTGGAACTATCGACATTCCTGCTGATATGTTCACGAAGCCGGTTCCACATGGAAATTTCCAACGACACTTGGACTCGCTAAATACCCTAAGTGTAGTGGCGGACCGAGGAATTCTGTCAAGGGTATTCAACGACAAAACAAAATGATCAAGGGTTGTCAAATAGTCATGAATTCAAATACTATCATCATTAAATCAAATTTTAAAAAAGGAATTTTGTCGCAAAATGGGATCAAGCTTTGTCAATTGACAAGGCATTGCCCAACCTAGGTCCGCCCCTGCCTAAGTGGATGAAGCCCTCAGGGGCATTAAGGGAGGACATATAGGATCTAATTACATATGAGATTTGGAGAGAGGATTCAATTCAAGTTTGAGATTTGTTGATATGGCTTGAAATCAGATGATATGCCATCGACTAGAAGTGGGCTTATACGCCTTCACCCACGGTGTATGGGCTTATACACGTTTGAATTTATGTTTTCGGTTTAGTTTGCAACCTTATTCATTACCACATTGGATTAGGGTTAGGCCACCTAGAGAAGTACTATATATGCTTCTCAATCCCTATGTAATATGTACCTCCTCAAGTATAGTGAACACTCTCTCCTGCCCGTGGACTAGCTAACACACATTGTGTTAGTAACCACGTAAATATGTGTGTTCTTTAATTTCTTGAATTCTCTTATCTCGATCCTTTCTAACAAGGAGGTTACCAAATCTAGTAGGCTACCAGGACCCTACGGATTCCTCCGACGAGGTGTGACGCAGTTCAATTAACTAATGATCAATTATAAAGTAAGTATTTTCCAGTCTTATTTCGAAGTCTATATCTTATGAGATAATAGCTTCTCTTGAGCACGAAATTGCATTGAAAATAAATCAATCTAAAAAATAAAACACTTAGGGGGCGTTTGGAAGTTGCGATAGTTTTGTTGAGATTGTCATTATGCATGTATTGTTTTACAATGCATCATTTTTTTGTTTTTTTAGCGGAAACAATACATGGATTGTTTCTGTGATGTGACAGAAACTATCACTCATTTTGAGTGATTGTTATATCTCAACTTTTAGTTGTGATTGTTGAGATTGTTTTGTCTCAGCTTTTAGCTGATGCGACATACACGATGCATTGTACTTGAAAAAGAGGAATGCATGATAGATTTGAAGCATGAAAACGTCCGGGAAGGCAGAATCAGAAGCATCAACAAGGCTTCGTCAATATCCCCGTTCCCAAATGCATTGTTGTCGAAGTCTATCGAGATCCGGAGGATTCATACTCCAAATAAGGCAGTCGAGTTGGGGAAAAGACCATTCAACATTTGGCGCCTTCATACTTGCTTTCTGGGTTGCGCTCGTTGCTGCAACTAGGGCAGGAGGATTTGTGGCGGAGCTTCTGGGCGAGAATGATGGACTTTTTCATTGAGGACAGATGATGGATTCGTCGGCCCCAAGGGAGATGAAGCGGACGACGGTGAGTTCATTTGGCAGAGACAGAGTACGATCTGACGACAATAGTCCACTCACATTTGTGATCGGATCACCAAACAAAACTCATATTCGGATTTCTAAGAGCGTCGTCGCCCTCTCCCTGGAAAAGGAAGTTAAACAGAGGAGCGAAAACGGGAAAAACAAAGGGATAAAATGGCAGCGTGAGGTCGTACCACTTGTACTCTCCGTCAGTATCGGTGCATGCGGAGGTGGTGTACGTTAACAACAAAAGCGAGGAGGACTACTACAAGCTGGCAGTGCTCGGGCGTGGTTCCGATTGTTGAGAGCGAAGGCACGGCGGCAATACTTTTATTTGTCGGCGGCGGTGGTGGAGGAATAAAGCGTCGTCAAAGTCTCCGTCGTCGTCAAAATTGGAATGGAAATCAACTGCGGTGAGAAGCAAAGTGAGAGAGGGGTGGGGTTGCGGCGAGAGAGAGAGGGGTATGAGTGATAAAAATATATTATTTTATTTTATTTTACTATTTTTGAATTTAATTTAATTTAAAAAGTCTGATGTGTTTGCCGATGTTGCATCTACATGTTCGGCACATCACCAATGGTCAACATCGTGTTGACTACCATTTGGTGAACTATTATTTATAACGGTCAACGAAAATGCGAGGATATAAATGACATAAAACTATCGTATAACGGGATAGGATTAGAATATTGAACAAAATAGAACACAAGTAACATTTTGTTGATAGTTCAAGTGTTATAGTGTTATTAGCCCTATTATAAAGCACAAGTTTAAATATTTATAAGTTAAGATTACTAAATGAGAAACATAAAATTATAGTCCTTGTTTGTAGCAATTTTTCTGTTTTTGAGGGGGCTAAATGACTATTTTAGCCTTTAGACCCCTATTTTTTTTACCCCAAATTGAGGTTAGGTTTTTGTTGGATTCTTTGATCGTTTCTCTTAACTTAGGGGTCGTTTGCTTATTGGATTTGAAAAATGAGGGTTTTGGCTCAAAAAAACCTTTGGATTTATGAGGGATTTGTACCATCATGGATTTGAAGAGTCTATTGTTTGCATGATAGATTTGATGATATAATTATGATGGATTTGCTATAAATATAACTAACCATCAAGGATTTACAAATCCCACCCCAATATATGGGATTTACAAGTCCGTGAGATCCACGGATTTGGATCCAAAAAAGGGAACGAATCCGTGGACACCACGAATTTAACACCTAACAACAAACAATGGACTTGGCTAAAGTCCATCATGCTTGGGATTTGAGTCCCAAATCCATCAAACAAACGAACCTTTTAATTTTAAACTTAAATCACAACTGCTTTAATTTTAGCCTTTCTTTCTTCTCTTACTTTGAGAAACTCAAACAAAGAGATGCCAATCGTTGATATCCGATTGTGTGCATAAAGAGCGGATAACAGGGGGAGATGGGAGAAGAAAGAGATGCATGCCATTAGGAATGGCAATGGGGCAGGTCCGGGGCGGGTTTCTTGGTACCCAGATCCGCCCCGTGGCAGGGCGGGTCCAGGTCGGGTAATTGACCACGGGTCACGGGTCGGGGCAGGTCGACCCAATGGGTATGCAATTTATTTGAAAAACATTAGAAATATTCGTTATTTTTATTATAAAACTAAGAAAATAAACAATATTATGAAATTTGTAGTTAAATTATTGGAGAAATTGAGGTTTTCACTAATTTACAACTTTATTATAGCTAAAATATGATGCGATTAAAGTAACATTCATAGTAATTTGACTAAGATTTCATGTAATTTAGACAAGAACGGGTCGAGAATGGGGCGGGTCAGGGCAGGTCGGGTCGATGAGACTACCCATACCCGCCCCGCCCCGCCTACGGGGCGGGTCGGACCCGCCCCAAAACAGGTCAAACAGGTCGGGTAAAACGGGTCAGGTCGAAATTGCCATCCCTACATGCCATCATGGATGACATCAATGGGCCAAAATTTTCCCCAAAAAACGTACAAAGTTAATGATACAAACTTGGTAATAATATGTGACATTTTAAAAGAGATGAAATATTAATTTATTCAAGGTTGGCTTGTGCTGATCATCCGTTGTATATATAGCGGACTGTAGCCAACTTGATGCAAAGGGAGCAAGAGAACATGCATAAGGATTGCAACTTAAGGAATCCAAGTTAAAGTTTTATTGGGATTTGTACATAAATGGGGCTAAAAGAATCATTAATCATATGTATAGAGATTATAGGGTTGAACACGTTCTAAAATAGATGCTTACTTCAGAAAACTGAACAAGAAAAGGGCAAAGCAAGAGCCTAATAAAATAGCATATGGAGTTAGCACTCTCCATGGGATGCCCGGCTGGTACTAGTAGTTTAGTACCCTTAAAAAAGTGTGCGCGATTTAAGGCGGAAAATAATTACTAGGAATTTAAGAACAAAAATGGGCATGAGCATCCTATTCGGATAATTCAAGTCAAATTGACAATTATAACGATTAGAGTCGAATTATCGAAATAATTATTTATTTGTACATTTCAAGTAGCAATTGGTTTTCATGCTCCCATCTAAATTTTTTTTGGTTTTCATGCTCCCATCTAAATTTTTTTTGGTTTTCATGCATAACTTATGGTTACACAAAACTCCTTGACTCAATCATATTCCTTGGCTGGGAAGAAAAAAGAAGGCTAAATCTAATGATTCATATGATAAGAGGTAAAGTGGAAAATTGGAATTTTTTAGATAGCTGGAGCGTGTAAAGGGTTCGGAAGTGTGGTACGGATTCGTAGGTGGTAGTCAAGAGAATTTTTAATCTCCCCTAAATTTTCAATGAACCATATTTTATTAATTTTAACTTGAATTTCAAAAATATTTGCACAGAAAAATAATATTTTTTGTACTAGAAAATATGCATTTCGTTCTTATATTTCTTTAGCAAAAAAAAAAAATAAAGTACGTCATTTTATCATTACATACCATGGTGTTACCTCTATGATAAAACTTGGCATCACTGTAGTATGACGTAATGTGTATGTAACTTTTCTTAATCCGTCTTAACATCGTACGTATATAATATGCAGATGTACATGTAAGTTTTTAATGAAATTACAAACAAAGTATTGCACTTTACGAGATCTTCAAGTAGCTGGTTAGTTCAATAACTATCCAAACTCCTTCACTCCCATTGTTGGTCCCTTTTGAAGCTCTCAAGTTAACTGTCACTTCCTTTTCTTTTCCCCTCCCTAAACTCTCTTCACAAACTTTTGCATCATAAAGTCTAAAACCCCGGTAGCTATTGTAATTGCTGCTTTTTTCTCTCCTTTCCTCTTTTAAGTCTTATCCTTTCTGGCACTTTCTGCTTAGTTGAAAGTGATGCTGTGATAGTAGTGCTAACCATAAAGCACAAAAAAGAATTAGCAAAATAATAAATTGGCCTAAGAGGAGTTTTTTTGAGTGGGGGAAGGAAGTGTTGAAAGTGGTCCAAGTTTACGGGCATTTGGTTTAGTGACTCAAGATATCCAAGATCATTGGTGTTAGGTTAATTATTATTCTTGTTCACTAAGTGGGGGGATTAGGGGGTAATTAATATTAATTGTTAAATTTTTGAGGATGGTTAGAGGAGGGTGGCTCTCGCTACTCATCATTATGGTCACGTTGGGACATTGGATCATGTGTCTCATGTAGTGGGGAAATAGGCCTCAAGGGGTTGCATTATGGTGTTTAGGAGATACCCTACATGTCCTCATAAAGAAGGTCACACACAATGCAGGAACTAAGAGAGCTATGGCAAGAATGGGAATGGCTTAGCTGGCTAGCTAGGGGGACAATTTTCCATCTTTAGTCTCTTTTACATGATTCATTCCATCAGTACTAATGGCAAGTTAAAATTGAACTTTAACAACTTTTTAGACGAGTGTGAATGTTTTAGCTATAATCAAGAATTGGAATACTCCTATAGGCTATAACAAGTGTGTTTGTATGTTAATCGTAAGTTCTCAAATTTATATTTTGTGGCTCAAACAAGGGATATATCTCATTGTCGGCAGGCGGAGCTAGGTTTGAAATTATTTTCTCTCAAATTTAAAGTATAGGTAAAATTATATGTGAATTTTAGAATAAATTTTTAAAATAAAATAGTCGATAAGTCTTCAACTTCTGAATTACCAGGGTTCAAATTAACCCTCTTGTTCAAAAGTTAACTAACTGACAAGACGCGTATAGAAGAGTTCCTGTAAGAATTCTACAGTTAAACGTGTTCATTGTGAAACACTTTAAGGATTGGTGAACTTACAAGAAGTCACTTTAATATGCATCCCAAGGTAAAAATTTTATGGCCAAACCAAACAATACGTTGTTGGGAAAAGATTTCATATGTTATATTGAGTTCAAATGCCACAAAAATGTTTTAATTGAATGAGGACAAAGAAATCATTCAATTATAAATGAAATCTCAATAGTATCACGATACACTCAGAATTCATGATATGCATTCCAAGGTAAAATCTTGAAGGATTTATGGCCAAACCAGACAATATACTGTCGGGAAAAGATTTCGGATATTATATTGAGTTCAAATGCCAAAAAATGTTTTAATTGAATTAAGACAAAGAAACCATTCCGTTATAAATGAAATCTCAATGGTATCCACGATACACTCAGAATTCATTTGTATAAAATAATTTAAACTTCAAATAAGTTAACAAAACGTTTTTAAACTTCAAATACGCTAGTAAATATGCATTTGTAAGGACTACAAATCCACAAAAAAAAAAAATATATATATATATATTAAAGTATTTTATATAATCAAAATATATAATGTAATATCAATAGATCCTAAAATTTTTATTTTGGAAATCTATCATGATTGTAAACTAATTTTGGTTATTGAAGACAAATTAAATGATTCTACTTGAAAACAGCAAGCAAGTAGGAAACACTCTATAAAAACAACCAGATATGTGAGTGATTGATATGAATGATTCAGAAAAAATGACCAGATATTTGAGGGATTGATATGAATGATTCATGGCAATTGCGAAACAAGGCTAGTCTCTAGCTGGTGAAGTGTCTCGGGCAAGGTCCTGAGTTCGATTCCCCTGCGACAACGATGATCCTTAGAGTAGCACCTGTCAATGGTAAGACAGCCTAGTAGTGCCGCCGCGGGGTATGTCTTCTCGGAATATGTAAGGTCTTGAGTTCGATTCACCTAGAAGTCCCATGTGATGTTACCGGAGACGTCTGACTGCTGGGGGTGAGGCGTTGCGCATAAAATTGCAGCAGCTGCTCCAAATTTGATCTCGCTCCGCTATCAAAAAATATGGTGGGTGCGTGTGGATATTCCAAGGTTATAAAAAAAAAATCAATTCATGGCAATTACTCTCCACTTCACTTTGACAGCCAACCCAACTTAACGACTACTAATATTTCTCCCGCCATCAAAAGTAACCCTCCTTTCTAGTTTCACCTTCAGAAAATCCAACTCATGATCATGATGCTAAATGCTTTCATTACTTTGTTTTCCCCCTGGTTCTAGGGCCTCTTTTTCACCTCTATGCAGAACATTAATTAGTCATGTCCTCTTTTCTTATCAAATTTAGGGCTAAACATTATGATGTTCCCATGAACAAAAACAATCAACATCGGTACCCAAATATTTTCTCACAAAGGTACAAAGTAAAAGCTACCCACTCGTGACGGATCCAGAGGGCGTTCAGGGTCACGGCTCAGCTCTTCTCTAGATCCAGAACTAGTGTAGCACTTGAAATATTTTTAATTTAAATATTCGTTCCAATTTTCGTCGGTGTACGAACCAGTTTTTCCCACCACTTTTTAAACGTGACCCAGTACTCTATCATATCCTGAATTCGCCACTACTACCCACTCAACAACAAAACAAACAAATTCAACCTCTTTCACTTCCCCTCCTCCCAACTTCATGAGACATTGGGGAAAAAAATATTTTGAAGGGGACAAGTCCTTTAGAGGCTTTAGTGTTGTGGGCATCAAACATATATAAGTCCAAGTTCAAAGATTTCGAAGATAGTGGGATGCATTTCCCTTTATCTCTTGCGGATACGGCTTTCATTAATTTGCTTATTGACCAATGAATTTGGCACTAACTAGCCAAAATCTTTCGATCACTTTTCTAGTGCGGCACACATGAGATATATGTAATTTGTGTTAGAGAGAGAGGTTAGCTTGGAAAAGTCAGACAATCATTTTCAGGTGTCACCAAATCAAAACCAAAACCCAAAACATTTCCTAGGATTCAAACCAGCATATGTATTGTGTACATGATGTGGCCAAATTTCCCCTCGGTGGGCGTAGAGTTTGTGCTTTAATTTCACGCTTCCAACCGCCCCAATCGCGTTAGGTTTTGGAACATATTATACAAACATTTGAACCGTCCTTGCACGCCAAAATGCATGTATCACAGTAATATCAAAGCATAATGAAATTCACTTAGGAATTAAAAAGCCATTAATATGAGATATTTCTAGGGGCTGAAATTAGTATTAGAGCCATATTAACAAATTGAATGTTAACACGTTAACCTATGTCGTAAGTCTTCCCATAAGTAAGAAATTAATTCTAAAACTATATACATAAAAAAAATTATGAATATTATACATGGCATAAAATCGATGCAATAGGCAAATCAGACATAGTGTATACTGACTCGCATGGTAAGTCTTAAAGACTCGATGTTTAGCTAGTCTACTACACCTAGTCAAGCCTAGTATACATATATTAGGTGGTGTAGTACAGTGGTGACCGAGGTTGTATTTTCGAGGCAGGAAACCCCACCGCTACTCAAAGGATTAAAATCGTTATGTAGCTGGCAATTTATGTTTGTTATAATTTACCAATTACAAATGAATTAAATTAGATAAAGAGAGGGAGTATTTGGGGATTTCATACCCTCTCTAGTTTGGCATAATTTTCAACGCAATAGACGTTCAATAATTCAATTACAGTGTTTCAAGGTGTTGAGATACCTGACGAGACAATTGAGTCAATGCTCATGCACCCAATTGCCCTCCTGGTTATGGTAGTCAATTCATGAGAGTCCCTAGAAAATTACGATCCTAGTGTTCGGAACAGGAAAATTTGATCACTCACTACGACGAGATCACATTTTTGCGCTGTTGTGAGAGATTCTTACATTAACTATCAGAAAGGGAAATGAGGTAAGAGTTCCATCCATTCTTGTTCTGTCCACTTAGCTCTCTTTGAGTAAGGGTGTGACCCACAGCTGCTAAAGTATTATTATAGCGTACCGAGACTTCAATAACTCATAGTTGGAAGTGGACCATAAATAATAATCATGAATCTTAATCGTGTATAAATTAGTGTTTTTCATATGAGCCACACCACAACCAATACCCACTCTGGATTCAATCAGCATCACAACCACTAACTACACCCCACTAATCATTGTCATCATTATCCCCATTTCTATAATACCTCTTAATTCCAATCTAATTTGCTAGTCCCACATACAAACAACTCCTAGCAACTTCCGTCCCTAATTCTTCAACTTCGTAAGACCAATTGCCAAAAAGAAAAGAAAGGAAAAAAATAAAGAAATTTATTACATTTCAGATAAATCTCATAGAAAAAGGTACGAAAGAGATTCATGAATTATAAGAAGCAAATTCAATTTTTAATAACAAGATGTATTTTGAGGTAAAATAAAACTATTGTAATAACCGTAAAATTAAACATGCTCAGAGTTTAGCAATAGAGAGTTGAACAAACATCCCTAAAAGAATCACTATGAAGCACTTGGAAACAAAATCGTACAAAATTAGACCCTAAACAGACAATATTTTGATCCAAAGGATTAGCGCTTTACAATTCATGTATGTGCCACCAAATCCAAATGTAAATTTGGCGTAGAAGCCAGAAGGGGAAAAATGGAGAAGATTATTTGGATAGAAAGAATAGAGACAAAATAGGATGCTATCTCTGGAATTTTGTTTATCTTGTAGCCGTGGGGTTCCCTTTTTCTCATCCATCTTTCTTCTGCGTGGAAAGGACCTAATCGTCCAGTATTGCTTGTCCTTATTCTACTCCTGGGTCCATCTAATCATTTCTCTTCCCCCACCCCCTTCAATTTGCCTTTATTGTTTCCTCTTATTTATCACCATTCTTATTTTCCCATTTTTTTCATAATACTGAATATATATTTCTTTCCACATTACACAGCTTGACTCTCGTCTTCGTCTTACAATCTAAACAAAATTCTAAGGAGTGAAAAAAGAAAGTAATAATAAAAATAAAGCGATTAAGGAAAAAAATTTCAAAATCTAGCATTCTCAAAGCCGTGCATATCACTGACCCTGTTCATGTGCTTCCTCATTATCGCTAACTTGGCCAATTTCTCCGCAGCTCGCCAAGCCGACATCGGCGTTAATGGCTCGCCCTTAACCTCCTCTTGTTGCTGACCGCCGCCGCTTCTCTGCTGAGGCTGCCTGATCAGCTGCGGCTTCCTGCGCTGCAGCTCGGCTAGCTCGGCCTCCACGCACCGGAGACACTCCCCAGCCGAGCCGTCGCTCCGCTGCATCAACAGTGATCGAGCCGACGACAGCAGGTGGTACGCTCCCGATAAATCCCCGTGCTCGATTAATCGCCGAGATTCCGCTACTCCACGGACGGCCACGTGAACGTTCCTCAGCCGTCCAGTCTGCAAGCCGTTTGATCGAACGGCTTGCAGGCGGGGTATCACGAGACACTGATCTCCACCGTTGATTACCTCCTGCGAACAAGTATCCCTAAACGACGATCGGACGGATAATAAGCGGTGGGCCCGGCTCGACGCAGATGACGGCACTCTCAACTCGACGAGGAGCTCTCTCTCTTCCTCCACGTGGAGATCCCCCACTCGGATCGACCCGGGTCCGAACACAGCGGGCGGACCAGTAACCGAATAGACCGCGGCTACCTCCGCCGGTGCTGACCCAGAAGCGAACCCGACCTGAAGCTTGAGATCCTGAACCGCGACCCGTAACAAACCCCCCAGACACTTGGAGAAGGCGTCCTCCAGCGGCGCGTGCTTGTACGCGGTAACGTCTCCCAAGCCAATCGAGTGAACCGGAGTTCCTGAATCAGAGTAGCGCGTGGAGGAAACCAACGGCGACGATGAGGGGTTCTTACGAAGCGAGGTGATGCGGGTCCGATCCTCTCGACCGTCGGATAGGATCAAGACGGTGGCGACTGGATTCTTCTCGCGGCGGTCTTCGATCACTTTCAAGGCCTTCTTCAGCGCGTCGTTGACGGTCATCCCTTGACCGGTTGTTCCCAGCGATTCCACCACCCGGCGGGCGGATCTCCTCCCGTTGGCCGTCATCCGCCGCAGTGGCAGCAGCCGCTTGGAGCTTCCGGCGAAGGCGACGATGGACAAGCGATCCGTCCTCGTCAGGGAAGATATTACCAATTTCATCGCCCTCTTCACCATCTGCGATTTGGCACCGGACATTCTGTCGCTGACGTCTAGCACGGTCACCAAATCCACCGGAACCCGGCGGGCGCCGCGGGGCGCCGGTGGCGCTCTGACTTTCATCACCATCACGTGAGTCTCGTAGCCTCTGACAGCCGCCACCAACGCAGATTCCGGCAACAAACTAACCTCCACGTTTTTCGCACCCACCACGATATTAAGGTCATGATTCGGATTCTCCTTCCTGCCCTTTCCCGGAGTCGGATTTACGAAAAAGCCCTGGAACTCAACGTCGCTCGATCCGTGGTCGTCGTCTAATTCGGGGTCAGTTTCTTCCAATTCGGGGATGGGATTGCACAGAGAGCCCGGCGACGGGGACATCAAGGGCTCGTCGTCGTTGTAGACCCTGAGATTTTTAGGCTTAGAGTCGCCGTCGAAACGGGTTTCTTCCATCCGGAATTCGGAGTTTTGATAAACGGAGAGCAGGGGAAGCTCCTTCCAGGCGGAGTTACAGACTGGGCAGAGGAGGAGATGTTGCTTGGTGAAGTGAGAAGTGACACAGGGGAAATGGAAGGCGTGGCCACATTCCGCCGTGAAAATGGCCGTCCCCTGCCCGCTCTTCACGCTCTGTGCACAGATTCCGCATCGACTCTGAAACGGGTCAATAAGAGGCAATGATATCATTAGAATCAATTCATGAGCGATGAAAAAAAAAAAAAAGAGAAAAACAGAGCAGAGCAGAGGAATTGGGACTTACTTTGGAGAGGCGGAGGGTGGATTTGAGAAGAGAGAAGCTGGAAGGCGATTTAGGGGAGGAAGGGTTGGAGGAGAAATTGAAGAAACGAGGGCTGTTAATTGCCGAAGCGGGCTTGCAGGCGGAGGAAACATTGGCTGTCTTGCAATGGAGTTTGGGGCTGTTGGGCAGGGAGGAAGTTGGGGACCCGGCGGCCGCGGTGGTGCGGCAGCGGAGAGTGGAAGGCCCCGGCGGCGGCTGAGACTGGGAGTGGAGACGAGGAGTAGATGGGTTGGAGAAGAAGCCAAATTTGGAACTGATTCTGGGGCTATTAGAAGTGCTGCCGGCGCCGCTGCAATGTGGCTGTTGCTTGTCTGAAGAAGCGGGTGAAGCGGCGGTGTCGAGTTTCTCTTTGGGAATGGAAGTGCAGAAGGCTCGCCTCCAACCAGTCACCATTGTCAAAATCTATCCAAGAGTTTGAAGAGATGGACTATTATGAAATAATTTCCAATCGGGTGTCAGGGAAGAAGAAGAAGAAGAAGTGGTAGCGGGTTTGGTTGGGAATGGAGAAGGAAAAGTTTGACGAACATAGAAAGGGAGAAAGAGAGAAGGGTTGGGAGGTGGGTTTTGGAAGGAGCAACTAATTGAGAGGAAGAAAAGGGCCAAGGGCAGTAGTAGAAGAAGAAGAAGAAGAAGGGTGGGAGAAGGAATGGATTGGATGATTTATTATTAGTGGGAATTTGTCTTTTGGCTTAGCTCTGGCTTTTTGCCTCTCTCCCTATAATGCGACACAACCAGAATTTAATGATCGACCTCGAACAGAAAAACAAAGCAAAAAGAAAATCATTAATTTATGAGATTTTTTAAAATAGGGAAAATAAAGGAAATTATATAGTGTATGGGGATTTGGGGGGGGAGAAGGGGGGGTGAACGGACAGGTGGCGGTAGGAAGAGTAGCAGTGAAAAAGAAAATACAGAAGAGGTCAACGAGAGAGAGAGAGAGAAGGGAGAAGAGGAGGTGGGTCAATGCTTTCGTTAAAACAGACAAAACCTTTTGCCATTCTCACGTCTGTGTTTTTCACCGACCTTCTCTCTCTCGCTGTCTATCGCTGCACAAACATTAATACACTGAACCCAACAATTGCAAAAAATTATTAACGCAGGCCTTCTCTTCTCTTGCTCAGTGTTCGGTTTCTGGTGTTTTTTTTTTTTGTAATTACCTGGCCGCTAATGACAACCTTATAATTTACTTTAATCGGATTGTAATGGCGACAACAGATACATAATACGTGCCCCTTTTGATAGAAGAAAATTACCATTATAGTTATTTTAAGGAATAGGCTCCAATACGAAATTAGATTTAATGGTTTTAATTGTGTAATGATAGATCTTAGAGTCTTATATTGTAAGGAATATGGAGGGAAATTAGAGATTTTGGGGACAACTCAACAAATGTTTTGAGGCCTGATGGGGATCTTTCGTGGCAGTAAATGCACTTTTCAAATCTCCTCTTAATTTAGGTAACTAAAAGCGAGGAAGAACACCTAAAGGGAAAGCAATAATCCACTCTAACTCCAAAAGATATGGGTACACAGACATTATACGCGTAGACCAGGCCTTTAAATTGCAAGTATAGGTTCCAACAACGTTCCTCCACCATAGGTTTGATGGGTTTAGTACGTTCTTTTGATGTTTTATGGATCTTATCAATTGTTTTCATATGAATATGATTGTTTTGCACTTCATTGCATTCTTTCCTTTTGATTGATTGCTTGAAATATGTTTTATGTGTGTGTAAGAGGGATGAGATACCGTGACAACCTCATTAGGGGTTGTGAGATTGACAGCCCATTTTATAACCATAGGGCCCGTTTAGTATCATTTTGTTGTTGTTGTGGTTGCAGTGGTGTTTTGTAAACAGATGTACAACCACAACAGGAAAAAAACAGAAAACAAAAACCTGTTTAGTTGATAAATCTGATAAATCATGAAAACTGAAAACAAGAAACAAAAACGCGTTTAGCTACTACTATAAGAACTAAAAACCAGGAAAAAGAGATATGTCCTCAATATTAAGCAAAGTCTCACAAAATTCAATTTGTCTAACATCTTTCATGTTCCTTACATAAAAAATAATACTAAACATGATTATCACTCCATAACTGGTTAGCAATGGCATCACGCTTCTCGGTCATCTCACGTGTTGCTGCATAGCTGACGTTGAACTCAGTGAGTGGTAGTTCAACCCAGAAGTCGAACCTTCTTCATCTCCACACAATCAACATCACCATTTTCAACAATTTTCTCCATAACTGAGGTAAACCACAAAACAAAGAACATAGCAATCAATCCAAATTCACAAAAAACATAGCAATCAATCCAAATTCACAAACAACTAATCTAGCAATCACTATATACATACCATAATTCAAGAACATATTCAGAAGCAACAATATTAACATAATAATACATTTAAGGACGGGTCTGTTTTACCTGCTGCGGGGAGATGGTCGGCGGCCGGCGGAATGGCGGCGGAGGCAGGGCGGCGGCGACTGTTGCACGGGCAGCGGCGGGCGGAGGCCAGGCGGCTGGGCGGCGCTGGGCGGGCGGAGGCGAGGCGGCTGGGCGGCGCTGGGCTGGCGGAGGCAGGCGGCTGGGCGGCGCTGGGCGGGCGGAGGCAGGGCGGCCCGCTGTGGCGAGGCGCCGCTGGCCGGAGGTGGGGGGTCGCGCGACCTGCGCCTGCGAGAAGAAAGGTTGGGGCGGAAGAGTTTGGTTGGGGACTGCGAGAAGAAGATGGAAAATGGGGGCGGCTGAAGTAGGGTTTTGGGGGTGATGGGTTAAAAAAAAAAAGAAAATTTTTTGCTTCTTCGGGGATTCGAAAAGTGGTCTGTTTTAATGAAATCAAGACCACAACCAGTAGGAAACCCGTGTGCAACATGTTTAAGAATCAGATCCAAAGCTATAAATTGTTGTTTCTCATATTTGGGCCTTGTTGTGCAACTCTGATTCACAACAAAAAATAAAAACCCAACTAAACACGATTTTTTTTCTTGGTTTTCCAAATTTCGTAAAACACAACAGGAAACAAAAACAAGCAACAATACTAAACGGGCCCATAGGATCCGTTCTCTCTCTTGTTTTTTTTTTCCTTTTCAAATCAATGGTACAAGTTGGATTAAGGGTATTTTTGGACGAAAAAAATTGATCACACTAGATTATTACCTCTATTGATACTTAAAACCCTACATTCTCTCTTTCCTCTCTCTCTATCTCACGCCATCTTTCATCGTCCTATTCTTCTTCTTCTTCCTCCCATCTCTTCCCTCTCTCTCTATCGGCTGCCATCACCGCCGTCGCAGCCCTCTTGCCGACCCGCCGTGCCCTCCGCCTCTCACCACTGCCGCAACCCTCCGGTCGTCGCGCCCTCGGCCTCCCAGCACCGTCACGTCTCTCCCACCACAGACATCGCGACCTCTTCCTCCCACCACCGCCGCGCCATCACCCTCTCCCCATCGCAACCTTCCCGCCGCCCTCTGTCTCCCACCACCACCACCGTCACCACGAGGTCAACGCCTCTCCCATGCCTCCCCCTTTCCTCATCCCTGATTTTTTTCCAGATCTGTGATTTTTCATATTTCAGATCTGATTTTTTTGCGCTAGTCTATAGTGGTACGCTACCAGTGGCACTGGTACTGCTAATGGTGCCGTACCACTAGCCCTGGTAGCGTACCACTACTGCTGATAGCGCTACCAGTGAGTAGTGGTATCGTACCAATACCAGTGGTAGTGTACCACTAGTCAAAAATCACTACCACTAGCGCACTGACGAAGTGATACTTTTTTGCAGGTGGTCGGAGTGAGTCTAATCGAAAGATCTCACCGGAAAAAAGTCTGTCGGTCGGAGAAAGTTTGGCGTCAGAGCGGAGAGGCTGCCGGAAGAAAAAAAAGAGAGATAGAGAAAGATACAAGTGTACTAATTGTAGGGTTTATTTTTTTAAAAAAGGCATGCATTTAATATGCATTTTTAATTCTCAATGTGTAATTAATAAAAAATAATTAATTACTAAATTCATTTTTTTTATACCCAAAATACCCTTGGTTGTCAATCTGACAACCCCCTTAGGGGTTGTCACCGTATCCCGTCCCGTGTGTAAGAGATTGGACACGATCATATATCAGAATTGATCCCCATTCATCTGAGCTACCTCGGCTCCTCAATAAAGAAATATGTAGGACCCATCATAGCCTGTTCGATGTAATTATCATTGGGCATATGATTGGATTAAAACCAATCTTAAAAGATCAATCAGAAATATTATTTGAACCAATTTTTGAAATTTATAAGCTTGATCTTTTGCACACTAACGACTCTAATTTGAGCCAAGTATAACTCGAATTGGCGAGGTAGTATAGTGGTGTCGAGTCGTATTCCAGGGGTCCCTCGACTTACTATTACTTCGCTATAAACTACTATCTAGTTAAATAGAAAAGTTGGATTACGAACTAACCTAACCTAACTAACTAAATACAACCAAGTAGTTGGGAGATCGCTAGAGATGAGATGGTTGTAGGATCGAATCCTCCTGGCAGTAGGCTAGGTAGTCGACCTTTGCTTTGATCGGAAAGAGGACTTGGAGAAATTGAAAGATATGACTTATCTCAATAGTTGATACACGATAACAGAGATTAAAGGTGCGAAGTTCACTAATGTGAGGATTGGTGCAGTGATAAAGCCATCGAACCCCCCTCCTAGCCAAGTCAACCAACTCATTGTCTCCTCAATCAATCTTCCAGACTAGGGAATAAATCTACCTCCTCCCTCCTCTAAATGGGTTTCACCCATCCGCATGCTAGTCCAATAGGTCGATGGTCACTGACTCGCTAAAACGCAATACCAAACTACGACCAAGTGTAATCGTAGAAATAATACTTCATGTCAGAGAAGAATTTGCGCTTTGTGTGAGTGGCCATCCCCTTAGGTAACTGTTTGCCCACCAGATAGTTGGCAAAATCAGAGTACCAAGGGGTGACACTCTCCACCAAGCACAACGCCATCAATAGCTCATCCGGGAAGGAGTCGTTGATATCTTCCACAAAGTTGTCCACCGAAGAGGCTTCCAACCATGAAAGATTATATGCAGCAACATTCTCGGCTCCTTTCTTGTCCCGGATCTCGATGTTAAACTCCTGCAGCAGGATCCAGCGAATGAGTCAAGGCTTGGCGTGTGCTTTGGTCATCAAGTATTGAATAGCAGAGTGGTCTATGTAGACCATGACATGAGGTAGCACCAGATACGATCATAACTTGTCAATAGCATACACCACGACGAGAAAATCCTTCTCGGTGGTGGTGTAGTTTTCCTGTGCATCATTCAGGGTCTTCAACGTGTAGTAGATGGGCTGGAAATGCTTGTCGCGTCTCTAAACTAGAACAGGTCCGACTGTGTAATCACTCGCATCGCACATCAACTCGAAAGGAAGAGACCAATAAGGAGTCACCATGATGGATGCATGGGTAAGCTTCTCCTTCAAAGTCTCAAATGCAGCTGTGCACTCTATAGTGAGCCGAGATGGTGCATCCTTCTCCAGCAGCTTGGTCAGAGGTTAGGCGATCTATGAGAAATCCTTAATAAAACGCAGGTAGAAGCATGCATGACCAAGAAAGCTGCAGATCCCTTTCATAGAAACTGGAGGAGGTAGCTTACTGATCATCTCAATCTTCGCTCGATCCACCTCAATCCCCTGCTTTAAGTCAGCAGAGTTATCTTGTCAATAAAGTTACACTGATTCCTCCCTCGATACTAGTGTCGCTTTTAGTCGGGCGTGTTACCCTATCGATAGAGTAATATCCCTATAATGCTTCCTATCACTAGATACTGGAATCTAAATCCTAGATACCTTCGTATATGCCTTTGATTTGGGTTTTCTAGGAGAGAAACTTGGTATTCTTTCGCCATTCGGCCAATCAGAAGAGTCCTTCCATGCAGCTACTAATTCAGGATATCTTCGAAACACCTTCTTGACAAAGTGGACATCTTCCCAAAATTAGTAGCCATAGTGTCGTTTCTCAACTTGGTTCGATGATAAGGTGCCATATTATGGGCACGAGTTCTTCCTTTGATTCTTGCTCCAACAGCTAGGCCTAGACGTCCCATGATGGTGGATAATAGATTAAGTTATAAATCCTATGGGATGCTTAGGGTCGTATTCCACTAAGTCTTATAATGCATAACTACTCACAGAAAACCATCCAAGGCTCACACGACAATCATAGAAGCATTTAGGGGGGTTTCTCTTAACAAACAAGCAAACAAGAATAGTAAAGTATTTTAGGTGTTATTCAATTTATAGGTGCATAAAAGTGAAGATACGTTATTGTAGAAGAGAGCAAACTCAAGTGCCATCTGGTATACTATGTCTCAATCACAATATGCATCGATGATTCATCTATACCATCACTCTATCCCTTACACTAAAGCCATTCTCTACTCGTGGATGCGCCTCTATGGATAAAAATTTAACTAGCTAATGCGTGTTTTCGCTTTATGGCATCACCTAATTAACGAAGAACAAGGAAATTAGGATATCACATGGTTAATTATGGGCTTCTACGAACCATAACCGATGGTTTATAGCATTGATACTACTCGAGGTATAGATGGTTGATAATTCCGTCTATACCTATGCAAGATAATTGTGGTATAACTAGAGGGTAATTTCTTATCAATCTAGGTAATAATAATCACAATGCGTATTGTAGCATACTATAGAATCATAAGCATCGATGATAAAGAATCGTTCATACTAGATAAAAACAATGATCATGACTCATTCCTAACTACACAATTATATCCTGAGTAAAGTCAAGTGCAAACTCTGGTTGGGTATAATATAGGGCAAGTGTTTTAACTGTCAACCCGAGGCGGTGCATGTACCCCGACTCCAATAGTTTAAATTTTTATCTAGCAAATAGTTTTGGAGTAAAAATTACAGAACTATAGGAGAAAACAAGCAAAGTAAGTAAATGGTGATGAACTCGATGTGAGAAAGCTATACCCCGGTATTGCTCCCCTTAGTCTTGTATCAAGGTAGGTCGAATGGAACTCTAGGTTGGAAGGTGTGTTCATAAACCGTGAGGAGGATGCAATTAGTGGAAACCCCACTCTCTTAGGTGATTATTCAAGGATTGTCACAATAAGCTAAGAAGCTAGCTCTCTCAACTAATAGACTAAGGATTGCTAAGACCACTCCCTTAGAAGCTAATCCGGAACGACGAAAAATTACCAATCATGATAGATTCATGGCACTAATATGATGTTTGAGACCTGCCCTTAATTGTCCTAGATGGGGTTACCTAATTGGTCAAGAAATCAATCTCCTTAAGGCCCAAAGGGGGATTTTCTCAACCTATGTCAATTGGACCTAGCTTTGAGATATGAAGAACAAGAGTCATGAAAACACCTTAAACATTGTATTGAACACAAACACAACACAAGGCATTCAATCCATACAACCTATCTCAATTTTAGACTAGAGTTCACAATACCCAAGTTAATTGGAGAACTACTCCATGACTAAGAAGAGGAATATCACAAAGAAAGCAAGAAAAACCATGGTAAGTTGCTTCTCTTCAATCCTAGTTTCTTGGATTGCCTTCTTGGAGGATAAATCTCCACTCTTCAAGCGTTGGGTAGGCCAAGAACTCCTTCTTCCTCTTTTGGTTCGTGACTTTCTCTCTAGCTTAAGAAGAAGAATCCAATCTCACTCTACAATTCTTCTCCGTTTGGTTTTATCTCACTCCTCTTTTTATACTCCAATTGGGCGATAGTGATGATCGATTATCACGCTTGTGATCCCGAAAAAAAACTCAGCTTTTCATTTAGAGACTTCAAGGCCGGGGCAGAATTGTCACGATCTGGTTCTCGTGATCTTCGACTTGTCTGATGGGTGTGCAAAAGTTCCTAGATCCCGTCAATCTTCACGGTAAGGGCCAACTCTTCATAGTCCCCCATCCATAATAACATGGCCTTTCTCTGGCTTTCTGTCCATTTCGCTCCATTTTCGCCATCATTTGTTCAACTTTCACTCTCGAGGTCAATTCCACCTGCCAAGACCCGAAACATGCTAAAAACATGGACAAACTAGCATAAAATAGAACCTCGGGCGTTGTAAAGGCCTCAAACATCACAATAATATGGGTCGAAAACATCTGTAATTATGCTCGAATCAAACTCCCCCACACTTGGACATTTGCTTGTCCCTAAGCAAACCAATCTCAAACAATGTAATATTTCAACCTAAACAGAATAACTTGGGGACATGTCAAAGGGCACAAAGTGGATGGATCTCAATGTCTATTAGGCACCGACATATGGAAAACCACCACAAATGACATTCGAATGCATCCATAACGTGTAAACGAAAAGTTCTCACCCTGTTCACAAACCAACACATATACTGTAATGACGACTCACCTACCACAGTTATTCATGCATATAGATCATGTCATAGGAACAAACTAATGATAAAACTTGGTCCTCACCAAGGTATGATATGAACAAGATAAGATGAATGAATCACTCACTCTCGACCAGTGAGGTCAGGACCATTTTGATGCAAAATATGTGCATACTAAACACTCAGCAATATCGTCTCTTCACCATGACGATAACCTCTAAATACTCAACACTCACCCAACTTTTCAGCTCCTTTCTTGTCCTTAATTACCACATGGAACTCTTGCAAGAGAAGGATCCACCCGATAAGGCGTGGTTTGGCGTTGGCCTTACTCATAAGAAATCTAGTAGCGGAGTGGTCGGTGTAGACATTCACCTTTGATAATACCAGGGATGACCGAAACTTATCGAAAGCAAAGAAAACCGCCATAAACTCCTTCTCCATGGTGGCGTAATTTTCTTGAGCCCCATTCAGAGTCTTCGAGGCATAGAAAATGGGTTGAAAGTGCTTGCCTTTACTTTGCCCCAATACTGCTCCCACTGCATAATCGCTTGCGTCACACATCAAATCAAAGGGAAGGTGTCAATCCGGAGAAATCATGATCTGGGCATTGGTGTGTTTCTTCTTGAGAATGTCAAATGCTTCAAAACACTCCTTTGTGAAGACAAAAGGTGCATCCTTATCGAGAAGCTTTGTCACTGGTAGGGCAATTCTTGAAAAATTCTCTATGAACCCTTGGTAAAACACGACATGCCCAAGAAAAATCCGGATCCCTTTGATAGAGGTCGGGGGTGGAAGCTTACTTATGGTTTCAACCTTTGCTTTGTCAACTTCAATACCCCTCTTTGAAATCTTGTGTCCTAACACGATGCATACTCAAACCATAAAATGCGGCTTCTCCCAACTCAACCTTTACTTATAGTTTCTTCTCACCGAGAAAGCACCTTCTCAGAGGTTGGCAAGACACTAAGAAAATAAATCCCCAATAACAGAGAAATCATCCCTAAAGACCTCCATGATCTCTCCCACTCGCTCGTTGAAGATTGACACCATTCATCTTTGGAATGTGTCTAGGGCATTGCGTCGACCAAAAGGTATCCGCCGATAAGCAAATGTGCCAAAAGGGTAGGTGAATGTTGTTTTAGCTTGATCCTCGTGAGATTTTGGAATTTAAAATTATCCAGACATCGCATCCAAGATGCAGAAGAAGTCAAGCCCTGCCAACCTTTCAAGGATCAGATCAATGACAGGCAAGGGGAAATGATCCTTTCTAGTAGCATCATTTAGCCTCCGATAATCAATGCACGCCCGCGATCCTGTCACAGTCCTAGTAGGTATGAGTTCCTCCCTCTCATTCGCTACCACTATTATTCCCCCCTTTTGGGCACCAGTTGTGTCGGGCTTACCCATTGACTGTCAGAGATGGGGTAGATGATCCCTACATCCAATAGCTTGATCACCTCTACCTTCACCACTTCATCGAGGTTAGGATTCACCCCGCGTTGAGGTTGGCGAACCGGTTTAACGTTGTCCTCCATGAGGATCTTATGAGAGCAGAATGAAGGACTAATTCCTTGAATATCTGTGATCTTCCATGCAATTTCCTTTTCATGACGCCTTAGGATTTTGACCAATTGAGTCTTCTGCTACAATGTGAGGTTGGAGCTGATGATGACGGGGAGCTTGCCATCTTCCCTCAAGAAGGCATACTCAAGGTTCCTAGGTAGTGGCTTCAACTCCAACTCCGGTGGTTCTTCCAAATAAGTGGGGATCTTGGGCATAAGAGGAAATGGATCTAACTCTGGTTCTAGCACCGACACTTTGGCTTCCTCCATGTTTTCCAGTTTCTCTTCCTCTTGCAGTTCCTCCAAGCCATCTGCCCCTATCACAAAACAATCCTCAAGAGAATAGTTAGAACTGGAACCCGCATGTGCGAGTGCCGCAACAAATTCCGACACTTCTTCATAGTAATCAACATCATCATGCAGACAAGAATGATTCATTTTATCATTGATGGAGAAAGTTATTTTTCCATCTCCTGCTATTAACACTAATTTCCCCCATGTACATAAATCAAAGCCTTGGCGGTGGCCAAAAAAGGGTCTACCCAGAATAAAGGAAACGTCAACATCATCATTGATATCGAGGATGACAAAATCAACCGGATATATGAGCGTTTCCACCTTAACAAGTAAATCAGCAACAATCCCCTTTGGGTGCATGATAGGCCTATCTGCTAACTGGATGTTCACCCTAGTGGCACTAGGGTCACCTAGATCTACATTTTTAAACAATCCATATGACATCAATATTTATGCTAGCCCCTAAGTCCGCCAATGAATTACCTAGGCACATACCACCAATAAAGCAAGGTATAGTAAAACTCCTTGGATCTTTTCTCTTCATGAAAAGCTAGTTCTGCAAGATGGCCGAGCGTTCTTCATTTAGGGTCACAATGGTCATGCTTTCCAATTTATTCTTGTTAGTGAGAACAACTTTCAAATACTTTGCATACTTAGGCATCTGCGTAATGGCTTTAACAAATGGGATGTTGAGGTGCAACTATTCATCTGCGCCATGAAGTAAGAGACTTGGTAAAACACAACTGATAGACCAATAATTACACATGTTTTTCACCCTATTCTGAAGCCGTTTGAGATGTGGATTCTCGTGTTTTAAGCCGATTTCACGCTAGGTTGTGTGTTTATGTCATATTTCAGGACCCGGCGTTGGAATCGAGGCGGAGAAACGAGTTCTGGGTCGAAAGGAGCGAAGTTGGGACGAAGGGGGCTGATGGAGGAAAATACCCGGCCATGACCAAGAATACCCGGCCGGGTATTATTATTTTGGGCGCCCCCGAGAATCAGAGAGGGACCCGGGCGTGAAGGCAAAATCCCCGGTCGGGGATTATTGAGTCAGACCGGGGATTTTTCTTCTTCTGATATGCGCGTTTTGAATAATACCCAGTCGATACCCAAAATACCCGACCGGGTATTTAGACCGGGTATCGCGATCAGGCAGCAGATTTAAGGGAAAGAAAGGCCAACATTCAAGGGTTCCGAGTTTTAGAGAGATAGAGCGATTCCTAGAGAGAGAAAGAGATGAACCAGAGTTCCCAAGTGCCATAGCTTGATCTTCATCACCATTGGAGCCCGGCTTGAGCTTGGAGAAGTGTCGATTAACGTCCAGGAGCAGAAATCCATCTTCACAGTATGATTTCCGCGTCTGAATCTGCTTTTGCTTCTTTCTCTATGGAGTAGTTTCCCCATTCATCTGGGTATGGAGAACCCTAGATTTGGATGCTAGGTCTGATTGTATGAACCCAAGTACAGAGTTTATGAATTGATTATATTCGATTGAGGTTTGAATGATTGAATGACTTGAATCCTGATCAAATTCCTGTTGTTTCTGCTTTAACCTAGAATGAGAATATCTGCCTAGGTTGATAGAGCACCCTTAATTGAAGGTAGTGAATTGGTGACTTTAGTCGAGGAGCCAATTCACTATTCTGTACAGAAGTTACTTCGGTAGAGGAGGTTTTGTTCGTTAGGGCCTCAATCTGTTTACTCCGGTGGAGGTTAGTCGCCCGCTAGAGACTCAGATTGAGAGGGTCTGGAGACCTTTAGTCGAGACTTCAGACTGTTTAAGAACCTTCCGCAGTATAACTTTCATGAAAATTGACTTGGTAAATTGCAATCCGGCTTAACTACAGTCTAGGGGGAACCATATCCGGGTGACCTCTCTTGACTTGAAAACAACCGTCTAACTTGCTTTGCGTTTTTGTTTGTTTGAACCCGCACTAAAGTTTCACTGCTAGATAACGAGAATTCACCGAGTAGTCATCAAATCTAGGACCCGGGTTGACATTAAAACCCAAACCTGCTATACTACGCTTTAGGAAGTGGTTACACTTGGCCATTTTCTAGAGTGACAGTAGGAGTGAGTCAAGTTTTTGGCGCCGTTGCCGGGGACGGCTAGGCTGTTGAAGAAAAGTGATTTCTGTTACTTTAGCATTTTCATTTTCGCATTGAGTGTTTGTTTTTCCCACTTGTGCCTTCACGGGTTTGCATTGCTTGAGTGTGTGCAGATAGTGCATGACCCGTAGCCAGTCGGGAGGTTAACTGCCGTTGGATCCAGAGATTGAACGCACCTGCCACCAACTTCAGAGACAACAACGAGCTAGACTGCTACGCTGGAGCGCATAGACGGCCATTTGAGCAGCGAATCCGAGGACGAGTACGAGATGGAAGGTGATCACAACCCACCTCCGGTGAACTAGCTCTTGGGGAACGACCCAATCCCCAGAGAGATGGGGTTCATCATCATCCACCACCACCGGGTCCCACCTTGGAGTACTACTACACTCCACGGATTGCTGACATCCGCCCGGTCATCCTCTATCCGCCCATTCCAGCAAACAACTTCGAGATCAAGCCATGTTGGATTCAACTCATTACATCCTCTATCCAGTTCCATGGCTTGAAGGATGAGGAAGCCCGGGTGCATCTTTCCCGTTTTCTGCAGCTGACAAACGGGTTCAAGCTTAACGGTGTCCCTGATGATGCAATCCGTCTTCACCTCTTCCCCCATTCTCTGGCGGGGAATGCTAAGAGGTGGTTGGAGACCCAGCCCCCATTGTCCATCACTTCTTGGGACGATCTGGCAGACAAGTTCGTGCACAGGTACTATCCGGCATCGAAGACCACAGAGATTCAGCGGGAGATCACTCACTTCCGCCAAGAGCCAGACGAGTCACTTCGTGATGCATGGGAGCGGTACATGGGATATTTCTGGCAGTGTCCCCATCATGGCTTCAATGATGCATTCACAGTGGGGAACTTCTACAGTGCCCTCACCCCAGACAGCCAGAGGGTGATTGAGTCTCTATGCCCAGGAGGGGATGTTCTCACTAAGACTCCACCCGAGCTGAACCAGATGATTAGCACCTTGGCTGCACGAGATCATTCCTGGGGGCAGAACAGCAGAGGCAGAAATTCCCGGGACCGTGGTGTGCACGCTATGGAGGCCAGGTCCGGGTTAGAGCAGCAGGTGGCTGAGTTGGTGCAGACATTGAAGCAGCCCAACAGTCTTATTCCGGGCCGAGGTTTGGCTACGCCTCCAGTAGCTCAATGTCAGTGGTGTGAGAGCCCGAACCATCTGGTGGAGGACTGCCAGGCTATGCGGGAGTCCTCTACCCCCCAAGAACAGTTGGCCTTCATCGCCAATGCTCGGCGCCTCGATCCATACAGTAACACATACAATGAGGGGTGGCGCCAACATCCCAACTTCGCTTGGAGTAGCAACACCACTAAACCACCTGGTTTCCCGGCACCAGCAGGTGGTTTTCAGCAGAGGCAGCCCTTCTAGGCTAGACAGAGGCCAGTTCCTCAGCAGCAGCCTCAGCGTCAGTATGCCGAGCCAGCAGCAGCGCCAGGTCCCGATAACCAGATGATCGCGCTGAAGAACATTTTGGCGACATTCATGACCAACAGTCAGGCGAATTTCACGAGGGTGGACCAGAGCATAGCCTCACTAGAGGCAGGACAGAGGAACCAGGGTGCCATTTTACAGGATTTACAGAACCAAGTCGGTGCCATAGCTCGCCAAATTACTACCCGGGCCCCAGGGACTCTACCTGCCACCACCGTCCCCAATCCACGTGAGCCGCTCCAGCAGCTGGATGCCATCTTTACCAAGAGAAGCAAGACCATTACCGCTGATCCTGCCCCGGCCAGGCAGGAAGAACCTCTACCTGCTTCAGCACTTCCAGCCGACGATGCAAAAGCGCGGGTGGAGAAGGAAGCCCCTGCTCCTAAGGCACAACCAGTGGTTAAGGAGCATGTGCCCCAGCTTCCCTTACCCACTCGCCTATATAAAGATAAGCTGGAGACTGAGTTTGCCAAATTTATGGCAATGTTGAAGTAGCTCAACATCAGCGTACCATTTGTGGAGGCACTGTCGAAGATGCCCAAGTACGCAAAGTTCATGAAAGATCTCCTCACCAACAAGAAGAAACTTGGGGATCTCTCGACAGTGCTGCTGAGCGAGGAGTGTTCTGCTATCCTGCAGAACAAGCTGCCCGAAAAGCGCAAGGATCCAGGGAGTTTTACTATCCCTCTTACTATTGGCAGCATGCATGGCAAGTCCTTGGCGGACCTAGGCGCTAGCATAAATGTCATGCCATATAAGTTGTTTAAGAAGCTAGACCTAGGTGAACTTAGCCCTACTAGGATGAGCATTCAGCTAGCTTGATCGGTCCGTTGTGCATCCTAGGGGTATCATAGAGGATCTACTTGTTAATGTGGGTGCATTCACATATCCTGTTGACTTTGTTATTCTGGATATAAATGAGGATGTGGATGTGCCTTTGATTCTGGGTAGACCATTTCTTGCCACCGCCAAGGCACTTATTGATGTGCATGATGGTAAACTGATCCTGCGTGCTGGAAATGAACAAGATACCTTTTCTGTGACTGAATTCGATCACTGTGCTATGATTGCTGTCACACCTGTGGATGCTATGTCTGACCGGGTACACGAGCCTGCCGTGTATCCTCCTGCATCTCCTATTTTGCAGGACCCTCCTCTCACTCCTGCGCCGCCACTCCATCCAGCCTCACCTCCGAACAAAAAGATCAAGGGGGAGTGGCGGCCGAAGCCGCCGGTTGTCAAGCCTGCACGGAAGAAAGGTGGAGACCACTATGAGCTGGTCCCACCTCCTACATCACGATCACCCTGGCCATCCGCGTACTCACTTGCCTGCATTCTACCTGATGACCAGGTCGAGCTAACCAATGCTGGTGGTTGCACCCGTCGGGTGCATGGTCACCATCTGAAGCTGTACCTCAAGAGCGATGTGGATCCGCTCTTGGAGGCACCTGTTCCTGTACCACGCTGATTATCCACCATGGGCGTCCAGCTACAAGACGGTAAAGAAGCGCTTGTGGGGAGGCAACCCCACCACGATTTTCATTTATTTCTTTTGTTTTGGGTCGGATTGCCAATAGCTTTGGCTTTGGCTTGTTTTCATTCGTTTTGTATGATGTAATATTGGGCTGACCATTGGACCTAACATATTGTGTTTGAGCTCTTTGGTTTCCTTTAGCTGTGCCTGTGTTCCCGAGTGGTCCTCTCTCCAGTCCGTTTAATGCCGACTGGTCCATTTCTAGTCTCCTGCAGTCTGTGCACACCGGTAACATCGTTCCCCTTTCCTTCCCTCTTCTCCATTGAGGGCAATGTCAATCTTAAGTGTAGGGGGATGTTTATCTTTCGACTGCATTAGATATGTTTGTGTGCTTGGAGCCTAGTCCACCGTCCAAATTTTTAAATTTAAGGGCTCCAAGTACGTGTTCCTTGCAATTGCCTGCTCAGTATGCTTTGAATTGACAGTCTCTGTAGTAATGTGCAACCTAGGGAGGTAGTGTAGCACTATGGAGGATGTTGATGCATTTAAGAAGTCTCATTTCTTCTTCATATTGTGTTGGTGATTGAGTGAATTAGTGATCTTAGGACCCTTGAATTGTATGGTGTGTGGACTCTCTACCTGTCATGGACTCTTGTATCATGTTTTGGAAATAACAGGTGCTCGAAAATGTGCTTTAAAATGACGTCTCCCGTGCAAATAGGGCGAAAGTGTGTAAGGGGAGACGGGATTCCGTTCCCAATTTCCACCTACTACCTCCAGCCCCCTTACATGTCTTTCCCCCGCACGAGGCTCGAGACACCTGATCCTGTCATGGCCTGTAAGAGCCGGCTCTCGCAAAATCTTTGCTAGGTGGCAGCCCCCGTTTTCCGAAACAACAGGTTGGAACCCTTAAAAAAAAAAAGAAAAAAAAAAAAACAGAAAAACAAGCAAAAAGAAGAAAGAAAAGGGGTTCCAACCATCTTCAAGAAGAAAACAGAGCACCTTGAAAAATGTGAGTCCATGATCTTTTGTTTTTGAGGGTCTCTTCATCCACGATTCATTTGTCCTCTGTTCACTATTTGCCATGATGCCGACTCGAGACTAGTGCTCTCGCCGAAGAAGCTATGAGATGACTTGTGCGTCGGTTGACCTTGTAAGCTGTAAATGATCTAGGAAGTCCTCTACCTACGATCGGGGTTGTTTGTTGCTACAGAGGTCTGGAGAGTTGCATTGGTTTGAGTTAGGTTTGCTTGGGGACAACCAAACAGTTAGTGGGGGAGTTTGATAGACCGATAATTACACATGTTTTTCACCCTATTCTGAAGCCGTTTGAGATGTGGATTCTCGTGTTTTAAGCCGATTTCACGCTAGGTTACGTGTTTATGTCATATTTCAGGACCCGGCGTTGGAATCGAGGCGGAGAAACGAGTTCTGGGTCGAAAGGAGCGAAGTTGGGACGAAGGGGGCTGATGGAGGAAAATACCCGGCCATGACCAAGAATACCCGGCCGGGTATTATTATTTTGGGCGCCCCCGAGAATCAGAGAGGGACCCGGGCGTGAAGGCAAAATCCCCGGTCGGGGATTATTGAGGCAGACCGGGGATTTTTCTTCTTCTGATATGCGCGTTTTGAATAATACCCGGTCGATACCTAAAATACCCGACCGGGTATTTAGACCAGGTATCGTGATCAGGCAGCAGATTTAAGGGAAAGGAAGGCCAACATTCAAGGGTTCCGAGTTTTAGAGAGATAGAGCGATTCCTAGAGAGAGAAAGCGACGAACCAGAGTTCCCAAGTGCCATAGCTTGATCTTCATCACCATTGGAGCCCGGCTTGAGCTTGGAGAAGTGCCGATTAACGTCCAGGAGCAGAAATCCATCTTCACAGTATGATTTCCGCGTCTGAATCTGCTTTTGCTTCTTTCTCTATGGATAGTTTCCCCATTCATCTGGGTATGGAGAACCCTAGATTTGGATGCTAGGTCTGATTGTATGAACCCAAGTACAGAGTTTATGAATTGATTATATTCGATTGAGGTTTGAATGATTGAATGACTTGAATCCTGATCAAATTCCTGTTGTTTCTGCTTTAACCTAGAATGAGAATATCTGCCTAGGTTGATAGAGCACCCTTAATTGAAGGTAGTGAATTGGTGACTTTAGTCGAGGAGCCAATTCACTATTCTGTACCGAAGTTACTTCGGTAGAGGAGGTTTTGTTCGTTAGGGCCTCAATCTGTTTACTCCGGTGGAGGTTAGTCGCCCGCTAGAGACTCAGATTGAGAGGGTCTGGAGACCTTTAGTCGAGACTTCAGACTGTTTAAGAACCTTCCGCAGTATAACTTTCATGAAAACTGACTTGGTAAATTGCAATCCGGCTTAACTACAGTCTAGGGGGAACCATATCCGGGTGACCTCTCTTGACTTGAAAACAACCGTTTAACTTGCTTTGCGTTTTTGTTTGTTTGAACCTGCACTAAAGTTCACTGCTAGATAACGAGAATTCACCGAGTAGTCATCAAATCTAGGACCCGGGTTGACATTAAAACCCAAACCCGCTATACTACGCTTTAGGAAGTGGTTACACTTGGCCATTTTCTAGAGTGACAGTAGGAGTGAGTCAACAACAACAAACTAGACCAAGTGCAATCGTAGTCTGGAAATGCAGTATAGTGGGACAAGTAATAAAAGTCAACTCGCGGCCAAGATGTACTGCCTATTTCTAGCGGTTGAAATTGAGTGAAGTGTCCAAAAGCAGAATAAGCAGAAAGCAGTAAATGTTCTGGTTTTCAAGTTCAAGAAGAATCACTCAGGTAATGATTCCCCCTAGTTTGCAGTTAAGTCAAGTTGTAATTCACCCAGTCCAATTTAATTCAGATTTATACAGCGGAAGATCCGGTCCTAGCTTGGAATCTCTTAAGTTGATGAAGCCCTCTCAGACACGATACCTGTTAGGCGACTAACCTTCACCGAGATATAGTGCTAAGGAAAACAAACAGATCTCTTCTATTGGAATGAATTCCAGTACAGAGCAATGAATCGATTGACTCTCGCATAATCGATTCACCATTTCCAAATCAGAATGCTCTATTGACCTATTCAGATTCTATCATTCCAGGTCAAAGCTGGAAACATACAAGTGTGATCAAGACTCATAGATTTATGAATAAAAACTAAATTGGATATATAATAATCAGTGTACTGAAAAAGGGTTCATACTACTGCTCCTAACATGCAAAACTAGTGTTCTTCATACCCAAGTGGTAGAGAAGAGTTTACTCCATGGAGAGAAGGGAAAACACCACGCTTGGAAGAGAAATCATCATGGGAATAATGAAAATCTGCTCCAAACTAGAAATCGGTACTTCGAGGGTTGTAGATCAAGCTCCAATGCCTTCAATTCACTCCAATCCTTGCATAAGGGTTTTTCTTTGTCACTTTCTGTCTCTAGGGTTGTCTCTCCCTGTTTTGAACTCAAAAATCCTGTTTGTCAACTAACTTCCACCAACTGCAGCTTAGAAGACACGAAACCAAAATCCACGGTCGTGGAATCGGGGTTTAGACCATGGATTTGCAAAACGTTGCACGGCGATTAGTGTCTCACAAACAGAATCCACAGTTTGCCCCATAAAATCCCCGATCGTGGAACTGAGGTATCGGACCGTGGTTTGCTACTGCCTCTGGTTCCCGTCTACTCTCCAGTTGCACCCAGACTTGCTCCTAAGCCTCCATTTATGTGCTCGGACCTGAAACATCATCGACAAACACTGCATAGCATAAAATGGGCCAAAAAGCAATCAAGAGCTAAGCCAAATGGTCGAGAAATGTCGGGAAAAACATGTGTAAATACGGTGTCATCAAATTCCCCCACACTTAGCCATTTGCTTGTCCGCATGGAAGCCAGACTCAAACCAATGCAACTCTCCAGACCTTTACAGCAACATCCAACCCCGATCGTCGGTAAAAGACTTCATAGGTCATTTAGCAGCTGCGAGGTCAACAAGTTTTCTAAGACATGCCCTATTTCTCTCAATGCGAGTACTAGACTCAAGGCAGGATCATGCGAAGTAGTGGACCTAGGACACACAATTCCTGGATAAAGAGAATCACACAACACAATAACCAAGGAATCTTTGTATCAGATGCTCTTTTCATTCCATTTCCTTCTTTGGAACCCATTTTCCTTATGGTTTTCTCCTTTTTTTTCCACACTTTGTTGGGGTTCGAAACTGCAGTATTTATGCGCGGTCGACCCTTATTGGTTGAACAAGAGTAATTTCTGTACATCTGTCGCTCGCTAGAGTACTTCTTTAACTCTTTTTTTCTCAATTCTTGTGAAGGGTCAATGAAATTAAGGAGGGTCGGAAGCTCTATTCGTTCCCTTAAAAACACATCCTCGAGTAAGCAAACCGTTCAACTGGTGAAATTTTTACTTGTATTGTAGACGACTTAGCTTCACCTTGTAGGCCCACCCCACTAAGGATCACTAAAATCTCTTCCAAACCCCGATTTGTGCAATGAACGGTGCCACACACGTTGGGCTTACCCAATGTTTCAAATTTTCAAAATTCCGACATGGAGACCAACTGCTTCTGATTACGCACACCTGAGCACCCTTTTACGATACATGAGTCCACAACACAACACAAGAGGAGTCATCGATACCACATGAATCCAATTTTCTAAAGCCAATAGTTCACACAATCAACCGACACAACAAAGATAAAGATAGGACAGATCTTATACTTCAACATCCTCCTTAGTGCTACAACTACCTCCCTAGATGCATGATACCATAAAGACTGTCAATTGAAAGCATACTGAGCAAGTGATTGCAAGGAACACATACTTGGAGCCTTTAAATCGAAATCTGGACAATGGACTAGGCTCCAAGCACACAAACACATCTATGCAGTCAAAAGATAAACACCACCCACACTTAAGATCGAAATTGTCCTCAATGGAGAATAGGGAAGGATAAGGGGGAACAATGTTACTGGGAAGGACATACTGCAACATGACTGGAGAATGGACTAGTCATCGAGGCAAATTGGATAAGGGACCAGTCGCCTGAAGAAGGGCTCACAATAACAACCACTAGATCATGAAACGTTAGAGATAGTTGCCACCGAATGGGCTAAAAAAAACAAAAATACACTGACTAAGTTTAGGATCCCACACACATGGAGCAAACACAAAGAACAAGAAAAAACACACTGAAGCAGACAACGAGTAGAGCCTACTCGTCGGCGTTGACGTGGATGTCGAAGTCCTCCATGAAGTCGTCATCGCCCGGTGGTGGTGGTGGCACTGGTGGAGGTGAGGGCACCCATGGAGTAGTCCAACGGTGCTCCTGGTGGCAGGACTGGAGAAGATGCTTCTGGTACTCCATCATCTGGCGCTTGTGGTCATGCTTATGCTCGATCATTCGGTTTAGGCGGTAGTCAAGCTGGCCCAGACGACTGGAATACTGCTCCTGGAACTGGTGCTGCCAAGACAGGATCTGTTGGTTCTGGATGGCCAGCTGCTGGAACTGAGAGGTGAAGAAGTCCATCGACGAAACAGGAGGAACTAAGGAGGACTCCCTAGCTCTAATCGCGGGCGTGTAGGAAGATCCTCCGGTGGGAAAAGGGGCTCCTCGTGGACATGCTCATCCTTGGAGGAGGTATCATCATCAGCAGTAGCCTCGTCCTCATAGATCTCAATAGAAGGGAGAGAGAGTCCATCGACCCACATATACCCGTCAGCCTCCATCAACAATCCTTGGTTGAAGATGACATCCTGGTGAGGTAGAAAGAATGAGTGGTAGCATTGATGTCTATGAGGCCATTAAGGCGGACCCCCAGCTTCTTGGCCAGGATGGTGATCACGGCACTATAGAACAAATGCCGAGGGTGATTTGCCGACTTGGCAAAGGTCTTCGCCACAAAAGGTGAAGAATTTATGGCTTGTTGCAGATAGCCAAATAAAGTATGCAGAAAACAAACTACGTAGCAAACCCGAAAGCTGGTATCAAAGCCCACACAATTGAGTCACATCATAGTTCATAGCATTTCAAGCAACCTAGGAAGGGCAGCAGGTTCTCAACAAGATATCATTGAACTCACAACCCCATTCTCCACCTAACCGTCAATTCTCAAAAATATACTAAGCATAAAGAGGAAACCAACCCGGAGACCCAAGTAGATGTCTAGGAGAAGAACGAGACAAGCAAAGCACAACAAAAAGGCTGAAGCATCGTCGGACAATGAGGGAGTCGACTATACCCCAAGAGCAATTGGACTTCATCGACAATGCCAGGCGTTTCGACCCCTACAACAACACCTATAACGAGCACTACAAGAAATTTGACCTTAAGTGACAAATTTATTTTGTTGTCATAAAATATTTGTCATATTAGGCAACTAAATATGACAAAAAAAAAGACTTGTCACATTTAATTGACTATATGTGACAAAAGTTATATTTGTCATTCAAAGTTGTCATAATAGAGTTACATTGTGACAAAGTTTTTGTTGTCATTATAATTTTGTCACTATATGTCTTATTTACCGCGCAAATACTGCTACAGAATGACAAAACACCCCGTCACCTTATGGTTTGTCACGTTATGTTCAAGAAATCCTAAGATATGATAATATAATTTGTCATAATATGGCGTGCAGAATGAAATAAACTTTTTCATTAATATATTTTTTTAGAATTTCTATTTTTCGTCCAGAATTCCATTCGGCGGGACTATTATTCCCCTTCCCTCCAAGATGAAAAAACCCCCAACCCGCCTCTCTAACCCTTCAGCTCCAAGAACAGAAACCCCAATTCCATCTCCACTGCGAATTGAAAAGTCGAAACCCCTCTCCCCACATCCTCTTCAGCGATTCGTCTGGGTACTTTCTCCTCCCCGCGAATCGATTGTCCGGTAAGTCTCGTTCTTATCCTCGCCCTGGACTCCTTTTCCTCTGCGATTTTGGTTTTGATTTGCATGGTGGATACCTGATTCCGATAAAAGCAGAGTTGGGTTCCTCATGTTTCTTCTTCTATCTCTGTCGTTCATAGGCGCTCTTGCACAGGGGGTAGGGCTTTCCCTCTGAATCAACAGTCTCCGATTAACCAAGTTGCCCTCCTTTGCTTCGACGACCTGCCTTCCCTGCCGCGAGTTCCCTCCGTCGATAAACCGAGTAAGTTTGGCCATCGATTTTGTGTAAGCCCAGTGTATGGATTGGCTTACATAAATAGCTGTTAGGAAATTTTTGTAGTTGGTACGCGAGATGAGTTAATTTGATGCAATGGATTTGGATGAAGGCGACATTTGTGAAAAGTGGTTTTTGATGGGGATGGTTGTTGTTTCTGAAACGCCAATGTGCCATGTTGTTTGGGTTTAACTAAGATGACTGAAACATTATTGAAAAGATTAGTCCTTCTGATGATAACCTCAGCTACCCAGATGTTGAATTAGTAATTCTGATGACTTCCCTTGATCTGGTTGATTCTGAAACGCGTATGATTTGAAGCAGCATGCTGTTTGGGTTTAACTAAGATGACTATCTCTCTGGTGTACTGTTTATCTCCTTTCTAAGTTCAAAAAAGCATAATTTGTTTACTAGATTTGAGCTACTTTGAACTGATTTCAAAGTTTAATGCTACATGCAGGTTAATTGTCTCTTTGGTCGATTACAACCTGCTACGGCAAGTTACAAACTGCAATCAAAGGTCAGTTATACCTTAACGCGTAATGAGTCGTGAGTGGATAATGCTCAAAGATCATTGGTGTGCTGATTATGAGTTGGG
This sequence comes from Linum tenue, assembly GCA_946122785.1. Lineage (NCBI taxonomy): Eukaryota > Viridiplantae > Streptophyta > Magnoliopsida > Malpighiales > Linaceae > Linum > Linum tenue. The sequence goes on from CAMGYJ010000006.1 coordinate 27,459,991, forward strand.
TGTTAATGAGTTCATGGAAGTTGCTTCTAAGCATGTTGATGCAATTGGTAGGGTTAGATGTACGTGCAAGAACTGCAATAATCTCTACTTTAAGACATTATTCCAGGTGCGGGGAGACATATTTAAGCATGGCATGGTCGAGACATATAAAACGTGGGTCCATCATGGTGAGTCTTATGGTGTTAGTAGTAACGGTGAAAACCCACCGAATGAGTCTGACGATGTTCATAATGAAGATAGTGGGTTACAGACCGACATGTCTGAAATGTTGGGTGATTTTGGTAGGGCGAATGAGTGTCTAACAACCGCTGAACCTTCCCATGGTCCTAATAATAATGGTGCATTGGCAAGGCTCCTCAAAGATGCCAATTGCCCTCTTTACCCTGATTGCAAAAAAATTTCAAAACTGTCCTATGTTATGAAAATGATGAACATCAAGATACAGACAAACAGTAGTGATAAAGCATTCAACCAATATCTTAAATTAATCAAGGAAGGTTTACCGAATGGGGAAACACTTCCCACTTCGTTCTATGAGGTGAAGAAGTATATGCGTGATCTTGGATTTGGTTACACCATCATTGATGCATGTCCCAATAACTGTGTTCTGTATAGGGGGCAGCTTGAAGCTGCTCGAGAATGTCCAAAATGTAAAGAACCTAGGTTTAAATCTGGTAAACAGAAAGATGTTGCCTTAAAGAGAGCTAGATATTTCCCCATTAAGGATAGGTTGCAGCGGTTGTTCACTACCAAAGATCTAGCAAAAGATATGTGGTGGCACAAGGATAAACGCGTTGATGATGATATGCTTAGGCATCCAGCTTATGGTAAAACGTGGAAGGATTTTGATCGGGATCACCCTTGGTTTGCTGCGGATCCCAGGAATGTCAGACTAGCGCTGCTTAGTGATGGGTTTAACCCATTCGGTAACATGAGCAACAGCTACAGTATGTGGCCTGTTGTCTTAACCCCGTACAACTTACCTCCTTGGTTATGTATGACCAACCCTTTTTTTCCTCAGTGTCCTGATTCCTGGTCTCGAATACCCCGGGAATAACATTCATGTCTATCTAGAACCCGTTATAGAACAGTTGAATGAGTTGTGGCATGATGGGGTTCTTACATATGATGCTCATGCAAATGAATCTTTTCAATTGCGTGTTGCATTGCTGTGGACCATGAATGATTTCCCTGCATATGCCATGCTTTCTGGGTGGAGCACTAGGGGTAAACTGGCCTGCCCAGTGTGCAACATTGAGACTTGTTCTCAACGTTTGGAATATGGAAGCAAGGAGTGCTACATGGGGCATCGAAGGTGCAACATTGAGACTTTTTCAGAGAGTTGTGTTCCAAAAAAATATCCAAAGCCACTGTAAAAAATTTGGACCACAACATCCAAAAGTGGTGCCAGCATCCTAACCTCTCCTTGAGTGGCAGTAATCCTAAGCCACTAGTCTCCTAGGGACGTCCAGGCTTCCAGAGACCGCCATGCTCGCCCACGCAGGGGCAATTCAAGCAACAACCTCTTTATCCGCCAAGACAAGGGCAATCTCTTCCTTAGCTGAGTCGAGACCTTTTCAGCAGCCAAGTGCAACTCCTACACCCCAGTAAAGACTGATCTGATGGCTGAACTGCGGGATCTGGTGGGTTCTTAGCCAGTTCAAGTGCTAATAAATTCAACAACATCGAGCAATTCATGGATAAAGCTTCAACTATGTTCATGGAGCTTGAAGCTGGCCAGAGGAACACATAGGTTGTTTTGAGGGATATCCAGACGCAGCTTGGGGGTTTAGCTCAAGCTATTGTGCAGAGGGAGCCAGGCACTTTACCTTCCTAATCCGAAGGACCCGAATGCCCACTGCCATGCTGTCACTACAAGGGGCGGCAAAGTGACTGCAGACCTACCTGTCCAGGGCAGACAGGAGAGAGAGAGAGAGAGACCTGCACCAGCACTTCCAGCAGAAGATAAGAAAAAGATAGAGTTGTAATGATTGTTGGATTTATATACGGATTGGTTTTAATCAATTGAAGTGTGTTTATTGAGTCAACTGAATCCTGATCAAGTTCTTTTTATTTCTACTGCAACTTGTGATAGATAGAATCTGAATAGGTTGTTAGAGTTGCTTCAATCGATAGGAGTGAATTGACTATACGAGAGTTAGTCAATTCAATGCTTTGTACTTGAATCTGTTTCCAGTAGTGGAGTTCTGTGTTAATATCCTTAGCATTCTATCCCGGTGAAGACTAGTCGTCTGCTGGTTAGTCTGTCTGAGAGGGCTTGGTCAGCGTAAGAGATTCCAAACTACTGTCGGATCTTCCGCAATTTAATCAACAGTGAATCAACCAAAAGAAATTACAACTTGGACCTAACTAAGGAGCTAGGGGGACTCATTCCCGAGTGATTCTTCTCTTACTTCAGAAAACCGGACAATTTACTTCTTTCTTTCTGTTTGGCTTTGAATTCAACTTCACTCACTTAGTCCCGCTAGATAATAGAAGTTCACGGAGTAGGCAGTAGATCTAGATCCCGGGTTGATAAATTAAACTTACTCACTATTCTGCATTTCCAGACTGCGATTATACTTGGTCGTAGTTTGGTGTTGTGTTTCAACGAGTCAAGTTTTTGGTGCCGTTGCCGGGGACTTCTAGGTTATTGGAGAAACGTGAAAGTCTGTTACTCTAGCATTAATTTAGCTTTTCTTTCTTCTGTTTTTCTTTTTCACCCTTGCTTTTCACTTGGGTGTTTTTTTTTTGGTGGTGCGGATCTGAATCGTGGATCCTCATGACTTCTCCAACCATTGGGGGTATCCACTACCGTTGGAGTGGTATTACCGCGAGACTTACTGGAGCAATCAAGGAGTAGGAGACTATGGATTCGGGTTTTAGTACCAACACCCCTACTACGGAGAAAAACCAGACCCTTGGGCACCTCAAGAACAATCTCGTTATCAAGAAGAATTCCTCCCACAACTAGATGTGCCATCTGAGCTACAATTAGCCATGATGGCCCTCACAGACCATTCTGCAGAGCCACGTTATACTCCATGGCCAGAGCTCAAGAGTAAATTGGATCTTTTCATGGAGTAGTGTGCTCGGGATGCCGAAAGATTATGCTCCATGCTGGATCTTCATATGCAGGCCATTGCACAAACTTAATTCTCCTTTCCACGTGAAACATATGATACCCTCCAAAGCATAAAGAATCACATAGAGGTCATTGAGAAATCTTGTGCACAATTTTCGCAAGACAGCCTTTATGCTACCATACAAGTAGAGGAGGAGGAAGAAGAAGGCAATCATGAGGATGTTGAGGAGCATACAGAAGTTGTCACTGAGAGCTCCCATGATAATCATGATCAAGAATATCCTCTTGTGGCAGATCACACCTTTTCCCATTTCCGTTCTGATAGGCTGGGCCGAGCGAGGAGATGCAAGATGATCTCATTGAAGAAATTACTGGGTGACTTGCTCTCCAATCTGTGTTAGAAGAAGAAGAGCGAGAAAGTGTGAGGGAAGAAGTTGTGGAGGATAAGGAAGAAATCAAAGAAGAGGAAGTTCTTAATCTTTTCCAAGAGGAGATACCAAATTTTGAAGAAGGAAGATGGGTTGAAGAACCAATTGGCGTCCTAGATAAGGAAGAAGTTGAGGTGGATGAGGCTTGCACCGACCAAGAGTTTCATGTGATATCTCCACCAATGCCACATCGACACCAGTCCCTCTTGGTGGATGCGATGGTGGTCAATCTATGCTATCATATTTGGTTTGGGGCATTGAGACAAGAAAAGAAGAGAAGAAGAGGTCTCAAGGGTGGAGACCTCATCTGCATCAAGTGCACGAGCCATCTGCATCACTTGCTACACCACATGCTCGTGACTTGAGACTCCACCTCATTAATGAGAACCTCAATTTCAACGAGGTTTTGGGGTGGACCGTGACTTAGGAGCCACCGTCCAGCTCACGACGTGAAAGAAGCGCTTGTGGGGAGGCAACCCCACCATGGTTTGCTTTTCTTTTGTTTGTTTTTTTGGTTGTTCCACTTGGAACTATGGTTTTTATCACCCATTGTGATTTGATGACTCTAGCTCTGTGCCTTTGGACTAGTCCCCTTCCAGTCCCTTGCTCTTGGCTGTTCTGCCTTCCAGCCACCGTTCCCGATCGTCATTTCCTGGTAACATCGTTTCCCTTCCCTCTCCTCCATTGGGGGCAATGTCAAACTTAAGTGTGTGTGTGTGGGGGGGGGGGGTGCTTTGTATTTATTGGAACATATGTTTGTGTGCTTAGAGCCTAGTCCTCTGTCCAAATCTCAAGATTTGGGGGCTCCAAGCACTGATGCTTGCATAATCATATTGGCACTATGATTTATGTTGTGAATTGAATGGTTGTTAACTATGATGCATGACTACTTTATTGTGACTAGGACAACCTATAATGACGACTGAGACGTGGAGTAGAGTTGTGTAGGGTTTTGTTTTTCAACTGTTTGCTTACCAACTGCGATTTGGATTGATCACTTGTTTTTTATAGTCATTTATGCATCTAGTTTAGGGAATCAGAATGCGAGGTAGAGCATATAGGTAGCCATGTGAGATTTGAGCCTGCTCGTTTCTTTCTTGTGCGATAGATCCCTCTTCCATGATGTGTAGCATTCACGTTGCCACTAGTTAGGATGATGGAGGCATAGGATTAACCCACGACCAAATTGATTGTCCTGGTGTGTCATATCCCCTAGTAAGCCCCTTCGAGCCGTGTACTTTCTCCCTTTCGGTCTACAATGAAAAATCATCCTTATGCATCTCTTAGAGGTTCCATAGAGTGGTTTTTGCATGTTTTCTGCTATTTTCTGCTGGAAATAAGATGAGGGTTGGAGGTAGTTCTTAAAAATTGGGCATGTGATTGCAAGGATAAAAGATGTGTAAAAGGGGTGGTTCTCTCAAGAAAAGAAGAAAAAAATAATTGAAAACAAAAGAGAGCCACCACAAAATTCTGGATCATGCTCATTAAGTAGTGTTTCTTAGAAGAATGGCCTAGAATTTCTAATATGTTGTGACCTCCTTCACCCTTGTGCTCTAAAGAACTTGATTAATGCGAAATAGCAGAAAGAAAGTAAATGGTTTGAATGAAAGTTGCTACATTTGGTTTTGGAAATGTGGAACCTTGTGTTATGAATTCTTCCACCACCTAAAAGGCCTTTTCCCCATGTCCAAGACCCAAGCCAGTCATCTGAACCTGTGTTTAAGACCTCTTGACTAGTTAGTGGTGACACCCGATATGTGAACTCTAGCATTTTGAGGATGCCATCATGGTGAAGAGATGTTAGGAGTGAGAGAATAAACATGCACATTTTTTGCATCAAACTGTCCCGACCCCACTGGTCGAGAGTGAGCGATTCATTTCCTTATATTCTTTACATTCTTTACCTCAGTGATGACTTAGACTGCTCGGTATTGATTCTGATGCCTTGAATTTTATGCATGGGTGACGGTTTTGGATGAGTGATTAAGTCAAGTCTAAGTCGGTCGATAAACGGAATGGAGACTCTTCCTTTACTCGATTTTGCTGCACTCGAATGTCATCTGTGGTGGTTGTCTAGGATGTCGTTGAGATTCTTCATGTGTTGTTGTCCAAAAGCTAATACGATTCATGTATGTTGTGTGCCCATATGATATGTCCCCAAGGTTTGCATGATAAATGTTTTGAGATTATCTTGTATCTGACTTGGTTTGCTTGGGGATAAGCAAACGGTTAAGTGTGGGGGAATTTGGTAGCACCATATTTGCACAAGTCTGCACCCTTCTTAACCATTTTAACTCGAATTGTAGTTCCTTGGCCTATTTTAAGTTAGGTTGTATTATTTTTGTCATATTTTAGGTCCAAGCGAGTAAAGGGAGGCATAGGCGCAAGTTTTGGGTCAATCCGAGGTTGTTTGGTCACTTAAAAGCCTCTCAAAAGTGGAGCTGAGGAAGAAATACGGGCAGCCTTCCCCAAATTACGTCCGTAATTCACAAATTACTACCGGTATCTTTTATGTCGAGCCTAGTGATGGATTATGTACAAAATACGACCGTATTTCTTAGTGACTAGACCGTAATTTCATTGCAGAGAGGAGCCCTTGGATGCGCTGAGACTTAACCAAAATGCGTTTTGGGAAAAATACAGGCACAGAGGAATTACGACCGTATTCTTGCCCGTATTTTGCCCAGAATCGGGTGAAGAGGTGATTCGAGCTAAAGGAAGGGGATTTGACTTTTTGGAGCAAAAACAGAGTTCTAGAGAGAGAAAGGGCGAAGAACAATCTCACCATTGAAGCCAAGATTGCATCCCCAAAAGTGAAGATTGACATCACAGAGTAGATTATTCCTATCCTTATGAGTATGACTGCTTTCATTTCTGTTTTCCTCTCTCTCTCTCTCTCTCTCTCTCTCTCTCTATGGAGTAGACCTTTCTCTCACTTGGGTTTGAAGAACACTAGTTCCATGTGCTAGGGATTTGAGTTTTAATTACTGTTGGATTTATATACAGATTGGTTTTAATCGATTGAAGAGTTTTTATTGAGTCAATTGAATCCTAATCAACTTCTTTTTATTTCTGTCGCAACCTGTGATAGATAGAATCTGAATTATTTTTTAGAGTTGTTTCAATCGATAGGAGTGAATTGATTATACGAGAGTTGGTCAATTCACTGCTTTGTACTAGAATCTGTTTCCAGTAGTGGAGTTCTGTGTTAATTGCCTTAGCATTCTATCCCAGTGAAGACTAGTCGTCTGCCAGTTAGTCTGTCTGAGATGGCTTGATTAGTTAAGAGATTCCAAGTTACTGTCGGATCTTTCTCAATTTAATCAATAGTGAATCAACCAAAGGAAATTACAACTTGGACCTAACTATGGAGCTAGGGGGACTCATTCCCGAGTGGCTCTTCTCTTGCTTCAGAAAACTGGACAGTTTACCACTTTCTTTCGGTTTGGGTTTGAATCAACTTAACTCACTTATTACATCTAGATAATATGAGTTCACAGAGTAGGCAGTAGATTTAGACCCCATGTTGATAAATTAAACTTACCCACTATTCTGCATTTCCACACCGCGATTGTACTTGGTCGTAGTTTGGTGTTGTGTTTCAGCGAGTCAGTCCTCGAGTGTAATCAGTAGCTCTGCACGCTCCACATCAGCTTCTAGATAGAGTTTAAGTAGGTGGCTATTCACCTTGAACGGCTTAGTTTGAGCATTGTTTAAGGAGGTGGCTATTCACCTACAACACACAAATCTAGGTTTAGCAGCTTAAGGGCCAGAAGGCCTTGTGCTCTAGCTCAACAGGAAAGTGGCAAGCCTGTCCATATACAAGCCGATATGGGGAAGTGCCTATCGAAGTATTGTAGGCTGTCCTATATGCCGAGAGAGCTTCATCGAGCATTGTGGATCAATCCTTAAAGGATTGATCCTCTGTCTTTTCAATGCTTCTTTTCAATTCCTGATTCATCAGCTCGGCTTGACCATTCGTCTGGGGATGGTAAGCTACCGACACCTTATGGTTAACATCATAGAGAGAGAGGATTTAGTGAACCACCATTGAAAATGGGTACCTCTATTGCTAATGATGACTCGAGGTGTCCCGAATCGGGGAAAAAGCTACTACAGACATGAGCAGACACGTCTTGCGTCATTGGTGGGCATGTCTGAGCTTCCGCCACCCCAAACATAAAAAATTTCACAAACAACAAACACATTTTGAGGCATCTCATCTCGGGAAGAAAAGTTACCTAACCTCTGGCAGCGATCGCATTGTCGTGCGAAGTTATCAGCATCCTTGAAGAGCGAGGGCCAGTAGAAGCCAAAGTGCAGCACCTTCCGCGCCGTGCGGTTCTCGCCATGATGACTGCCCGTGGTTCTCTCGTGGCATTGAGCCAGGATGCCGCCCATCTTGTGCTCCATGACGCATTGTTGGATCATGCCATCTGCTCCGATCCTGAAGAGGTAAGGATCCTCTTCAAGTCGGAGAAGAACTTGCGCTTTGCGTGAGTGGCCATCCCTTTAGGCAACTGTTTGCCCACCAGATAATTGGCAAAGTCAGAATACCAAGGGGTGACGCTCTCCACCAAGCACAATTCCAACAATCGGCTCCCTTGTCCCGGATCTCGATGTCGAATTCCTGCAGATACAAGATCCAGCGGATGAGCCTAGGCTTGGCATCAACCTTGCTCATCAGGTAGCAGATAGCAGAGTGATCTGTGTAGACTACCACATGAGAGAGCACCAGGTAAGGTCAAAACTTGTCGAAGGCATACACCACAGCGAGCAGCTCCTTCTTGGCGGTGGTGTGGTTCTCTTGTGCATCGTTCAAGATCTTCGACGCATAGTAGATGGGATGAAAATGTTTTTTGCATCTCTGACCCAGGACAACTCCGACTATGTAATCACTTGGATCACACATAAGCTCGAATGGGAGAGACCAATAAGGAGTCACCATGATGGGTGCATGGGTAAGCTTCTCATTCAAGGTCTCGAATGCATTGTTCAAGGTCTCTAATGCAGTTTTTGGCAACAACTTGAGGGTTTGGATGCTGGACCTCATGTATGTGGCCCTGGCGGTCCAGTAGTATCCCATGGTATTCTCCTCGAGGACAACTTCATCATTGAGGTCAACCATTTCTTCTTCCTGGGAAAAGTTCAGTTGAGCCAAATCTTCCTCCACAGCCATTCGCTCCTTTAAAGCACACTTGAAAGTACGGTAGGTCCATTCAAGCTCTGAGTCCAATGTCAGTAGATCTCTCGACTGGCTACGGGTCATACACTACCTGCACACATGTTACAAACACAACCCGTGAAGGCACACAGGTCGAAGAGAGAAAATGCAGAAAAGTAAATGCTAAAGGAACAGGCTTCTCCGTTTCTACAATAGCCTAATTTCCCCGACAACGGCGCCAAAAACTTGACTATGACACAACACCAAACTACGACCAAGTGTAATGGTAGAATGGAAATGCAGTATAGTGGATCATCTTTACTTATCAATCCTGGGCCTAGATGTACTGCCTACTCCGTGAAGTTCTATTATCTAGCAAGAAAAGTTGAGTGAAGTGTTCAAAGCAAATTAAATCGAAAACAACAAATGTTCTGGTTTTCAAGTTCTAGAAGTAACCACTCAGGTTATGATTCCCCCTAGCCTGCAATTAAGTCGAGCTATAATTCACCCAGTCCAATTTAATTCAGATTTATACTGCGGAAGATCCGGATCTAGCTTTGAATCTCTTAAGTTGACCAAACTCTCTTAGACACATTACCTGGCAGAGCGAGTAACCTTCACTGAGATAAAGTGCTAAGGCAATAAAGATATATCTCCTCTACTGGAATGAATTCCAGTATAGAGCAATGAATCGATCGACTCTCGCAGAAACGATTCACCACTTCCAAATTAGGATGCTCTATTGACCTATTCAGATTCTATCGTTCTAGGTCAAAGAAGGAAACATACAAGTGTGATCAAGATTAATAGATTTCTGAATAAAACCTCAATTGGATATATAATCATCAATGTACCGAATAAAACCTCAATTGGATATATAATCATCAATGTACTAAAAAAAGGTTCATACAACTGCTCCTAACATGCAAAACTAGGGTTCTTCTTACCCAAGTGGTAAAGGGGATTACTCCATTGAGAGAGAGAGAGAGTGAGAGGAAAGCCATGTCAGAAGTACAAATCATTGTGTAGACAGAACAAAATCTGTATTATGCTTGTAACAAACCAAGTTGGGCGTACTCGGTCTGAATACCCGGTCGGGTATTTGAGGATCAGATCGGGTATTTAACCTAAACGACGCATTTCAGCTTCTCCTTAGGGAAATACCCGGTATCCAACCGAATATACCTGATCAGGTATTTGGGTGACTTGACCGGGTATTTTGCCTTCCAGCTCCTTCTTGCGCCACCTCTCCTCTTTTGACCCGAAACTCGCATCCAAGCTTCCGATTTTGCTCAAGGTCATGAAATACGACATATAAGCACAACCTAGCATGAAATCGGCTTAAAACACGAGAATTGACTCTGAAACGGTGTAAGAATAGTGGGCAGAGCATGTGCAAATATTGAGTTATCAATTCACTGCTTCCAATTCAAGATGCTCTATTGACCTATGTAGAGATTATCTTTCTTGGTCAAAGCAGGAATCACTAGAATTTGATCAAGACACGAGCAATTATGAATAAGTACTTCAACTGGATATAAATCAATCAATCATTCATGGCAAAGGGTTCATACAACTCTTCCTAAAATACAATCTTGGGTTCTTACATACCCAAGTGATAGAAGGGATTACTCCATAGGAGAGAGGGGAAAGCTATGTCGGATGTAGAGATCATCGTATAGACAAAAAGCAATATGCTTAGGGTCATCAATCATCACTCATCGAGGCTTGAATCGACCTCCAATGATGGGAAAACTTGATCTAGGGAACTAAAGGGTCTTTGATCGTCACTTTCTCTCTCTAAACCTCTGTTTTCAGCTTCCAAAATTGAATGGTAGACCAAAACCCGTGTTCTGCTTATAACAGCCCGAGCTGGGAATACCCGATTTGTATACCTGGTCGGGTATTAGGGGATCATACCGGGTATATAAGCAAAACGGGGTGTATCAGCTTCTCACGCGGAGGGAAAATACCAGACCTCTGGGTGAAATACCTTGTCGGGTATTTTTGGTTCACGACCAGGGGGCCTCCTGCTTTCTCTTTGAACGTTTACCTGGTCTTGCTTGGGTATAATCGTTCGGGTATTTGGGTGGCTTGACCGGGTATTTTGCCTTCCAGCTCCACTTTTCGTCATCTCTCCGCTTTTGATCTGAAACTCGCTTCCAAGCCTCTAATTTTGCTCCAAGTCCTGAAATACGATATAAAACACAACCTAGCGTGAAATCGGCTTAAAACATGAGAATCGACTCTCAAACGGTGCAAGAATAGTAGGCAAAACATGTGCAAATATCAGGTTAACACGCTCCTTCAAGGTGCAAGGATCAAAATCCTAGTCTCTTAGGATGGGACTAGAAATAGCAGCCCTAATCGATCAAATGTCATTTGATCGAAAGACGTGAAGCCTTAAGGGAGTAATCCGTAGGTTCCTTATCTTCCATTAGTTCATGTAAATGCTTCAACACAAGGTGGGATCTAACAAAATGCGAAATCGGCAGCTCGTATGTGCCAGATATCGAGGTTGCAATCCAAGGTTGTAGAATTACGCGCTTTTGCGAGTTTTTCTAGTTAGGTATATTGAAAAAGATAAGTTTTGACAAGTCAGCGATCTAGACCCGGAGAAACCCTTAAGGGCAAGACGAGCAGGGGGAAGGCAAATAGATAGTCCATGAGCCATTTTGCAACTTTTGAAGATAAGTGTGATATAAGTTTGTTTCATTATGAGGTACTATTTAATGAATTCGAACCTAAGGACCTCTAGATTCAAGACTGCTGGTACTACAACTAGACTACATCCTTGTTCGAAGGAGCAGTTTTGCATTTTGGGTTTGCCACCAATTTGTGGAAGCAACAACCACTTTTCCTCTTTTGAACATTCACCATAGACTAGCCACATAAATACGAGCAGAGAAGCTCTTTGGAGGCACGAAGGAAGAGGAAGAAGTGAAGAAGAAAGAAAATTTCATCATGGTGATTCTTGTACCTTCCTATCTTATGTTTTCATTTGTATATATGCAGATAATGTAAACCCTAGCGAGATGCATATGTTTAATAAATTTCAATGTCTAAAACTTACTAGAGATAGTTACACGTGATTTTCTAGATTTTGCATAAGATCTTCTCCCTATAACTCCCCTTCATTTATATAAACAACCCATAAAAATTGTAAAATTGAAGTGAGACAAAGCATATCTCGTGATATTTTCTCTCACATTAAATGTTCGAATGAAGATTGACTCCAATCTTCTAGCACAACTTAAGCATTAAACATCGGATGTTCCATGTATGTGTACTACACTCTAATTAACTTATATTTATATGAATGTTTAAAGTTTTTAGATCTGGTCACAATTTCATATGAATCCCTAATTCATTCTTTTGCAGGTAATATGTTATGTTTTGGCTCTGTAGTATTATCTCTGGAAGCGTCTCCAGTTATCTTTATTAAACTTAAAGAAATCAACAATGATTGTGGTATATCCATGAAGATTTGGTGAAATTTAGATAGAGATGGTTCGATTTAGACACTGCAAACTTTTGAACATTGCAAACTTTTGGTTTTGCCTTACTTTGCAGCACCTGGAGATGGTCCGATTGTATTAGTTCTATGTAAGGACCTTTATTGATGAATCTGGCGAGAATGGAAAAGAGAAGAAGATACTGAGATAGGAGAAGAGTTCTCGATTTCTAGCTAACTGAACAGAATTAGTAAAGTAGATACAGGTCGTTTATTTGTCCAAAAGATGACCAATCACTAATTGACTTCTTCTGTTTATACCTTGCGTAGCAGTTTCCACGTCACTCCTCTTGCCAGCTGTACTAGTATGTTACAAACCCGCTCTCTTCATAATCAGCTTGTCCTCACGTTGAACATCATAAGACGGAAAAGAAGGGAACTGAAGCTTGAAAGCCTATAGATCTTCCCACTTTGCTTCTTCTAGTGACTGATGGGTGCATTGAATAATGTACTTGGGTGACAGCCTAATTACCTTGATTGACAAACCTTCTTGCTACAATTTGCGCTGGTGCAAGCTTCAAAACTCCCCTGTCATCAGTCTCTGGAAGGTGCAAAGTAGCAGGGGGCACAATCGATCTGCACAACTTCAGCTGAGTTACATGAAACACTGGATGCACTTTGGAATCCACCGACAACTCTAGTCTATAAGCGACATTGCCAACCCGAGCAAGAACTTTATAAGGTCCAAAATAATGAGAACCTAACTTAATGCCTTCTCGCCCCACCACTGAATGTCTCCTATCTTCATTTTGCTTCTGGCGATTCTGCACTTGAGTGATATTATGTGTCAATAATTATACCAACTGCTGCTGCTGGAAAACGCGCTCTTCAATAGCTCCAACTGTAGAAGTGAGATGATCTGCAAGTCCAAAAGATGTCGAAGGAAAACCATACAAGGCTTCAAAGGGAGACATTAATAGGCTGATATGAAAATGGGTTTTGTAGCACATTCTGCAAACGTAAGCCACTCAGCCCAATTCTGAGGCCTATGGAACGTCATACAACGCAAGTAATCTTCAAGACAACGGTTTACACGCTCTGTCTGGCCGTCACTTTGTGGGTGATAAGAAGTGGAGTAGTGAATGTCAGTACGCTGGAGACGAAAGAATTCTGCCCATAATTTACTTGTGAATGTAGCATCGGTGTCACACACAATGGTTGAGGGCATACCATGATATTTGAAGACTCCATCAAAGAAAAGTTGGGTGACCTCGGTAGCTGTGTATGGATGTTTCAGTCCAAAGAAATGTGCAGATTTCGTGAAACGATCCACCACCACCAGGAGCACTTGTTTACCATGGGAAAGAGGCAAGCCTTCCATAAAATCCATACTCACATCCTTCCAAGCCCTCAAAGGAACAGGAAACAGTTGTAATAGCCACAGAGATGTGACTGTTTCTGCCTTGCAACACTGACAGATATCACATTCTGAGACCCATTTCTTTACTGAAGCCTTCAAACCTGGCCAATAGAAATAACTCTTGATACGCTGATAGGTGACTTGGGCTCCTGAATGTCCACCCACTGGAGAAGAATGGAAGAGTCATAGTAGCTTGGTGCGCATAAATCCCGATGATCCCACAACAATGGTACCCTTGTAACGCAGTATGCCAACAGAAAAGGCCTAGAGAGAAGGACCTTGTGTGTGGACAGCAGCTGCAGCAATCAAGTTGGCCACTTCAGCATCATCAACATAGGTCTGTTCAATCTCAATCAACCACTCTGGAAGCACAAAAGTCAGACCATCGCACCTCCTGTCTGCCAACTCATCTTCAAACACCCGAGAGAGAGCATCAGCTGCGCCATTATACTTTCCTTTTATGTATTTGATCTGGAAATCCAAACCCATCAACTTGACCAGCCCCTTCTTTTGTATAGTAGTGTGCACTTTCTGCCCCATTAAGAACTTTAAAATTTCATGGTTTGTGAGAATAGTAAATGGTCGTCCTTCCAAATAATGACGCCAATGGTCCACCGCCATCAACACCGCCAAGTACTCCTTTTCGCTAGTGCTAAGACCCTAATTCTTAGTGCACAACGCTTTGCTAAAGAAAGCCAAAGGTCCGCCTCCTTGCGAAAGGAAAGTTCCTACTCCCACCCCACAAGCATCAGTTTCCAATGTAAAAGGGTGAGTGAAATCAGGCAAAGCAAGAACATGAGCTATAGTCTAGTTTCAAAGCAACAAACGCCTCCTTTGCAGGAAAACTCCATTGGAAACCATTCGTGCGTAGCAAATTAGTCAAGGTTCGACTAATGGACCCATAATGCTTCACAAACTTGCGATAATAACCTGTAAGACCCAAAAATCCGTGCAAGTCTTTAATAGATTGAGGTCGTGGCCAATCCCTGATTGCAGCAATTTTACTTGGGTCTGTAGACACTCCATCTCCACTGATTATAAGGCCTAAATACTCCACTTGAGGTTGACTAAAGGAACACTTAGATTCCTTGGCAAACAATTGATGTTGTCGCAGAAGTTGCAAGGCAATAGAGAGGTGCTGAACATGAGCCTCCTCTCTTTGGCTATAGACCAAAATATCATTAAAAAAATATAATAAACTGCCGCAAATACTTCCCAAATACATGGTTCATTCAGCCTTGAAATGAGGCAGGAGCGTTAGTGAGACCAAAGAGCATAACCCGGAATTCGTAATGGCCCTCATGAGTCTGAAATGCAGTCTTGTACTGATCCTCAGGGTGCATTCTTATCTAATGATAACCAACTTGAAGATCCAACTTAGAAAAAATTACAGCCCCATGTAGTTCATCCAATAGTTCTTCGATGTGGGGGATAGGGAATTTATCCTTAATGGTAGCAGCATTGAGCTCCCTATAATCCACACAAAATCGCCATGTTCCATCCTTTTTGCCAATAAGAAGAACATGGGAAGCATAGGGACTGTGGCTTTCATGAATGAATTCGGACTGCGACATCTCCCCAATCCCCAATCAGCTTCTCTGCCACTGCCTTCTGATGGCGAGGGAAACAGTATGGCCTAATGTTGATAGGTTTTGAGTTAGACTGTAAGGGAATAGCATGATCAAAGTCTTGAGAGGGAAGCAGTGATGTAGGGGCAGCGAACACATCAGAAAACTGAGAAAGAAGTGGCTCTAAGAAAGTAAGGGTAGGGGCAGAGGTTGTCTTAGCTTCAATGGAGAAGACTGCTCCACTGAGATGAGTTTCAGACTTTCGGATCAGCTGCTGCAAAGAACGCCCAGAAATCATCTTACATTGACCCTCTTTTGTCAAGCCTTGAAGAGTTAGATTCCGGCCTTTCCAATCAAAAGACAAAGTCTTGGCCTTGTATTTTCCAGCTGAATCCCTTGCACACTGAATCACTTAACAATGTATGGCCACTAGCAATCTTAACCCTCATAGGAGCTATATTCTCTGGTCTATAGTTCAATTCCTCAGCCTTAATCAAATTCAGAATTCAGAAAGATGTGGGAGCTACCAGTGTCGATAAGAATAGTTACCTCACGCCGTCCAAATGTAGCTGGAATGAGTAGAGAATTACCAGCGAATCCAGAACCCATAGACTTTAAAGAAACTTCCAATTTAGCATAATGAAAATCGTCATCCCCGTCTTCCTCCTCACTGGGCGAAAGCGACTCCTCTGCCTGCATCACCTGCAACAGTTTCTTCCACGAATAGACATGGTCATGAAAATACTTGTCACCACATTTGTAGCAGAGTCCTTTCCCTCGAGGAATTGATCTCCGTTCCACCGGAGAAGACAAAGGAGGTAGTTGCTCCAGAGGAAAAGATTTGCCCGCTGAAGTAGAAGCCGACGTTGACCAACGACTGGGAGGAACAAAATGCAGTTTCTTCTTGCGAGCTTCAGTGGACGATTCCTCCATTTGTGCTTGATAAAAAGAACAAGCCAAAGTAGGAGGATTGAGCACCTGGACGCATGGTTGAATCTCAATCATCTAACCCCCCCCCCCCCCTAGAAAACTCAAGATGAAATAAGGCTCATTGAGTTCAGGATTCAATCGCAACAGTTGGGAACAAAGATCCTCGAACTCCTCTTGGTAGTGAGAAACATAAAGCGTTTTCCGAAGCTTATTGAATGCCGCGACCACATTCAACTTCTTGTGATTCCCAAACCGGCGAAGCAACTCATTGACAAAATGGCACCAAATCAACGGAAATTGATGGAAAGACCATCCTTCAAACCATGTATGAGTCCTTCCCTCCAAAGAATATGAGATTAATTTGACTTTCTGCTCTTCTCGAGTACATCTGAAAGAATTTGGTACACTTACTCACCCACACATGTGGATCGGAGCCAGAAAAGTAGGAGAACTCCAGGCGAGGGTAATGATCTAGAATCGACGGTCGCTGCTGTTGAGAACAGAAACGTTGATGATCGGAAAAGTGAGCTTGAGAGTGCGGCGGAGAATGAATCGACAATTTCTCACGACTTCGAGCGAAGGTCGCCGTCAGGGCGTCGATATTATCCTTTGTCGAAGCAGCAAGCTCAATAATGGCTGCCTTCAAATCCTGATGTTGAGAATCTAGTTTGAGATGAACGGCCGTCATTTGCATCTCCAAATCAACGATTCGAGAAGTATTCGTCGCCATTGCTAGATTACAAGCATCTTATATAGATCTGGCAGATGGGGACCCGACCCGTTGACCCGACCCAAACCCGCCCGAAAAATAAAGAATGGGTTGAGGTTTTTATAACCCGAAACCCGATTGACCCGTAGTTTTTGGGCCGGGTTGGTTTGTGGGTCGATCCGTAGACCCGTTTCATTGCATATGTCACTCTCAAAATGATAAATCACTCATACTTTGGTGAGATATTTAAAAAATTTTATTAGGATTTGAAGACAAGTTTGGAGTGTTAAGATAATCAAACATCATTTGTTTATTGTAGTAGTATTACTTTGGTCATTGTTTTTTGACAATTTGTGCAATTTGTATTTCTTTTCATTAGCATGGAAGGAGTTGAGCATTTGTTAATTGACATGTGCTAGGTAAACTATTGTCGCACATACGTAAAAATTTATGTTCTTTAAAAATTTATGAAGTATGTTTGATATTGTTTCTGAGAACGCTCATGACCCGAAACCCGACCCGAAACCCGATGGGTTGGGTCAATATTTGACCCGAAATCAGCAAACCCATCATGACCCAACCCGTGAAGACCTGTAACCCGAGATTCCCAACCCGAAATTACCCAACCCGACCCGATTGCCAGGTCTAGTCTTATACCACTTGTAAGGACATTTATTGATGAATCTGGTGAAAAGAATGGAAAAGAGAAGAAGATACAAAAGATAAGAGAAGAGTTCTCGATTTCTAGCTAACTGAACAGAATTAGTAAAAAATATACAAGTTGTTTATTCGTCCAAAATATGACCAATCACTAATTGACTTATTCTATTTATACATTAGGTAGCAGTTTCCTCGTCACTCCTCTTGCCAGTTGTACCAGTACGTTACATTCTAGCCCCAACCCGAGATCTTGCTGTTCATATACAACAAGAAGCTACTAAATTTGGTGCTATCTTCAAGGATTAAGATCACTTGCATATATGGTGGGGTCCCAAGGGAACTCAGGTTCGTGATCTCCAGGAAGGTAGGTGGTGGTTGAATATGACATGAAGGCTTCGGTACCATATTTATGGCTTTCAGCAATTTGCTATCATCATATGCATGGTTAAAGTTGAGTTTATACCAAGTTCCCCTCTTGGTATAGTTTTATCAATAATGATTGTAATGGATGTTAACACGTCTTTTATTATTATTTAACAGGCATAGAAATTGTTATTGCTACTCCTGGACGATATACTGACATGCTGGAGTCGCACCATATGAACTTGTGAAGGGTTACTTACTTGGTGTTAGATGCGGGAGATTGGATGCTAGACATGGGCTTCGGGGCTTGAGCCTCTAATGCGCAAAATTATTAACCAGGTATAGGATTCTGTCACTTCCTAGGAATTAGTGGAGGTTGAAACTTCACAAAGTTAGGTTAACAATGTGATAGTAGTTTTGAAATGTTCTTCATGGAAGACTTGGACTCCAGATTACTTGTAGGAATCTACAGCGCTCCAATCTATAAGTTTCATTCTAAGTTTCTGTTTGGTTGTAGTTGTCGTAGGGTGAGATGCATGTTGGATGTTGAGAAAGACATTATATTGAAGCTTCAATATCAACTCAAGGTTTGTTTTAGTTCATGTACTTCTTCTAGTTTGTGTATAGCTATGTTTTTCAAGCTCTCTGTCATTCTAAGTTTTGTTGCTAGAAGATGGATGATGAGATATATTTTCATCTCATTCTCAGGGGAGTAAGGGAACGATTCAAGATGAACCACTAGTCCCCATCTTGTTTATTCAGGTATCTTTTTGACTTTCCTTTTATGGAACTTTCCTAACTTTAGTTGGAAGTCTAAACGAATAATTGAAATGGAATCATATAAGATAAAACTTTGCGTATCTTCTAACAACTCGACTTATTAGGAGGAATAGTACTAGACGGTAATTATTAGTATGTTTTCAGAACCCTCATTGAACAAATTCAAGGTATCGGTTCAGTAAAATAGATTAAGATGGTTATGGCTTTAATACGTTTAGGCTCTCACAGGGTGTAGATTCTCTTGTATACTTTCATGTTCTGTTACTAACTTCAAGTTAGATCATAGTTCTTTTGATCTTTTTAGGGAGGATTACTCTTTATATACATACTAGCTTTTTATGTATTCCCTGGTTCATGATCTTTTAATGTATAGTTGTATATGCTAGCTATGCTGGTACATCTGATGATGAAAATTTTATTAAGGTAATGTATGGTATCTTCCAGCCACTAGAGATATTTGTATGTTTAGAATATACTAAGAATTTTTAAGAATGAACGAACTTGTCTTAATATTATAAAACATAGATTTTTTTGGTGGATTGATGTACTTTTGTTGTAATTTGAATGTGCATAAGATTGGTGTGTCTGTGGGGTTTCTTTAATATATTTTGTTGATACTGGACAATTAGAATGTGTTATGTTACCGTTAGGGACGACTATCCAGTAATGAAACTAATATTTTTTTTATATTATGTGTAGCAAGGGTTAAAACCCTTGCTAGATGATTACTACATTTTAACAAAGGTTCTTTAGTGACGAAATAACTACGCTAATACATTTTATTTTTATTGACCTGTAGCAAGGGTTCTAACCCTTGTTACATTTAGCAGAGGCTGAAACCCTTACCACAAACCGCTGCAAGAGGGACTTCCACTAAGGGTCGTAGAAAACCCTTGCTACGTGTAGCAAGGGAAGCAACGCCAAGGTTTGCAATAAGGGTTGAGTAAACCCTTGCTACAGCTTCTAGCAAAGGTTGAAACCAATGTTATTAAAACAGAGTCGAACTGGTCGGCCCGATCGGTAAAATGATCACCTGGAGTCCAAACCGGCTTAAAACAGTAAAAAAAACCGTGGCGATTTTTTTGTAGCGGTTGTGAGCATACGAGGCGATTAACCGCTCGAGTCGACTAGTCGGTTTTTGCATTCCAACAGTCTGAATTAAAAAAAGGAAAGGGTTTTTGGGGAGTCAGATCTTGGGGCATGGGAGATTGAAATCATTAATGTCGCTACTTAAATTTTGTTTGAAAATAGTGAAATCAAAGAAGAAAAAAGGGTAAGAAATGTCTCTTCAGTCTTCTTTTTTGGGAAACAATTAATAATTATTACTATATTATCATTATTATTGTTGGAAGTTGGAACAAATGAAGAACCAAATTAAATTCATTTAGTTTTTTCTTATTTTGGTTAATTAAATTG
Organism: Linum tenue; assembly: GCA_946122785.1. Classification (NCBI taxonomy): domain Eukaryota; kingdom Viridiplantae; phylum Streptophyta; class Magnoliopsida; order Malpighiales; family Linaceae; genus Linum; species Linum tenue. The sequence continues at coordinate 27,479,968 of CAMGYJ010000006.1, forward strand.
ACGCATTAGATTATTCTTTTAGTATTTTTGTTAATTGAATCTTTGTTAAACATTAAAGCATACATACATTCAAAATGCTAGTAGAATTTTGAGATCTGCATGTTTTTTTAGATATGATAAATTTGTTTGATATCAGTGTATTTATGGTTAAGACTTAAGAGTGTTTAAGAAGGCCTAAATTGTAAGTATGGTTATGAAAACATTGGTTCAAACCCTTGGTATAGGTTCAATAAACCCTGGTCATATACTTTTTTTCATTGTAGTGAGTACACGCTAATCAACTTATATTTATTCATTTACCCGACCTTAGTCGGTTAGGTTGGGTTATATAAAGTATTGTGGTGATAAAGTAGAGAATAATTATTTTTACTATATATAAAGCTAAAGCAATTTTACTGTTGCCTAGGAATCTTGCTAATATGCAGTCACCTAAGCTATTCATGGGTTTTGATTATAATAGAGCACAAGTTTATTTGATGGAAGAATGTGAACAAACATAGTATTGCAATATTGAGCAATATTCTATCTCATGAGAAGAATGTAATTGATCTCATTTGTCCAATTGCGCCATTCCTAAAACTATTTAATTTTTTCCTCATTGACATTATAACATACCTAGAATGGCCACCAGTCGGGCTGAGTGGATAATACATATCAATTATTTTACTCAAAATAGACCAGGTTGTATTCATATGTATATCCAGACAAATAATTGGGTAGAATATCAAAGCATATCTTACGCGATCGGTTTTCACGTATCTATAGTTATTTATAGATAAAAGGATAATGTCTATTTTTTATCCAAATCTTTTTCAAATTCTTTTATATTATCCAAACCTATTAAAATGATATTCATTAGCCTAATCTTTCGTAATGCATCAAAATATTAGTCATTTTTACGTTATCGTTAATAATTTTATAACTCTTTTCTTAGTTAAAATACTAAAATTTTGGAATGTTGACCTTCATGTGTCTCTTCCAAGTAAGTATCATGTTGCCAAGTCAATATTATTAACAAAATTGCTAATTGAAAGTTAACATTTGACTAATTCTTAGCATTTCGATAGGCTTGGATAATATAAAAGAATCTAAAGAAGGTAGACCTGGCAAATTACAACCCGACCCGAAATCGCCCAAAAACTAGAAATTTTTGTAACCCGAAATCCAAATGACCCGAACCCGATAACCCGTGACATTTTTGGGTCGGGTTGGGTGGGTTAGCGGGTCGACCCGTTAGACTCGTTCCATTTAATATATTACTCCCAAAATATGATAAAATCACTCATAAATTGGTGAGATGTTTAAAAAAAATCACAAGGATTTGTATGACATGTTTGGAGTTTGAGGATAATCAAATATCATGTGTTTCTTGTAGTAGTATTACTCTTGTGATGGTTTTTTGACGATTTGCGCAATTTATATCTCATTTCATTAGCGTGGGAGGATTTGAGAATATGTTAATTGACATGTGTTATGTAAACTATTATCATGCATATGTGAAAATTTGTGTTCCTTAAGAAAATATGAAGCATATTTGATACTGTTTCTGAGAACGCTCATAACCCGAAATGACCTGTAACCCGACCCGAAACCGAATGAGTTGGGTTAATATTTTACCCGAAATAAGCCAACCAAACATGACCCGACCCGTAACCGAAGATCCCAACCCGAAATTACCCAACTCGACCCGATTGTCAGGTCTAAAAAAAGGTTTGGATAAAAACTAGACATTACCCTAGATAAAAATATCTCCTTATAACTTCAAACAACATGTTAGCAATTACACGTATACTAACATTACACAAGTGAAAATTACCCTATGCTATCGGGTTTAAGGTATCCATAGTTACTTATGGATAAAAATCTATCTTTGTTATTTTCAATCAACATGTTAACAATTACATGTATACTAGCATTACACAAGTAAAAAAGTACAACAATATATTATTAGCACGAAGAAAATTAGTTAAACACTTTGCCCCATCCCACAGGCTAGCTATTTAATTTCTTGCTCACTGAGAAAATAGAAAATACACATAGGGATAGCTACATATTGGGTCGGGATAGATAGTGCGTACCCACTATCCTACCAAAAATAGTTCAAATTTTATCCATACTTATACTCACACAAGAATTGTTGGAGAAGAAGTGGAGCTGCAGTTGCTGGAGTAATCCGAATCCGAACAGGAGAAGGATTGGTTGGGCGGCAAAGTTCAAATGAGGGTATGGTTAAATAAGAAACGGTGTCGTGCTGTTTGAGCTCAGTTTATGTGTCTGTCGAGTGGTCATTTACATGTTTAGTCCTTAAGTCTTGTTAAGTGTCAAATAGGTCTAATCAGCAGTTAGAATGATCTGAGACTTGGTCTTTGGATGTGGAGGTCATGTTGCTAATTTCCAGGGAACTTAGTTCGTGGTGGAAGCCAGGCTTGTTGGCTGAAACACACGTAGTATTTAAGCTTCTTGTTGTTCGTCTAATAAAGTTGGTTAGTTTGCAAAGCTTTGAATTTTCACAAGAACAATGCATGTAGAATACCAAAATCATACTCATACATGATTGCGGGACATTTATAATAATTTATCTTTATAACTTTAATCAACAAATTAGAATTACATGTATACTGTCTTTTATATATATATATATATATATATATATATATATATATATATATATATATATAAAAGTGAAAAGGTATAACGTACTGATCTCCTCTTGGAAAAGGTAGATGCACGCACCAGCAAACAGAAGATGTTACATATGCATCTATTTATTTATTTATTCATTCATTTTTTCCTTTCGGTCCGGAAATGAGGTGAAAGCAGAAACACGTAGGGCTTTCATTTCCACGGAATAACACGTACGGATAAGTACTCTCACTGTCAGACAGACATGCGTACGTTTATGCAGAAGGAAAAGAAATAAGTGAAGCGACCCACACAGCAACAACAAACTAATAATTATAGTGAAGAGCGGTGGCTGAATTGGGCGCATATATTGAGTAGTGATCGGGAGGGAATTGGGCATTTCATTAAAAGTTACCAGCTGCCCTCTCCTTCAACAACAATGACAATAATTGACGGATGGGACTTCGTCAGTATCCTAACTAAACATCCAAAAAATGATGCAATTTGATTCCTACTATTTAAGATTGATTTAAATTAGATGCGATGTCGCGCCTTGTCGCGGGACGGAGATGACTTATGAGCATGTATTATGTGGCCTGTTATGGTGTTTTGTTAGTATTATTTGGCTAAAATTAATTTTTTATTAGTAGTTTTGTTAGTAATATTGACTTTACAATATGATATTGACTAAGAAGAGATGTATAGTGGTCAACATTCAATTTAATTTTTTTGAATTTTTTGGCTAATAAATGATATTTACTTGAACCCAAGTAGACCATTGATTATGGAAAGTGAATGAGTGACGTGTATATAGGTTTGGAAGTATGTAGATGGGTTTGGGTAGGGTATGAATATTTACTTCCATATCCAAATGTGTATGAGTTGGGTATGGATACCTATTTATTCGAGAGTGTTTTAATTACACATACAAAAATTAGACTTATTGGTAGGACATCAAAAGTTTAGGTACCAAAATGTAATACACAAAAATTTTAGGTACTAAAATGTATTGTTCCATCAATTTTTTGAGGACTCATATGCCTAGATTGTTAGTAAATTATGTATGGACCCGTTCATACTTGTAATTAGACAATCCCATGAAAGACCAAAATGGTCGAATCTTCTCCTACAGTTGAGTGATACAACATCTTGCATGATACAAACTAAATTTATACTTTTATATTATTGTGGATTGGATTCATGGATTCAAGTGAAATCTAAACATTCGACTAATAAGTAAATTTAAAAAATTGTAGGTACAAAAACTCATAAAATTAAGATACCAAAATATAATTGTTCAGTGATTTTACATTAAAATTAAATTTAGGGTATCAAAATATAAAATATACATTATAGTGACTAAGTTGTAATTTAATTAAGTTTGTGGTATCAAAATGCAATTATTTGGGGAACAGTAAACCAACTTCACGTTTATATATATTAATAATGATTCAACTCTGGTTGGATAGGTAGAAGCACACAACCAATCAATTGGCAAAACGATTAAATGGATCAGTAACGTTTGAGCCAATACTTGATCCCTATGAGAATGGAGCAGACGTGCTAGTCAACTTTTCCGATATCATGTTTCGGAGTGTATCATGAGTATGGTTGCATATTCTATTGCTTATATTTTGATAATTTCTTGCTCATGTGGGTTGAAAACATCCTTCATACAAGTCGGTTAAAGCGCTAGGTTATATATTAGGTCCTACTAGAGATGAGGTTTCAGAACGATTGGAGGTCAAAATGAGATAAACAGGAAGCCAAAAAGATATCACAACCATGAGAGCAAAGTCACTATTCAGATCATTACTTGTCACCCCAAACCTTGAGAATCAAGAAATAGGAAGGGGATTTTTAGGATGTCACAGGGAGGAGAAGCGAACTCACGACCGTAACTTTTCCAATTATCATGACCGTAAGCCTCTAAAAGAAACTTGCTGAAACACGACGCATTGAATGTCACTGCCATGAGAGGTAATGTCACGCCCGTCCCATTAGTCGTAACATCACCTTTGCTTGAGTATAAAATGATTTGTGTGATTTTGCAGAACAGGATCCGAATGTTGCTGTCAGAAAACAAAAAGAGAGAGAGAGCCCTTCAAAGAGAAAATGACTCGTTGAAACTAACACTCTAATCAATGGCCAAGTGTACAAAATATCTGGAAGTAGTATAGTGAAAGTAGGTTTATAATTATCAAATTCAATGTCACCAGATCTATAATTAATCAGTAGTTATTTGTTATCTAGCAAAAACAAGTTGTGAATTTGATAGAACCAAGGATTTGATTCTATCTAGAGATTGAGAATTAGGAGATCAATTATGGATTGATCTCCCCTTTTAGAACTAGGAATTGACGATTTGAGATTTTATTAGGAAAAACGAAGGAGGAAGGGAGAGTGTTGTGGCAACATCAAGAGAAAGAAGAGGGAAAGGAGTCGGGCGGATGAAGGAGAAAGAGAGATTAGAGACTCAATTAGGTTTTTAATTATGCTTGGTGGGATAATTCTCACTCACCACATATTTATATAATCCACCAATTCCCAAATGCTCCCCTGAATTATTAAAACCAACAAAGAACCCCACTAATACTCAACAAACTCATAAAGAATAGTAAACCAACAAATGGTTCAAATACTAAAATCACAGCAATGTTTATGTTTATATCATCCCCGCCTCCTTGAGAACGAACTTGACCTTAAGGTCGAATGCCCACTTCTGGTGTCTCTTCTCCTCTTTCAACCATCTCGTCTTCCGCTTTGTCCTCCCAGCGCCCCACCAACATCATCAAGCCCGACTTCTCGCACTGATGGCGGAACGTAAACCGCTTGTTGCATTTAAAGCACTTGCCTTCCCGCCTCTTCTGGTCAATTTCCGCCAGAGTCAATCTGAAAAACCCCATAGACGGAGCCCTCGGGCAGGGTCAAACCACTATCGCTGGCGTGGTCGCACCAACAATTATGCCTGCTACTGTCGGAGTGCCACCTCCACTGCTGTCCACGGTGCCTTCTCTCCCTCCTCCACTAGGCCTTTGGTGACGGTCTATTGTGCTCCTCCAGTTTGTTATCTCCTCCTCCTTGCGACTTGCAAGATGAAAATCAGTCCTCAAGGACTTTGGCTCAAAGACCTTCACCGCTGCTGCGATCTCCGACCTCAGACCCACCATACACAACCCAACTAGCGTCTCTTCCGACACCCCTTTGCAGGGGTCTCCTACTCTGCATAAGACCTCTCCAACCATTCCCACCATTGCAGAGCGTCCCCTTCCACATAGAAGGTTTCCAGGTGCACCTTACACTCTTCATTCATGGGATGGTTCTTGCATCCTCCTGACCATTGAGTTTTGCAAACTCAATGCTCGAGGGTTTAGTCCTGAACACAAGGTCATTATCACCATCATAACTATGGTAATGCCCACCATACCTGCCCATGGCAGATGGTCCCCCACAGTATCTGCCACGGATCCGTGGATCTCGTTCTTGGCCCCAGCCTTCTTTGAAATAACTCGAATACCCATTTAGTCAGCCCGCGAGCCTTGTCCTGCCTCCCACATCCTGCCAGGTTAACGTCTCGTAGCTTGAGGAGTCATGAAGGGAGGAGGCACCCGTTTTGCCCTCTGGTTCGCCTCAGCTAGTGGACCCACTGTTGCCGCTCCTATCAACTAGGGTTCTGGTCAATTTGGCATGGAATCGATTTGATCGATTTTGGATAGAATATTTCGGTCCAACCAGTCTGGTTTGTTTCGTCCCCTCTCGTCATATACGAGTCTCTTGCTTGCCCCAACCCTACCAGCCTCATCAAGCTTACTCTTTCTTCTGGGTGGGCTTCATCGAAGCCCCCCTAGCTTAGGGTAGCTACCCACACACTCGGCCTCCTCTTCTCCCGCCATCAGGCCTGGCAACCCGAAGCTCATATTTTGGACCACATTATCGTAGTCTGGTTGTTTAGCCTTACCCCTCCTAGAAGCTATCTTTTGAGTCACCGGAGTTAGTAGCAGTCCCAGCCCATTGTGCGACCTAAACGAAATGTGCCCCCGCCACGCATTTTGCCCGCCCGTCCCGTGCCAACATCACGGCCCCTCACTCGTCCGTCGTCCCACCTCCTGCTCTTCCTGGGACCAGATTTCCCAATGGGTCACCCTCAGTGTCGCCTGGTGGTGCTTGTTCATGTTCTTGATCAGGTGTCGCACCACCTCGCGAAGTTCCCTGACCTCTCTATTCAGCATCGTCTATCCTTCTCCCAGTTCCATGATTTCCTTCTTCATCTCGTCCACCTCGGAGCACAACACTTTCGTGCCCGTCAGGTTTTCCAGGGCTCCGCCGATTTGCGATGTGGAGCTCTTCTCTTGCGCAGCCTTGTCCTGTGTGGGCTTCTCAACGGCCTTGTCCGTAGCAGTCATTGACTTGTTTACCGCCATTGCTTGATTTTGCTCGTCCCCTATTCTAGATTCGTGACAGACTCGATCTCGAAACCAGGCTTTAATAACCAATTATTGAACCAAGGATGGTTCTATCTACAGATTGAGAATTTGGAGATCAATTAGGGATTGATTTCTCCTTTTAGAACTAGTAATTGGGGATTGGAGATTTGATTAGAAAAGGGGAGGGAGGAAGGGATAGTGTTGCGGCTTCAGCTAGAGAAGAAGAGGGAAAGGAGTCGACCGGAGGAAGAAGAAAGAGAGGATTATAGATTCAATTAGGTTTTTAATTATGCTTGGATGGATAATTTCCACTCAACACATATTTATATGATCCACTTATTCCCAAATGCTACCCTTGAATTATTAAAACCCACGAAGAACCCCCACTAATACTCAACAAACTCATAATAAATAGTAAACAAACAAATGGTCCAAATACTAAAATCGCAGCTATGTTTATGTTTCTATCAGAATTCAAGTTGAATACAGTATACTGAAGCAAAGAAAGTTTATTCAGGTTTCAAGTATGAGAAAGGTCACTCGGGTATGCTTACCCCTAGTATTTAGCCAGGTCGATGTTGTTTACTTCCTAGTTCATTTCACTTTGTGTTTAAACTGAAAATCTCTATTTGCCCTTGAATCTAAATTAAAGTAGACAATGCTCTCTTAAGAAGACTGCCCAATGAGACACTATACTAAACTAAAACATAATATCAAGGCAATGTAGGCTAGATTCCCTCTATGGGAACAAAATTTAGGACAAACCAGTGAATCGATTCACTCTCGTGCAATCGATTCACCACTTCCAAGTGTGATGTTCTCTTAACCTATTTATGTATTCTCTATCCTAGGTTAAAACAAAAATCGTAGGAATTTGATCATAATTCATACAACTCATGAAAAATGTATCAATAGGATATATAACTTCAAGTTCTACGAACAAGGGTTCAAACAAACATCAATACTAACATGCAAAACTAAGGTTCTTCGTACCCTAGTGCGAGAGAGGTTTAATCCATATATATATATATATATGGTTCAGGCTAGCGTACGCCCCGGCGTACGTTAGACTACCGTACGCCCGTTTGAGTTTTGCTATTTAGATCATGAATTAACCAGAGTTTTGGGCATGATACTATACCCTAACCACTAATGAATAAACCCCAGTCCCTAGTTTTCTAACCCAAATCAGGAGATTCGTTTAATCTTAAAATGAAATTTAATAATAATTTCGTCGAATCGGAACCGTTGATTTTCATTTCAAGATTAAATGAATATTATGCTTTGGGTTAGTTAATTGCAGACTAGGGTTCACCCATTAGGGGTTAGGATATAATATCATGCCCCAAACTCTGGTTAATTCATTGTCTAAATAGCAAAACTCAACGGGCGTACGTTAGGCTAGGGTACGTCCGGGCGTACGCTAGCCTTTGCCATATATATATATATATATATATGGCGACTTCTACGATGCCCAGGGCAAAATCCGGGTACGGGTACCTTGACCGATCTTAACCATTCATTTTCAATCTCCACGGCTCACGTTTGTTAAACCTAACTGCGCCACTAAATAACTAAACAAATCACAAAAAGCCTCCTGCAGCGTTAAGTTTGTTTGCATCCTAGTCCAACTAACTGCCCCGATTAAATTAAATGGATTAAGACTGCAAACCCAATTGGGTAGACCCACTGCCGCCCTAACCAATTTCCAGTCTCCCTAACCAATTACACGATCCCTCTCTCGTCTTGGAGGGACGCCCCTTCACAGTTCCAAGAGAAGCTCCTCATCCAATTTGAACTCCCCAACTTAATCATCTTTTTGAATCCCAATTACTTGCATCCACATTCGACGTAGATTGAATTTCCCAATTTATTTTGTCTTTTTTGTTCTTCGCCATTTTATTTCCCCTCGCCTATCTCTTTCTAACACGATTATGGCGACCATGTTATTATTGTGTTCATCAAACTTTTCATTTGCAAAAGAACCCTTGAAAGAGGTTTGCTAACCCTAGGGTTCATGTCGCTAGTGCTTTGTCATCTTGTCTTAGCGTTATTGTCATTTTCTCGAAACTTCTATCACTCGGTGAAATTAAGGTTTCCTGATATGTAATGTTCGTCTTGCCCAGAGGATTGAGGAAGAAGATGAAGAAGACAAAATTTGATTCGAATCGGATAGAGAGGTCTCCTTAATTTGTGTTTATGTATTAACGGTGCGTTTAGGACTAATTCTAGTTGGACTGGGTCTGATCATTGATTTTTGCAGGCTTTTAAATAACATTCAAAAGTGGGCTTGTACATGACCCATGCAATAATCAAAAGTGGGCCTGGAACGTGCGAGCCCATTTCATTTCTCCTATCGTATCAATTCGTGCGCCAACCCTAGTTTAACCTACACGAGTTACCATCACCATTACATATCTTCCGAAATCTTCTAACTCTTGACATTCCAGACTCAACCGTCTCCAGACTCAACCCCCACGATCAATTTTTCTTACACCTACATTCTCTCTTTCCTCCATCTTCACCTTCCCCTTGTTCCTTCTTCCTCCAGACGCCATGGCAAACAAAGGTAAATCGTTTGCTGAAATGGGGATACTATCTCTATCAAATGAAGACTGCCGATCCACCGCAAGTCTCGGTTACTATCTTTCATTTACAAGCAAGACAACAATTGTGGCCGAGTACGAGTTCATCCACCTAAGTCCTATCCCTCCAGAAGTGAAGAAGTTAATAAAAAATCTTGGCTGGAAAAAGTTCTTTGATCTTCGGAGTCGAGGAAGCACCAGTTACTGCCCCCATGTGGTGAGGAAGTTCTACCACAGTTTACAGATTTCTGGTCCCTGTGATTCTCATCTCGTGTCGATCTTCCTGGGACATAGCGTCTGCTTCCAGCCTCATCAGTTTGCTTTGATCCTCGATCTTCCCGCCGGAGGACACCCCATTGAGAGCAGAAGTGATCTTGGGCGGTTGTACGATTTTGAGTTTGAACTTGAACTGGCGAAACTCACAAAGGGGCGCATCCAGGCTTCTTTCCTCCCAGATCCTCTTCGATTCCTCCACTGGATGATCGTCACCTGCTTCCTGCCAAGGTACCGTGGTCATTCGATTATTCGTAAACTTGATTTGTTTATCCTTGTGCAAGCTCAAAGAGGTGTTCCTGTTAACCTCGCATCTCTCATGTGCCTGAACATGGTTGAGGCTGCACCTAAAGGGGAAAACTGGTACACTGCCTTTCCATATGCCACCTTCGTGACCACCTTTCTTGAAAGGGTTGGGATGGATATGGAGGTTTATGCTTCACATTTATGGTTATATTCTTGTCTATATGCCAGGAACATAGACGATGTTTGCATCGGGAAATACTTTCTGAATAGCATTACACATTGCTCTATCCCCATCTGTAATAACAATCTTGGGATCTACACCGCCTAGCCTTCTCTTCAAAGCTCCCAACACCCAAATATAATTTTCCTCTCTCTTGTTAGCCAAGAAAGCACATGCAAATACGCAAGTTTGCGAATGGTGGTTGACACCTAAAAAAGTACAAAATAAGTTAGATTATGCAAACTGCTAGGGTTATTTTAGCATGCTCGGGATAATTCTATGTGTGAAGGAAAAGTACCTGAAAAAATCACGAGAGGCATCTGGTAAATGTTCCTTTTGTAAGTAGCATCGAATGACAGTAATTCTACAAAGCATGCATGATCAGCAACAGAAATACTATCGGCCCACAAGATGTTAATAAGCCGGTCGTCGTCATCCTTCTTTAGTTCAATAACGAAATGATCGTTCGCGCTGCATTTAGCTTGCAGGTAGGCTAGGGCTGTTGCGGCATCACCTTCACAGATTTGTTCTTTCCTCTCTTTGTCCACATAATTATATGCATCCTTCCTCGTGTACCCCAAATTTTCGTAGCCTCCTGCTTCTGATACGACCAGATTCACAATTTGAGAAGTTTTCATACCTACAGCTCTTCTAAAATTTATCGCTGCTTTGACTGCATAACTCATACGACGTTTCCCTTCATGTAGTGTCTATATTCTCTGGGGATCGTTTCATGTGTGTGTACATTATCAAACTGGTGCACATACCACTTCCCATCGACATTGTCTTGTTTAACACGCATCTTGGCTCTGTAGTTAAATCTGGTCTCCCCTCTTGCTTCTCTCTTTCGTTTTGTGCTCTTCATGCGCCTCTTTCCCTCGCCAGAGCATACATAGTCACGCCATATCATAACTTTATTCTTATCACGACCAATGTCTGATTTTCTGATGTCGAAGCCTTTGACTAACCCGTAGTCCATGTAGAAATCATAGGCTTCTTCTGTATCATCGAACTTCCTTTTTTTTTAATATCTTCACGCTGTAGAATATATGAGATCGGCGACATTATCTTCGTGGGTGGTGTGACTGGCTCCGGCACCAGCGTTTTCTTGGACTGACTCCAACGTCAATAGTAGGACTTCCTCCGACATCAATGGTGGGTCTGCCTCCGACGTCATTATCACTGCTGGAAATTTTGGGGAACCAACGATGTAGATTACAAAACCCTACTGTGAATTATGGCCTAATTAATGCTTGAATGGGCCACTTAATAATTATCCCCATCAATAATACGATTTGTGATATCTTATTTTTGGTAGGAACGAGTTGAACTTTCTATTCTTTATCTTAGTGATTTCTTTACCATTTTCAGAAATAACGAAAATATTTAAAATGAAAAGGAATGCTTAGTAAAGCCAAATACCAGCTGACTTTAGCTGTGTACTACGTGTATGGGAAGGATCAAATATTAATATGATCGAATATTTACTAATGGCACTCAATTTTTTATTCAATCAATAAAAAATATATTTTTATTTTTAGGTTTAATAACTACCCATGTTTATCCCAAGTTCATGTACCTTAGACTAAACCCTAACTATTTTTCCGCGGGAAAAATATCCCGCCACATTTTATCGTTGTAGCCTTGTATATATAATAAATCTTCAGCGGTAGAGCAGTGGTTCCGTATCCTTCTTTGCTGCAATTTTGAGTACAGACTAAAGCTTAGAGGCACAACATGGAAAATAGGAGGATTACTCGCTCTGCGTCCAAGCTTGTGGTATGTCTAATAGCGCTTATTTAAACCTTTCAAATTCATTCTAGTTAATTTATTAATCGTATCTTCATTGTTTTTGAAGGAGGCCGACGAATTTGTATCTCCATCCACTCCTGCTTCAGTCGTCGTTTTTATTTCGAACGATGAATCTGACTCTGAGGTAACACCAAAGAAGCCCAATGGGAAAAGTATTTCTCTAAGTTCTGTTGACAAGGTAATAAAGGTGTCCTATTAGCCATTGAAGTGTTCTTTGCCGTTATTCCGTCAGACATAACGAATGCATTTCGACTCGTGTTTATTTGTGGATGTTATTCCAGGTTGATTTGAAGTTTAAGCTACCTACTGGTATGGAATATGATGATGAGCAAATCCAGCTTGCTCACTATATATTTTTAGCCAATCTGCCACCTGACGAAGTATTAGTCAAAACCTCAAGCAACTCTTGTACCAGGAAGTCATTGTGGTCCTTAAGCCCTCGCTCATTCGTAGATGTTGAAGTAATCAACGCAACTCCAAAATTTTGTTTTGTTTGTCCACTATCAATGCTTTCTACGTAGAATTATTTTGTAACAAATCTATAGTATCATGAAGTGTTTTTTGTCCATGTTATATTAGGTTATAACAGCGGTGGCCTGCCATTTGACTCTAGAAGAGCCGTGGACAAATTCTAAGGACGGAAAGGAGTGTGCTATCTGCCTGCTCAACTACAGGTTGTGCTCCGATTATACTTAAGATTAATTTCCTCTCACCAAAAAAACACAACACATGTTTTTTTAGCGTGAATGATATTGTATTGACAAAATTTCAATTGTGCAACTACTACATGGGCAGGAACTAGTGATTTCATGTGGAATAACACCCAAGAGGGCATTAGACCTATACGAGTCAAAATTCCTTAGTCGAAACAATATGGTGAACAAGGTAAACTGTTCGTCTTAATAAGTATTACATGGTTTGCAGTTTATTTTTTTAATACGTGTTGACAATTTCTGCATATGTAGGTGTGTGTTCCTATGAGAGATAATGCCCATTGGTACTTGGCTGTCATTAAGTTGGACAAGGAAGAAGTCCATATCTTGGATCCACAACCAAATGAAGACCGCAATTCCTTTCGACTACAATCTGTTCAAACAATGGTAAATTTGTGACATTGTGCCGTTATAACACACACAAAAAATGTAAATACCTCTTTCTAAATACAAACCTTTCTTAATTTGTACAGATGAGATTTATGCAAGCCTTGTGGAAGATTCTCTATCGTCAACAATTTACGGGATTGTCGCCACCGAGGATTGTGGAGTTTTCGTAGACAAATCCTTCAAAGGATCAAGAACAACTTCATCGGTAAGTATGCCCATTTTGTGTGTATTAAACGACGGCTTATCAACTTGTTTATCATGCGATGCTTTCATTTTATGTAGGTATGACAGTGGAGTCTGGGTATGCATGTGGATGTATGGCGCAAGCTAGGACTCCTCTTATATTTGGGTAAAGATAATTCTAGTTCGCATATTAGAAAGCCACACTTGATTGTTATTTTTGAATCATGCATTAAGCACCATGTTTGTTGATGTTTATAGCCATGCACTCAAGTGAGGAGGATGCAGATTGCTTTGTACCTTGTTCGAGAGCCCATGAACTACATAAGCCATATGGTGCTCACGGAAGCAAGGACAATTGCACCTCAAGTTGAAGCTGCAGTCGAAGAGTACAAGACAACCCATGAAAGGAGGAAAAAGGAAAGAGAAGAGCACAAGGGAACCCAGTCATAGAGCCCAAGGACAACCTGATTTTGCGTTTCTTTTTCAAGATGATGGACAACCGTGTTATGTTTTTTTTTCAAGATGATGGACAACCATTTTTGGTTTGGTTTGGTGAATGCCTTCTATATTTGTTTTTTGGTTTGGTTTGGTTTGTTTTTTGGTTCGGTTTTGGTTCGGTTTGTTTTTTGTGGAAACTATATTGACTTTTCGGACAGACATCCCTTCTGAATTGAGTCTCAAAGTATCTAGCTTTAAACTGGCTACTACCTTAGCCAACAAGTGGCAATTTCCAGCTTTCCAGTTACACTTTTGCACAACCTGAAAAGGGACCTTCTGGACTTGATCTGCAGCTCCCAAGTAATCCCTGGTGTTCACAAATATCCCAGGTTGAATACAAATCAATAAAATCTCATTTTCATCGAGCCATGCGTAACAAACAGGCTTCCAAAGTGAGCTGCCCGAAATGGCAAAGGGACTTGACCAAAATTCCAGCTTCCAACTTGTGAATGAGGTTGCTTCTGATCAAGCCATTGTATCTTGTAGAGAGGTTTAATTGAGATCATATCATTCCACTTCGTTCCGAATTGCCCTCTTCTAATTAAATTTGCATTCATGTATAGTTAACCCAAAAAGTAAAGCTGATTGGCTCCCAATCAGCATAATTAATGACCGAAACTCGTACAAGGCAGATAGAAAATTCTTAGGTAATTAATTTAATGTTCCTAGGATATGGAAATGCTTCCATTCCTTGAATTTCCACCAACGATGTATGCACTCCCCTTTTAGTGAGAGAATTCATTGTATTAATAAATACAATAAAAAGGCTTACATAACTAATGTATTCTTTATTGTGTATAATTAAAAGGGTATTTTACTATAAACGAAGCATCATAGATCCACCGGGGGAATAAAAGAAGCATGAGTCTTGATGAAAAAGGGGAAAAAATCACCATAGATCGAAAATCATTATAATCAAGCCATCATCATCAATATACTTGTGACAAAATATAAATAAAACCATAATTTTCGAAAACCATTAAAAATTGAAGATGAAATAAGTAAACACATTCTTCGACCTAATTGGAACTGCTTAGAACAAAAGCGGATTAAAATCTCCCCCAATGAAATTCATTTGCAATTTCATAGGTAGTCCCTACTTCCACTTCTATAATTTTGAGAAAACACCACTTCTCAACTTCATCCTCTCTCCAACAATGAAAGTCAATTGCAATTTCATCAATAGTCCCCACTCGTGTGCCCATTTCAATTGCAAGCAAATTTGCACACCAAGCAAATTTGCACACTTGCAATGGCACCCCACATCAATGCAATTCAAAGTTGCAATTGCAACTTATTGCCACATCAGCTTGCAAGTCACTATAATTGCACCATTGGAGATGCTCTTATGCAAATTTGCACCCTTGCAATAGCTTCTCACATCATTGCAATTGCACCTCCTTGCCACATCATCTTGCAAGTCACAAAAATTGCACCATTGGAGATGACCATTACTGCATCTCGTCACCTGTCTTAGGTAACTTAGCCATGGCAAATTCAAAAAATACTGCATGCATAGAAAAATATTGGTGTGGACAATTCAAAAAATGGGAGACTTTCCTAGTCAAATGATGTACTGGCTCCCCTCAGTACCTGACAGTTTTGAGTGCTGGAGAATTAAGGAAAAGACAAAAGACTGGAAAAAAAAACCAACAAAGACTTAGGAAACTTATTAACAGAAGACATCCATTGTTGGCCCCTATGCTGCTACAACGCTCCACCCCGCCCTGCATCAATCGACTCTGAATCATCCTACTTTTTTTCCCCGATGGAAGCATTTTGTGTCAGCTGACTGGGAACTTTCAGAATTAGAAGAAAAGTGGAAATCAGTGGTTGAGGAATGCTCCCTTCAGCACAACAATTGGGTCTCCAATTTATTTGAGCAAAGACATGAATGGGGGTATGCATATTTGCGTTCGAAGTTCTTCACAGGCTTGAGTACAACATCAAGATGTGAAGGACTGAACTCTCAACTTGCCAATTATATCGAGAAGGATAAAAATCTCCTTGAGTTCTTTATTCACTTTGATCGTTGAAATAGGGATATGAGGGAGAATGAGCGTCATGTTGATTTTGAATCCATTCATCGAGAACGAACCATCACAAGCAATGTCTTAGTCTCACTTAAGAAGAGTGGAGCGACGGTTTTCACAAAGAACGCATTCTTCTTATTCAGAGACGAGGTTGAAAAGTCGGCATGTTGCATAAGGGTGGAGTCAGAGCGATCGGAAATTGAGTGTGTGTACAAGGTCAAGGTGTCTGGCATGGATAAGGTTTTTCAAGTCACGTACACAGTTGAACCCTTTGCAATGGAGTGTAGTTGTAATCACTACGATTATATGGGAATACCATGCCGTCATATGATTTTTGTACTGAAAGAAGAGAGCATACTGGAACTTCCTGAAGGCCTAGTACGTCGAAGATGGTCAAAGAAGCCGAAGACACTAGAGATCTTGGAGGAACCGGACATAATAGATGAATCGCAACTTTTCGCATTGAGGTTTGCCATGACTATCACTTTTAATTTAATTTTAATATTGGTTCGAAGCTAGGTGAACGTTAATTTACTCACTTTGTATAAAATATTGTGTCAATTAGGTATGGTACTATTCGACAAAACAGCTTACAACTAATGTTAAAAGGGGCAAAATCTAGTGAGTGCTTCAAGATTGCTCGTGAGGGAATTCAATCATTATGTGAAAAGCTGGACATGGTGGACACTGGCAACGTGGACATACCCGACATTAATAGACCGAAGGCGAATGAAATTTTGTTGGATCCATTACAGGTCAAAGCTAAAGGTTCGGGGGCTAAAAAATCTAAAAGGAAGAAAGGAGAACCACGACAGTGTAGCAATTGCGGTGAATGGCGCCACTATAGGACCCAATGCCCACATCCTGTTGGCTATGTGAAGCCAACCTCAAACGGTGATGCCCCGAATGCTGGTGTTTCAGAAGAAGGTGGCGGTGGCGATGACACCAATGTTGATCCTCCCACCACTCAAGATCAGTCGGAAACAGTACCGAAGAGAAGGCAAAAGCATTGCAGTAAGTGCAGTTCAACCAATCATAATGCAAGAACGTGTACTGGGTCTGGGTCATCCGATGATGAAAATGACGATGACGACGATTACGAGCAACCTAGAGTAAGAATAAAATATAATTGTTCGTGTCTACACAATGCTGTTGCATCCAATATTTTTGTACGACTAAAATCGTCGTTATCGATTTTGCAGAAGAGGCCTATTACCAGAAGTAGCAACCTAAGGACCAGAGATTTGGACACTTGAGTTTTTCGGAATACGTGTGTAAAAGGGCTGCAACTATTTGAAAACTTGAAGTGAAGATGGAAGTCCTTATCCTATTCGGATTAGGACTATGTGAAGACTGCCACTGTCAGCTTGAAGCGACGTCGTTAAGTTTATAAGAAGACTATTTCCTTCTGCGGTGTCGTTTTACTTATGTGTCTCTTTGGTTTATAAGAAGACTGATGGTTTATGCGGTGTCATTTTATTTATGTGTCTCTTTGGTTTATAAGAAGACTACTGCCTTCTACGGTGTCGTTTGATTTAGTTCGGATGGAATCATTTAAATCATGTGCAACATTTCAGATGAATAATTTTTCTCACTCGTTTTTTTTATTGAATTATTATATCGTATTTTTTACTTGTTTATAAATTGATTTAATTTTGGAAACTAAAATTATGAAATGAAAATTTTCCTTTTTCCATTTCACTTTATTATTTTAGGCGTGAAATGACAAGAGCATGCGACGACAGAGGAGAAGAGTTCGAAATCCGGAAAAAATACTGTTGGCCCAATAGTAAAAGACTTCTGAAAATGGAGGCAGTAATCAAGAAATAAACCACAATATTTTTATTGAGTGAAAGATCCCTCACCGATATATTATTAAGATCTCAAACGCTAAAAGTACAAATCTTGAAAAACAAAACAATGTACTTTCCCTCCTCCCACTTTTATACTATATATATGGCAACTTTTTTCGGAGCATGATCAACATGTACGCGTCAATATTGCACAAAAAAACCATCATATGACGTAGGGTTCCACAATGCCTGTTATGGAATCGTAACAACATATGATGATTCTTTTGGCAATATTCAGACGGCGACTTATTGCCATTGCTCCCCTCCATGCCTCTAACAAAGACCCTATATGGAGAGAAAAGAAGAAACAATAAAACGAAGGAGTTAGTTTAACAGTCATGATCTAACAATGACATAATGAAAGGAACTGACATCTAAAATAATACGCAGTCTCATCATTACCACTACACCCGAAAATAAAGCATGGGACAGGAGGACGAAGAGGCGGATGGGGTTGATTTTCAGAGTTTCATATCGAGAAGATGGGAGAAAGGGGTCTTTTCAGGGATTGAGAGGAGGAGGAACGAACAACAGCAGGAGATGAGTGCCTCTCGTGTTTCAGAGCATGGTCTCTCCTTCTCTGATTAAAGAATTTATAAATGGACTCATAAAATTACTTTGCCTTTCTAGCCCTTCCCATTTACTGAAAATCACACTCCCTACCGCTGCCTCGACCTTGGTAACGTCAGCACTGGTTATGGGCAAATTCGACTTTCCGAAAACGTGAAAATCTGATTGGGTGACACGCCGCAGCAAAGATTGAGGCTCTTTCACCATCGGATTAAAGGAAAAGTTTAGGAATTGACGGCGGGAGATGGGGATGTGCTTTTAGACTGGCTTTGTAGATTAACTAACTTTTTCATTTAGCAAAATTAATCTACTGATTTGGTATATGTTATTGTAACCCTAAACACTAAATCCTAAACCAAACCCTAATACCGAACCAATCAATACCATATACTCTACAACAATAACACCTTATACCCTAACCAATCAATACCATATATGGAAGATTTCATTAGATGAAATTCAATATGGAAGAGGCAAAGTGGGCCCACTTAAATTGGTTAGAGAGTATACAAATTATTGGGTAAATACAATATATTAGCCATAACTATTAAGCAACGGGGAATTATATCCATAACTATCGAAATACAAATTATTAGCCATAACTATTGTTGCGGGTCAAGATTTGGCTAACAGCCCGTTACTGTTTTGAAATTTTTAACGGAGAGGCCATGTCATCATCGTAAAAAACTATGATATGGTGACTGCCACGTGGGAGCCAGCTCAGCATCATAAAAGTTTAGTCATCATTACTAACAGAAGTGTTACGAAAACTTAATGGTTGGCTAATAATTTATATTTCGATAGTTGTGGCTATAATTCCCCGCTACTTAATAGTTATGGCTAATATATTGTATTAACCCCAAATTATTTGTTGTATTATAAATGTGAATAGGGCCCACCATATGAAATTGAAAGTAGATTTCATGGATGTAGACAAAATGGAAGTGAAGAGATGAAATTGTAAAAGGTGTATACATGGCGGTAGGGGCCACAAATGAAATAGTTAGGCTATTTCATGGTTGTTAATGGCTCCATCCCCAACTTTTAGCAATTGCTAAAGATGAGGTGGAGCTTATATGGAAAAAACTTAGCAATGGTTTAGGGAAGGCAAAAGCATTGCAGTAAGTGTTGTTCTACCAATCATAATGCAAGAACGTGTACTGGGTCTGGGCCATCCGATGATGAAAATGACGATGACGACAATTACGAGCAACCTAGGGTAAGAATAAAATATAATCGTTCATGTCTATACAATGCAGTTGCAACCAATATTTTTGTACGACATTCCTCGTCGTTATCGATTTTGCAGAAGAGGCCTGTTACCAGAAGTAGCAACCTAAGGACCAGTGTTTTGGACACTTGAGTTCTTCGGAATGCGTGCATAAAAGGGCTGCAACTATTTGATCAGTGTTGAAAACTTGAAGTTAAGATGGAAGTCCTTATCCTATTCGGATTAGGATTATGTGAAGACAGCCACTGTCAGCTTGAAGCGGCGTCGTTTGGTTTATAAGAAGACTGCTGCCTTCTGCGGTGTCGTTTTATTGATGTGTCTAATTGGTTTATAAAAGAAGACTGCTGGTTTATGCGGTGTCGTTTTATTTATGTGTCTCTTTGGTTTATAAGAAGACTACTGCCTTCTACGGTTATGAGCAAATGCGACTTTCCGAAAATGGCGAAATCTGATTGGGAGACACGCCGCGGCAAGGATTGAAGCTCTTTCACCATCGGATTAAAGGAAAAGTTTAGGAATTGACGGGGGAAGATGAGAATGTGCTTTTAGACTGGCTTTGTAGATTAACTAACTTTTTCGTTTAGCAAAATTAATCTAGTGATTTGGTATATGTTATTGTAATCCTAAACCCTAAGAGCGATAAGGGCCCACTTTAGAAATTGCTTATTGATTGTCACCATCTCCATCCCCAACTTTTACGCTCTATTTGGCAACAAGGGGGTGCAAATTGCAGGGGGTGCAAGTTGAGGGGTAAATTGATGGGGGTGCGAATTGCAGGGTGTGTAAGTGGAGGGGTAAATTGTTGATTGGATGAAAAAGTAGGGGGTGCAAATAGAGTGAAAAGTAGGTAATTATATTATTATAAAATAGATTCTTAAAATTATAAAATATTATCACAAAATAATAAAATAAATATGATTATATAATAATAAATATACTTTAATAAAAATAATTATTATACAATAATTCTCAAATAATAATTATTATAACAATTGTAATAATCATTGATCGAGCGATCTCAAAACTCGAAGCTCAACTCGTAACTGGTCATTCTATATAGGGCTTTCGTGTCTAGTTTAATCTTAAATTGTTAAACTTAGTCAAACATGTTCGAATTTGTAAGTTTTAACTATTTAGTCAAAGAAACTGAGTTAATCAAACAATTTCTCTCTATCTTTTCCACAAACACTTTCGTATCTCTTATTTTCAGTGAAAATTCGAGTCAACCAAGAGATCTAGATTTGACTTGACGTACATTGATAAACTTGTTTCCGGAGTCAAATAATGAACCCCAAATAATGTCTACATTAATGATATTTATAAAAAAATTGATAATATTAATTATTATATAATTATATATAACATAATTAGAAAACAAAATTCCGTAATTTCTCCCTTCCCCCTCTCCCTTCCCCTCTCTTCCTTCCTTCCCTTGCACCCCAATTTGGGGGGTAAGCCGAAACAGTAAATTTGCACTCCCGTTTTGCATCCCCCTACTGTTCCAAATTAACCAAACATGTGCAAATGTGTGGGAAACTGTGTTTACCCCTCACATTTGCACCCTCCTCCCATTTAACCCTCTTCCCAAACATAGTTTTAGCAATTGCTAAAGATGAGGTGGAGCTTAGATGGCAAAAACTTAGCACTGGTTTAGGGATGGAGGAGTTCTTTCTAAACTAGCAAGATTGCTAAATTACGAATTCTTCTAGCAAAGCCACATAGATAACTATTCTCTTTTTCTATTTTATTGTTTATTAACTTTTTTTTTGTGAAAATTGTTTATTAACTTTTCTTGCCAAACTAAAATACATATGTACTTCAAAATTGAAATTCTAACTTTCTGTTCAAAACATAAATTAAAAATTGATAGTTGCTAAGTATCAAACCACAAACCTCTACTTTATTAACTCAGCAAGTGAAGGACAATTAACTAATTAAGCTACATGACATTTATAATCATCATGTGAAATTTCACTTTCTTATTAAGTGAAGGGTTAAAATGAACGGTAAATATATCATAGTGGATTGTTTCTGCTTCGTGGGGGAGTGAGAGAGTGGAAAAGGGGGAATTAATGAAGAGTTAAATTAGACGGATTGTCTTTACCACGCCACTACAAAATCCTTCGGAGCAAAAACATGCAAGTTCAAATCAAACAATAAATGAAGAAAGATGAACTTAATAACTCTAACTAATTTTCATTCCATATGTGGTGAATCGCTAATGGCCAGGATCACCAACAAGGATAACCAACAAGGCAAAATAGATAATAGGAACCTACCTTGCACACACCAAATCATCTTATCTCGTACCTATAAATGTGTCACGCTACAATAATTATGTCTAAGTTTTTTTAGTAATAAGGCATGATCAGCATTTATAAGCAGATATAGAAAATATAAAATCGAGAAAAAATAAAACAAACCTACCCTCACCCTTTAACCAATCAATACCATATGCTCTAAACCATCAACACCTTATAACCTACCCATATACCATATACTCTATACCATCAACAACCTAATACCCTAAGCAGTCAGTACCCATTTCCTTTAACATCAACACCTTATACAACAATCGTATACCTATATGCTGATAAAATTTTACATTTTGAAACTATTTGCCCAACTAAAGTACATAGGTACTTAAAAAGTGAAATTCTAACTTTCGTTTCAAAACATAAATTATAAAAATATCTTCACTTAGTATCCAACCACAAACCTCTAATTAGTCTACAAGAGGTTTGTTATGTACGAGTGCATTGCATAAAGAGGGGCAATCAGTGAGAGAGTGGAATAGGATCTCAATTAACGAAGAGTTAAATTGGGCGGATTGTAGTTTACCTCGTATCGCTAAATGTGTAAAGAGACACGCTAGCTTTTACCAAATCCCAAAAAAAGATGGAACACATAATTATGTTTAAATTGCGTGAACTCAAGGCATGATCAGGATTTTAGAAGCAGAAGCATATGAAAATAAGTAAAACAAAGAACCGCCACTAAGATAGACAATTATCAAAGGCCCAACCTAATGACAATCCGGAACTCAGTATCTATTATCAACAAACTAGGTGCAATGGGCCCACTTTTGAATGTTATTTAAAAGCCTGCAAAAATCAATGATCAGACCCAGTGCAACTAGAATTAGTCCTAAACGCACCGTTAATACATAAACACAAATTAATGAGACCTCTCCATCCGATTCGAATCAAATTATGTCTTCTTCATCTTCTTCCACAATCCTTTGGGCGGGACGAACACTACATATAAGGAAACCTTAATTTCACCGAGTGATAGAAGTTTCGAGAAAATGACAATAACACTAAGACAAGATGACAAAGCACTAGCGACATGAACATTAGGGTTAGCAAACCTCTTTCAAGGGTTCTTTTGCAAATGAAAAGTTTGATGAACACAATAATAGACATGGTCGCCGTAATCGTGTCAGAAAGAGATAGGTGAGTAAATTTCGCCCGGAAATAAAATGGTGAGGAACAAAACGTCGATTTGTGGATGCAAGGATTTGGGATCTTCTCTTCGAATGTGGATACATAGATTTGGGGTATGAAACATGATGATGTTGGGGATTTGAGATTGGATAGGGAGCTAAATCAAATTTGGATCAAACAATAAAAGGATTTGGGTTTCGAAACGATGATTTTGTTGGAGATTTCAGATTTGATAGGCAGCTTATGATCGAACTTCGAACTAAGAGGGGACCCTCCAAAATGAATGAGGGATCGTAGAAGAGAGACTGGAAATTGGTTAGGGCGGCGGGTCGTATCCATAGGGTTTAACCTCTTAATCGATATAATTAAATCGGGTACAGTTAGGTTGAAGTCCAATGAAAAAAGCTTAAACGCTTCGTGATGCTTTTGGTAATTTTCCTTGCCCCCGGTTACCCGTACCCCGGATTTTGCCCTGGGCACCATAGAACTGCCCATATATATATATATATATATATATATAGAGAGAGAGAGAGAGAGAGAGAGAGAGAGAGACTGGGAAATAGTGGGGAAAGAAGTCATCATCATGTAGAGAACGAGAGTATGCTCCGGAAAGGTTATCATCACTCCAGTGGATGAATCTTGATCTTTGATAGCCAATGAATCAAGGAAATCAGCTCAAAGGGTGCTCTCTTCGTCACTTTCTCTCTCATGGGCTCTTCTAGCTCGTTTTCGTATGTAAAAAACTCGGATCCCTTAAGATAAACCTTTCAACTCTCTTTTATACTCGTTAGAGTATGAGACACGGTCCTATGTCACGAACATCACTTTGAACATCAGGTTGTGACATTAACACAAAATGGCACCGTGACTTTAAATCAACAGAGTGCATGTTCCGGTCTTGTGCAAGTTGTCACGTTTGTGACTGTGGCTTGGGATGACCAAACGTGACATAAAATGCTCAAGGATCTTTCATGGAGGTCATGGTCTAACTATCATATGTCACGGTCTAGTTCGTGACTTTTGTCACCCTGGCCATGACATAAAAATATCTACGGGTTCCTGTTGCGGTCGCGGTCTAGAGGTAAATGTCACGGTTGAGAGTGAAACTTCTGAATCCTAGATGCGACATAAAAATGTCTCATGGTTTCCCATGGAAAGTCACTGTCTAGAGGTGAATGTCACACTCGAGAATATGACTGTTGAATTCTTTGCAGTGACTTGTGACTCTTGATCTCATTTGTCCAGTTTTCGCCTCTAAATGTCCTAAAACTCTCTCATATGTCATGTTCACATGCTAGGACCTGAAATATGTCAAAAGAAGTACAACCTAGCATAGAATATGCCCAGGAATGACTAAACCATGCCAAACGATCAATAATGAGGGTCCAAAACATGTATAATTATGTGCTTATCAAACATGTATATAATTATGCACTTATCAAACTCCCTCACACTATGTTTTCTCTCCTTATTCTTTTATTTTTCTTTGTTCGCATCTCTTTATATTTTCTGGAGATCAAATGATCAAACAACCATCTGAAACCTTAAAAAGGGGTGAAACACATGTAGGCATAAAGAACATAGATTCTCTTTAAATAGGTTGGTAGTAGCAAGAACAGGTTAAGGCTCAATTGGCTTTGACTAAGGAATGTTATGATGTGAGTAGTCAATTTCGTCGTGGGCTACCTATGCCCCCATCTTCCTAATCAATGGTATCACAATGTAGTCTCATGCAAAGTTGTATCCAGATATCATGCAAAGAGGGAGCTGATCACAGAAGAAGGAAATAAACAGACACAAATCTCACATGGCTATTTAGATGATCAGTTTCTCATGCAAATTTGTCTCTCTATGCCTAAACAACAGGGGATAATGACGAAACAAAATTATCTTTTATGCAATTTTGCCATCAAATGAACAATGACACCAAAAACAAACTAACTGCACATCTTATTCATTATTATATGTCACATACACTCTCAATCACACTACTTATACATTGACATTAACCTACACAAGTTCAAACAGTGCCCACTATGATCATGCACAAGAAGGCAAATGTACTTTGAGCCCTAGCTAAAATTTAAAATTTAGATAGTGGACTAAGCTCTAGGCACTCTCATTTCCACCATTCCTTAACTCGCGTGTACAATGAAACACCACCCAATACCTAAGCATGACATCGTGCCCAATGGAGGAAGGAGACTAAGGTGGAACGAAGTTACTAGCAAAGGACGAACATTGGGAGGGATTGGAGGAGTGACTAGTCAACAATGAAGCTCGCTTGGACGACACAAAAAAAAGAAATAAATAAATAAATACAAAAACAAACTCATAGGGGTGACGTTATTACAGAACCACAATATCCAAAGTCTAAAAAAACAAAAGTGTTGAGAAACACAAAACATAGAGACATAACAAACGTCAGCACCTAAGGTGATCAATCATCGCCTCCATCATAATCCTCGAGGTGGTGCAGGCAGGAGAAGGAACCCAGGAAGACTGGTTGTTATTTAATTTTAAGCTCAAAGTGATGGAGCATCTGCTGCTACATGTAGCGAGTTGGCATCGGTCATCATGCTCTTGATCGAGTCGAGTCTTGATACACACATTCTAAGCCTCCATGCACGAGTATCGCCCCAGCAACTCTGCATTCTGGTGCTTCAGCAAAGCCAGATGATCAACATGTGGATTTGAAGAAGTGGACGGATCGGACCCATACACGGTGGCGTGCGGTGCAGACGAGGGGGTGGATGGTGGCATAGCTCTCTGGAGACTCATGTTCCTGAACCGACTCTTCCTCAACAGCTGGAACATCCGTAGCACTACCTACACCCACCACATACTCCGGAGGAAAAAGACCACGAATCCACCACCAACCACAAATATCCACATCTAGGTAAATGTAAACAAGAATATCGGCGGGTAAATCGATTGTGCATTTTTTCCTTTTTACTTTCTTTTATCTTTGTGTTGTGTTTGAGTCTACAAGCTATTTAGTCCGCACTTCGTGGGGGTGATTATATGACTTTCAGTTAGTTAGTATAGAATTTGCATTTTCTTTTCAGAATTTAGGTGCTCAGTATTGTTTTGGTGTATCTTTAGTAGACTCTCATAATATATTGTGTCTAAGAGATTTCAATAAAGTAAGTGAGAATCAATTTCTGCAAACCAAGTAATATTTAATATATATAAATGTGAAGCTTGGTTATTGTTGTCTAATTGTTTTCATTTTGGTACCCAAATTTAATTAAATCACAACTTAGTCAATATAATGTACATTTTACATTTTGATACCTCAAATTTAATTTTAATGTAAAATCATTGAACAATTATGTTTTGGTATCTAAATTTTATGATATTTTTGTACCTACAATTTTTTAAATTTACATATTGGTCCAATGTTTATATTTCACGTGAATTCATGAATCCAATCCACCAATCCTTTTGAACCAATCCACCATAACATAAAAGTATAAATTTAGTTTGTACAATACAAGATGTTGTATCACTCAAACTGTAGGAGATGATTCGACAATTTTAAAAGAGCGAATTTATAAACTCATTCAGTACATTTAAGGGGTACTAAACAAACTTCTACTAGCTACATGTAACAAAATATGCGACATCTACATAAGCAAGTGTCAATAAATTGCTACGGTGAAAGGGGTTGATTGTTATATTGACTTTCAACTAAAAGAATTGGCCAAAACCTTTCCATCATTTACCTCCTCTTCGTTTCATTTTTCACTCACCTTCCATAACCCTTTTTTTATTTCTTTCATTGCCTTCTTCGTCTAACCCTAATTAGTATACTATTTTTGTGTATTCTAATCACAAGTATAAACGGGTCCATACACGACTCACCAACAGTCTAGAGAACTAATAATTGAACAATGAACCACTAAATTTTTCAGCTCAATGTCCAGTCCAATAAATAATAAATATATATATATATATGGTTATATTAGAAAGTCGTCATTTTCTACTATGGGATTCGAGGGCGTGAAATTTTAAGCGAGTTACAGTTTGTATTCCTTTGCTTCTCTCTATAGTTTTTCTTTTTAACCGTGCAAGAATTTTAACAATTATACATAGAATGTTTGGCTAGGTATCTACACATATCAAATAATTAGTTTTCATTTTTCTATAAAAAAGTAAATTACTATGATCTTAATTTTTTTTGTGTATTACATTTTTATACCTAAAGTTTTAAAGTTCTGCAAATAGGTTTAATTTTTGTATGTGTAATTAAAACACTCTCGAATAAATGAGTATCCATACCCAACTCATACACATTTAGATTATGGAAGTAAATATCCGAACCCTACCCAAACCCATCTACAAACTTCCAAACTCATATATATGTCACTCATACCTTACCTATAATCAATGGGTCTACTTGAGTTTAGGTAAATATCATTTACTAGCCAAAATTTTCAAAAAAAAATTAAATTAAATTGTATGTTGACCGTCATATATCTCTTCTCAGTCAACATCATATTGTCAAGTCAATATTACTAACAAAACTGCTAACAAAAAATTAATTTTCGACTAATTATACTAACAAAACATCATAACAGGCCACATGATACATGTACATAGACCATCTCCGTCCCGCGACAATGCGCGACATCGCCACCTAGTTACTATATATAAAGCTAAAGTATGGTTACTGTTGCATAATCAACTACACTTTGATATCCCAAATTTAATTAAGTTACAACTTAGTCACTATATTTATATTTTATACTTAGATACCTCAAATACTATATATAAAGCTCAAGTATCGGTACTGTTGCATAAGCAACTACACTTTGATACCCCAAATTTAGTTAAGTTACAACTTAGTCACTATAATTTACATTTTGGTACCTCAAATTTAATTTAAATGTGAAATCGCTGGCAATTATGTTTTGGTATCTAAATTTATGAAATTTTCATACCTACAGTTTTTTTAATGTAGATATGGTCCAATGTCTAGATTTCACTTGAATCCATGAATTCAATTCACCAATCCTTTTGAACCAATCAATGAATCCAATCCACCATAACATAAAAGTATAAATTTAGTTTGTACCATACACAAGTTTGGTTAATGTTTTAATTAGGTTATAACTTAGTCACTATAATGTACACTTCACATTTTGATACCCCAAATTTAATTAAGTTACAACTTAGTCACTATATTTATATTTTATATTTAGATACCTCAAATTTAATTTAAATGTGAAATCGTTGACAATTATGTTTCGGTATCTAAAATTTATGAGATTTTGGTACCTACAATTTTTTTAATTTACATATGATCCAATTACTATATATAAAGCTCAAGTAAGGTCACTGCTGCATAATCAACTACACTTTGATACCCCAAATTTAATTAAGTTACAACTTAGTCACTATATTTATATTTTATATTTAGATACCCCAAATACTATATATAAAGCTCAAGTATCGTTACTGTTTCATAAGCAACTATACTTTGATACCCCAAATTTAATTAAGTTACAACTTAGTCACTATAATTTACATTTTGATATCTCAAATTTAATTTAAATGTGAAATCGCTGACAATTATGTTTTGTTATCTAAAATTTATGAAATTTTCATACCTACAGTTTTTTTAATGTAGATATGGTCCAATGTTTAGATTTCAAATGAATCCATGAATTCAATTCACCAATCCTTTT
Source organism: Linum tenue (assembly GCA_946122785.1). Taxonomy (NCBI): domain Eukaryota; kingdom Viridiplantae; phylum Streptophyta; class Magnoliopsida; order Malpighiales; family Linaceae; genus Linum; species Linum tenue. The sequence goes on from CAMGYJ010000006.1 coordinate 27,508,760, forward strand.
GAACCAATCCATGAATCCAATCCACCATAACATAAAAGTATAAATTTAGTTTGTATCATACACAAGTTTGGTTAGTGTTTTAATTAGGTTATAACTTAGTCACTATAATGTGCACTTCACATTTTGATACCCCAAATTTAATTAAGTTACAACTTAGTCACTATATTTATATTTTATATTTAGATACCCCAGATTTAATTTAAATATGAAATCGTTGACAATTATGTTTCGGTATCTGAAATTAATGAGATTTTCGTACCTACAATTTTTTTAATTTACATATGGTCCAATGTTTAGCTTTCACTTGAATATATGAATCCAATTCACCGATCCTTTTGAACCAATCCATGAAACCAATCCACCATAACGTAAAAATAGAAATTTAGTTTGTACCATAGAAGTTTGGTTACTGTTTTAATTAGGTTATAACTTAGTCACTATAATGTACATTTTACATTTTGATACCGCAAATTTAATTTAAATGTGAAATCACTAAAAATTTATGTTTTGGTATCTAAAATTTATGAGATTTTCGTACCTCCAATTTTTAAAATTTACATATTGGCCCAATGTTTAGATTTCACTTGAATCAATTAATCCAATCTACGAATCCTTTTGAACCGATTTATGAGTCTAATCCACCATAACATAAAAGTATAAATTTAGTTTGTACCATACAATTTTGGTTACTTTTGCATAAACAACTACATTTTGATACCCCAAATTTAATTAAGTTACAACTTAGTCACTATAATGAACATTTTACATTTTGATACTCCAAATTTAATGTGAAATCATTGAACAATTATGTTTTGGTATCTAAATTTTATGAGATTTTCATACCTACAAAATTTTAAATTTACATATTGGTCCAATGTTTAGATAGCATTTGAATCCAAGAGCCCAATCCACCAATCCTTTTGAACCAGTTCATGAATCCAATCCACCATAATATAAAAGTATAAATTTAGTTTGTACCATTAAAGAAGTTGTATTACTCAACTGTAGGAAAGATTTGACAATTTTCTCATTACGTGATATATTAAATAAATGATAAAAGAGTGACGACTCTAAAATATTGCAAGATCGAATTTATAAACTTATATAGTACATTTACGGGGTACTAAACAAGCTTCTACTAACTACATGTAACAAAATATGCGACATCTACATAAGCGAGTGTCAATAAATTGCTACGTTGAAAAGGTCGACTGTTGTATTGACGGCCAACTAAAAGAATTTGTCAAAACTTTTCCATCATCTACTTCCTCTTCGTTTCATTTTTCACTCGCCTTTCATAACCCTAATTAGTATACTATTTTTATTTATTCTAATCACAAGTATGAAATGAATCCATACACGACTCACCAACAGTCCAGAGAATTAATAATAGAACCATGCACCACAAAAAAATTTAGCTCAATATCGACTCCGAATAAAAATAAATATATATGGTTATTACTTATTAAAAAATCGTCATTTTTCATTATGGGATTTGAAAACATGAAATTTTAAGCGAGTTTCAATTTGAATTCCCTTCGCCTCTCTCTAGAGTTTTTTTTACCCGGGATAGAATTTTCATCAGTTATACATGAAATGTTTGGCTAGGTATCTACACATATAAAATAAATAGTTTCTTATTTTCCATAAAAAAGTAAATATTGATTATCGTAAATATATCACCAGAAAAGGAATGAAAACACAACTATGCAAATTACAATTTGATACCTAAATTTAATAACATTTTAGATTTATAACTCAAATTTACTTTTTTGGCATATAAGCCCTCAAAATATTGATGGAACATTACATTTTAGTACCTAATTTTTTGTGTATTACATTTTAGTACCTAAAGTTTTCAAGTTCTACAAATAGGTCTAATATTTGTATGTGTAATTAAAACACCCTCGAATAAATGGGTATCCATACCCAACTCATACACATTTAGATTATGAAAGTAAATATCTGTACCCTACCAAAACCCATCTACAAACTTCCAAACCCATATATACGTTACCCATACCCTACCATAATCAAAGGGTCTACTTGGGTTTAGGTAAATATCACTTATTAGACAAAATTTTTAAATTTGTTTAAATTAGATGCTCTCTTCTCAGTCAATATACATATTGTCGAGTCAATATTATTTAACAAAATTTCTATAAAAAAATTAATTTTAGACTAATAATACTAACAAAACAATATAACAGGCCACATAATACATGTCTAATACATGTCCATAGGCCATTTTCGCCCGCGACAAGGCGTGACATCGCCACCTAGTAGTTATGTAAACCAACTGTTATATTCTAATAACCGTAGAACAAAAATGTAAAGAGCATGATCTTCTACTTCTTGAATGGTTGGATGGTCTAGTGCTATTGTCGATTGTATTGAATACATCGGCTGAAAAAATAATAAAATAACTAGCTTGCTAGTTTGTATAATTGTAATATTAGTTTGTTGTTACTAATCTTTTGATGAAAGTTAATAAAATATATTAAAAATATACACCATAAGTGTATCTAAGAGAGTTTACAAAACACCAGTTAGTCTGCAACAAATGAGAGTGACTCACAGCAAACACACTAAGCAAAAAACATAGCCAACAGAACCTAGGAGCATAGCAGCACACACCACACGTCCACACCTACACAAAACGACCTCTCAACCCCAACAACTCTCCTACTAATCCCACATGCACAACAACTCCTGAAAAGCCCAGGAAAAAAACACATCCCCTAAGAAATGAAACTGTAACTAGGATCCATGACACTATATCTCAAAATCATTTCGAAATTGTGACTGCTGAAAAATTGGACATGCCTCAATAACAAATTTATCCACTCGGTTTTACTTTGGTTGTTCGTGAAGTTGTTTGTCAAACCTGCTGCCGCAATCCACCCCATAGTGCTTCTACATTCATACGAAGTATCACCACAGGGTCTCTCTTCAAACCCGCAGCCATGCCTATCATAATATTTGACAGGACTTCTCTAAACTCATATTTTGCTCAGTTTCAAGCAATGGGTAAATTCATTTACAACTTACGAGAACACATTAATTAATTAATTAATTAATATATATAAAGCTCAAACATGTTTACTGTTGTCTAATACTTTCATTTGATTGGACCATGTGTTCCTTAATAAATCCATTTGATTGGACCATGTTTGTGGGTGGGTAAATTCATTTACAACTTACGAGAACACGTTAATTAATTAATATATATAAAGCTCAAACATGTTTACTGTTGTATAATACTTTCATTTGATTGGACCATGTGTTCCTTAATAAATCCATTTGATTGGACCATGTTTGTGGGCTTTTATCATTGATCCGCTTCATTTTACGTTTGTGACCAATTTTATTTTTTTTATTCGATAACCCAGCGAACCTCAGCCTCCACGTGCCGCTTGAGCGACAGCGGGGCCTACAAATCATTGGGGGTACCTGCATACTAATCGGGGCTTTCTGCTACCAACATCGGGGAGACTTCGCCTCCGATACCAAGAGTGCCGCCGGGAACGCTCAAGTGACGCCACTGGGAATCGAACTTCCTCTTCTCTATTTAATGCAACTACTCAAACATCATAATAGAAAACATCAAGTTTTGGGTTGTACTGCTGTTTTCAATTTTCTGCTGCAATTTTTGGTGAAGATTTTGTTAGTTATCAAGTCTCAGAACCTAATTGTCACCCCGCTTAATGGAGAACCTACAAAGTGAAGACCAAGCCAAACTTCCTAATTCAAGCACCTATGAAGCTCATAGAAGAAAGAAGATTAATTACGAACACAGGGAAGACATACCAATCCACTGGAACTCAATTCTGCGACAATGATTTCGAAAAGAGAAAATATGAGAAATGGATCAATTTTCAGTGTCTTCCATAGGATACAAATATCTTCAAAGTTTACTGTCTCTCGACCGTAGCTACTCCTCTACAGCAAGGCTTCGATTTAGAACCCACCGCTGCATGCAATTGAAGCAGTCAACGGTTGTGGTCTTCTTCATTCTCTATCTCACTTCCTGGCTCCAGAATCACAGACCCAGCAGCGACGAAGCAAGATAGCGCATGTGCCTCGCTGCTGAATGTTGGAGATGAATGAATAGCTTTGAAAGCTATAGAGTTTCAAGTAGAAAAACTACCAAATTGGTAGTTTTATTTGGTGAAATGTGTATAAAGATATGAGCATCTCTTATAAGGGAAAAAATTCAAAACTACCACTATAAAAAAAAAAATATATAAAAATACCACACATACCCAACAATTTTAAAAAATACCACCCTTCCATACAAAACGCACCTCGAAGGGGCGGTTATCAAACAAAACGCGCGGTTTGACTCTACCTGGCTGTCAAACCGCGTTGCCACGTGGCGGTACATGCAACCGCTGAATGGCGAAACGATCCGACGGACAAACCGCGCGCCAGCGGGGCGATCCGCGTCGATCAGTCAAACCGCTCCCCCGAAGCGCAGTTTGACTGTCGGGGAACGCTAACCGCTCGCTGGAGGCGCGGTTTTACGCGGGGTAAAAGGAGGAAACCGCAACTCCCTCACGCGATTTCATCCCTATAACCTCCGCCCCCCCCCCCCCCCCTTCCCATTTTCTGCACACCAACCCATTCCCCCCTCTCTCCCTCTAACTCCTCACTCTCCCACCCCCCCCCCCCCCCACACACACACCCAAAAACCTTAGAATTAGTTATTTTGTTGGTTGCGGCTAAGTCCGATCTGCCTTCAAACAACTTTTTCTTTGGTTTTCACTAAAAAACCGTCGAATCTCTGTCCGGATTCGGAACAAATGGCCGATTTCATCCAAGACGAGGACATTTTCTATGATGATTATCAAGCGGTACATACTCATTTTACCCAATTATTGTTGTTGTAATGTTGTTATAATGATTTATTTAATTTATATACTAATTGATTTATGTTGTTGTTATGCTATCGTAGGTTGGGCCGGATGTTGATATTTACAATCAACGATATTATGTTGATCAAGGACCGATTGATCCGACTGTTTTATATGATCAAGCTAATCATCGTTCAAGAGACGTTTGGAACAACCACAAGGTACATATTATTTATCATCACTTGTAATTTGTATTTTGTTAAAGTAATTTATTTGTTTGTACAACTTAATCGTTAATCGTATTGATTATTTTCAATAATTTAAAACAATACAATACAACACTTATTTAGACTCTTTATAAAGAAATGCATGTCTAAGGAAATGGGGACTTAAGCGATCATCATGATCCCCCATGACCTCGGAAAATCGGGTTCTAAGAGATCATCGGATCCCCCCTTTTTCTGTCAAAAAGACTATGTTTCTAAGGAGATGTATACCTCTCCTAAGAGTCTTACGAGTGTACTTGTATTACTTTAAATTATTGAAAATAATCGATACGATTAACAAAATAATATATTTGATTTTATGTGTATATGTACCAAAAATAATTATACTTAAATTTCGAAAATTAAGTAAGTTATGTTAAAATTAATGTTTATTAGATAATGTATATTTCTCTAAAACAACCTTGATTTAATTAATATTGCATCTTAGAAAATTATTTTAGTTATGTTAAAATTATGTTTATTAGATAATTTACCTTGATTTAATTAATATTGCATCTTATAATATTATTTAGTTATGTTAAAATTAATGTTTATTAGATAATGTACCTTGATTTAATTAATATTGCATCTTATAATATTATTTATTTATGTTAAAATGAATGTTTATTAGATAATGTATATTTCTATAAAACAACCTTGACTTAATTAATATTGCATCTTATAATATATTTATATATGTATAAATCATCAACTTATAGTGAAATTTAAATTCTTCTCTAGGATGCATACCATATAGTCCGCTATAGGGGCACGACGAATGTGCTTGCATCTTGCCCTTTCTGAAAAGGGCAAGATTGGATTCGATTAGGCATTTTAATGGAATCAAGATCGACCGCCAACTCATCACTGCATTGGTAGAGAGATGGCGAAAGGAGACACACTGCTTCAATTTTCGTGAAGCCGAGTGCACTATCACACTTAAGGACATCACCATCCTAACCGCTTTGCCCATCGATGGTGATGTTGTTTGTGTGGACTCTACGCCACCACCTAAAGTTGTTGCCAATATGAGTGGTTGGCAGCATTTTATATGGACGGTCACCGGGTTGTGTCCACTAGAAAAGGGAGATCACGATGCGGATGGTCATCCACCATTGTCCAAGGGCCAAGTATCCATCACGTGGTTGACATCGGAGATTAGGCGTAAGCACAACCCTGAGTTCGGAGGCATTCACCTCACGGAGGAAAGTTCAGAGCGTGATAAAGACATTTATGCACGTATCTACATCCTCGACATGATCGGAGGAGTTTTCTTCCCCAAGAAATCCAACAACCTAATCAGCAATTCATGGTTGAAGATCATGCTTGGGAGTTGGGATGATATGGGAAACCTGAGCTGGGCATCTGCTTGCCTAGCTCATCTTTACCGATCCCTCTGTAATGCTAGTGCGAGAGCGGTGAAGGAGATTGATGGGGCCATGTTCATCGTCCAATTTTGGGCTTGGGAGCATTTTCCATGGATTGCGACGAAGGTAGACCCCGACAAGGAGTGGGGTCCCGACCATCCCCTACGACATGAAGCTTATGGTTGTAGGTAAATGTTTTCTATCCCACTCATAGTTCTCACCATTTTTTACTAATTCGGTATTTTTTAACGAACCGGCTATTATGTATTAACACCCCATACTTTTTGGATTGAATAGGTGGCTTGGTGAAAAAAACATGCGACAACCTAGGAGCACATAAGTTGGAGGAGTATCGTAGGAGGCTAGATCACCTTTGGAAATCAGAGGTGAGCATCATAATACGCTATTAATTCCTACTTTTTTTTCAACTTATATTATTATGTAGATTAATGGTCTATTTTTTATGCACTTTCGTAGCTTAAGTTCAATCCGTATCCAGAACGCATTGAGGCGCATCACGTCCACAAGTTCCCGTTACATCCCGGTCAATGGTGCACTTGCCGGATCGATGTCTACGGCAATTTGGACGTGAGCAATGCCTACCATTGGATGTCCCGGAGAGTCAGAAGGGGTACCACGGGAAAGATGGCCGACAAGGAGCTACTAATTGGCAGGAGGAGTATGCGAAATTGATCCGCCTGTGGAATGTTAGACAAGATCAGGATATTGTGACGGGATCTCATGTGGGGCGGATGGGCTACCATGACCCTTACATGGAAACATACCGAAGACAATCTGTTCGGTACATGACCCCCGAAGGTGCGGCAGACGGAGCTTTGGTAAGTAATTCAGTTTTTATTTATTTAGTCATGAGGTGCATTACTTTTTAAATGGCTCAGGTTGTTATTTTCTTCTATTTAGGTTGATGGCATCGAGCGAATACACGACCTCGCGCGGACGGCAAATCATTCGACTGCGGGTCGAGAGGTGGGGCTCATTCGAAGGATAGCGAACAGTCTCCTTGGCTGTATGCGAGCGCGCGGACGTGATTATCATTGATACCCGCCAGTTCCCCCAGTGAGACCGCCGCAGGTGACGGAGGATGTTGACCCTGTGCCTCCGCCGGTCCATAGAAGGCCAAACAAAGCTACAAGGGATCGACCTCACGTGCCGGAGATCAAGCCGATTCCGGCATGGAAGGTGCCTACTCCTTTGGAGGTGTGCAGCAGTGAATGGGGGAGTACTCAGTATCATCCCCGGTCGAGTTTTCACTACGACCCCACTACTCAACATGATCCTCGGCCCAGTTTCCACTACGATCCCACGCCCGGAGCCAGTATGATCCGCGGTCGAGTTTCCAATACAATCTCCGGCCCAGTTTCCAGAATGAACAATGGCCAAGTGCATTTCATGACGCCACATCCTCAGCTACTTGGGCCGATGGTTCATACTCAAGTCCCCACCAAGACTTCTCACCTTTGCATCGACCACAACAACAATGGCAATCCACTCCCCACCGTATGAGCGTGGATAGCCCTCGACCGCACACGAAGGGGCCACCTACCACGACACCAAGGCGGCATAGCACGGAGGATCGCCCTTCTACGGCGAATAGGAATCTGCCACCCGTTCCACCATCAGCTACACCCGGTGGACCAGTCGCCCATCGCATAAGGAAACATAGGGCAAATCGTCGGAATAATGCATGAGTGTGACAAGTTGTGTTTATTTCAATTTATTTTTGTTTAAATTAAGTTGAACAATTTGTTTTTAGTTGAACAATCAAGTTATGTTTTATTTCAAGCCATGTAGTGTGTTTGTTAATTGTGCAAATCTCCAATGTCATTTAAGCACACAAAATACAAGTAGAGTAACCATTGAAATTAATACACAAAGATAAAACAAATGCATTAAATCAATCTATGCGCCATAATCGGGGAGTTCCACATCGGGCCCTGGATTTTGAGGACCAATTGCTCCGGGACATTTTCGTTTATCATGCCCGGGTACTTTGCATATGGAACACTGCCTTGGCCCTCGCGGTGGTCTTCCACTTTGATCCATCTCATTTGGAATCCTTTTTACCCGCGGCGCCCTGTTTCCCGCCTAAGACCGATTGGTGGAATGATGACCATACCCTCATAAACTGGCCAGTAAGCTTCATCCGGCAATGCACGGAAACTAGTACGATAACTGCTCTTTTGTGAGTCAATGTTGAAGAACGGACTGACTTAATGACGAGGGTCTTTGCTCCTGTGCTTTATTACAGCCATTGCATGGGAACATGGTATCCCTCTACCCTGATACTTCTGACAAGAGCACTCCCCCTTTTTATTCTTAAAGTTGACGGTGACTTCATGGCGATGACCCCCACGTCTCCCATCCTCCCACTGCCCAGTCTCGACCGAATACTCGCCAGCATTTCGGTTCATCACAGTGACTTTGTGATGAGAGCTCTTCCGATTATCTTTTTCCATTATTTTTGTGGCATGATCGGAGTGTACCTTACCCCGTGCCTCCCTCTTTTCACACCAGTGGAGACGGTTGACGAACCATCCGCTTGTTTTCCAGAATATCATCTCAACAATTGCAGAGATGGGGAGTGCACGATATTCCCTGTAGACGTTGTTGATACTCTCGCTTGAGTTTGTTGTGGCAATACCCCATATGGTACCTCCGTCCTTATGAAACGTCCACATTTCAAGGTCATGTTGATCAAGCCACTGCGCACCTTCAGGGCATAGCTGACGGATATTCTGCATCTTCTCTTTAAATTTCTTCTCTTGGTACGCGACATCTGATGAACATTAAATAAAAACATCAGGTAAGCAAGCAAGACCGACCTTACCCTCAATACAAGTACACTCGTAAGACACTTAGGAGAGGTATACATCTCCTTAGAAATACATTCTTTTTGACAAAAAAGGAGGGATCCGAGGATCTCTTAGAACCCTATTTTCTCAAGTCATGGGGGGATCATGATGATCGCTTCAGTCCCCATTTCCTTAGACATGCATTTCCTTATAAAGAGTCTAAATAAGTGTTGTATTGTATTGATTTAGTCCTCGTTTTATACAGTTGACAAAATTTATATAATAATTAATTAGAACGCTTACCGATCCACCATAGACTATCAGCAAGCTTATTTCGCTTGAAATGATGGTTCCAGTTGCTCTTGAATGCCGTATGCACCATCTCTTTGACCAGTTCCAGGCTGGATCCAAGCCTAAGATAACAGCCCGTATACCGGCGTGGCGATCTGAGATGATAGTCAGGTTCGTCCGCCTGGTGACATGGAGCTGGATTTGTCTGAAGAACCATCCATAGCTATCGGTATTCTCTCCCTCCACAATGGCAAAGGCTAATGGATATACTGCTCTATTTGCATCTGCTCCGCTGGCGATCAGTAGAGTACCCTTGTACTTGCCGGTAAGGAATGTTCCATCAACTTGAATCACAGGAACACAGTATGGAAAACCATCAATACATGGCTTGAATGCCCAGAAAAGACGCTTGAATTGGCGCTTGTTATCAGGCACTGGCGGTTGAATTTCTTCATCTTGGTAGCGAGGCGAGAAAATGGTGCCAGGGTTAGACACCTCCAACGCCAAAATCAATTTGGGAAGGAATGCATATGATTCTTCCCAGTCACCATACACGGCAGCCATGGCTTTCTGTTTCCCATGCCACGCTTTCTTATAGTTAATGATATAACCATAACGACTAGAAATGTCGGCGATCATGGGTTTCACCTTCAGGCCGGGCTCATCCTCAATTAGATGTTTGATAGCCGCGGCAACCACCCTTGATTTCAACTGTCGATGGCCTTGGGATGTTATTGATGACACACATGTGTGTGTGTTCACCGCACGGGATATGACCCAATGGCCGACTCTCTTGCTCTTGATGGCCCGGACCCTAGCTTTGCATCCCTCATTTTCATTTTTGCATCGAACCATCAGCCTCTTCGTGTCGGAATGGGTTGTTTGCCATTCAAAACTCCGATTCATTGCTTCAGTGGCAATAGCGTGCCGGACCTCATTCTTCGTTCCAAATTGTTGGCCATTCGTAAAGCCCGTGAGTGAACCCCATACTGGCACCTTTGGCGGGTCCATGTCGGCATCAACATACCAATCTTCATTTTGAATGTAATTGTAGTATGGAATAGGTACACGGTCGCGAGGTACCTCATCACCGTCTGCGTCTGAATTTGGAACGGAATCATCAGCACCTTCCAGCGGATCGGAGCTGTCTGCACTAACTTCGCCTTCCTCTTCTTCAATCTCAGGGTCACTAATTGGACTTGGATTGACCTCTTCTTCCATCTTCTTATCATCATGAAAGACACCTTCACCAGCTCCGTAATGGTAGTTGTGGTAACTAACACCGCTTTGATAGAAGTTGTACTCGGGTGGGTACTGGTAGCCTACTTGTTGGTTGTGATCCGCCCGTTGAGCTTCTTCTTCATATGACGGGAAGGATTGACGATGACCTCCAGTTCCATGATGATACTCCTGCCTCCAACTCGAGTCTTGGAAATCCTGGTGGGATGATCTTCGTATAATACACTCCCACCGAGGATACCAGATGTTTGGCCATATCCAGAATGACCTACACTGCCTTCGACGGCCTCGGTGTAAACGAACATCTCCGCTTGCTTAATTTTATTGGTGGTCAAAAATTGGACCATGTCATCAACGTCCTCCTGAGTGGTAAGGAGGAATTCCTCATTCCACAGCGACCCGTCATGTCTGTTTGGATATCGATACACCATTTGATCAACTCTTCTAGTGCCATCCATGCAGGTAATCTGAGTGCACATTTGATGGAGCTCTTCAAGCGTCGGTCTCGTACGGACCTTCATTTTATAAAAATTGCCACCGACGTAACTTACACCCTTTTCGGTCTCTTCCGTGTAACCATTCCACTGCAACCCAAGCGTGAACCTTTTGAATGCCATCTGCAATTAAACTGTAATTAAGTTACTAACATAAAATCACAAAGGACAATGAAAAGTAACACAAGAGGGACATGACAATGAAAAGTAATTATGTTACTAACATAAAATCACAAAGGACAATGAAAATTAATTAAGTTACTAACATAAAATTACAAAGGACAATGAAAAGTAATACAAAACAAACTTACGAATTAACGTTAATCACAAAAACTAAATAATTTAAAGGTGCAAAGCGGAAAATTGAAGAAGGAAGAGGAGGAGTGTGAAGAATTTGAGTTCTCTGAATCAGCCTTTTATAGGCGAATTTTGCAGCACAAACCGCGGGTGGGGGGAGCGGTTTTAGGTCTGCCATGCAGCCCCACCCCCTGCATGCCGACATGTCTACTGTCGGGTGACCAGGCACAAACCGCTCCTTGGGGCAGCGGTTTATGTCTGCTGTCAACAACAAACCGCGCCTTAAGGCAGCGTTTAATGTCTAGACATGGTTAACCGTGCCCTAGAGGGGCGGTTTATCATGCCAACATTTAAACGCTTTCTCGTCAAGCGTTTTGTGGTAGGGTTTGTATATAAACCACTCCTTAGAGGAGCGGTTTTAGCTGGAATATATAAACGCTAGTTTGCGAGGCGGTTATAATGTAAACCGCTGCCATGAGGCGCGGTTTGTATGTTAACCGCCACTTAGAGGGGCGGTTTTTAATAAAGGATGGTATTTTTGGAAATTGTTGGGAATTGATGGTATTTTTGGATTTTTTTTCTAAACAGTGGTAGTTTTGGATTTTTTCCTCTCATAAGGGCATGCCCCTTGGGGTGACCCACTTTTGTGGGAGAGGGAGGACCTAACGGACCACCACACACACGTGCACGCTGTCAATCGGGACTATATATTTTTTAATTGGTTAAATGGAATATTCGAAGGATAATCCCGCAGGAATTATCTTAACATACATACGGTTTTAATTAAGAAAGTAATTATCTTCCTTAATTAATTTGACTTATTCCCCAAGCAAGAGGGTATATTTCTAGGGGTTCGACTCCTATAAATAGCCGCCTCCCCAGCCCCTCTAAACACACGACAATGAGCATAAACACAATAGAGAAAGTGTTCAGAGAGCTCCGATTTTCGCACAAAACCGCGAGTACAGAGAGGAGCTGTTTTATCATGGAGACGACCGGGTTGATAGTCTGTCGTGCGCATCGAGGGCAGTGCCGCGAACGTCTTAAAGAGAACGACCTAGTCCGCGACTCAGCTCCAGATTCGCTAACCTCGTTCTTGGTGCTATCGATATCAGTCGACCCTTTCGCTTCGTTGGAGTCAACTTCCGTCGGTGGAGACAAAAGATGGAGTTCTACCTGACGACCAAGAAGTTGGCACACTGCCTCACCAGCATGCCCGTCGAGCTGTCGGAAGAAGCAACTGATGAGGAGAGGGCTGCTTCTGCTCAGGAAAGGGAGCATGACTTTCTGTGCAAGAATTTCATCCTCAACGGCCTGGCAGACGATCTCTACAACTACTACGCGGACAACAAGAACACTGCAATGATGATCTGGGATGCACTACAAAAGAATTACGACACGGAGGAGGCGGGAGCTAAGAAGTATGCTGTCAGTCGCTACCTGCGCTACCAGATGGTGGATGACAAGTCTGTCGAAGTTCAGTCCCACGAACTTCAGAAAATAGCTCATGAGATCGCCTCTGAAGGATTTTAAGAATATGCTTAGACATAAAACCAAAGAATTTTCACTGGAAAGCTTGATTACTCGCATAAGGATTGAGGAAGAGTCCCGCAAGCAGGATATGAAAGAAGAGGTGACGGTCGTCGCTGCTAAACGACCCACCCCTAGAGCTCTTAAACCTAACCAGAAAGGGTTTAAGAGTAAGAACCAGCAGGTCCGCCCCCACCAGAATGGTGCCTCTCGAGGTACCCAAAGGGTCATGGCCCAAACCTCTAAGAATGACCCACCGTTTATCTACTATAACTGCGGTAAACCGAGTCATATGGCAAAAAAGTGTAGGAATAAGCATAACCCTGCTGCTGCGGCCAGGGTTAACTTGACAGAAGAGGATTTGATATCCATAATCACAGATATGATCGTTGAAGTCAACCTCACCGATGACTCAGAAAGATGGTGGCTGGATACAGGTGCATCGAAGCATGTATGCAACAATCGTGCTATGTTTAAAACATACACAGAAGCACCTGCTGACAAGAAAGTGTTGTTGGGGACTACTCACACCACTATGGTTGCTGGTTCTGGTGAAGTGGAGCTGAACTTCACCTCTGGGAAGAAGATGGTGCTCAAGGATGTGTTGCACACTCCAGAGATAAGGAAGAATCTTGTTTCGGGATATCTTCTTAATAAGGCTGGTTTAATCAATCTATTGGGGCATACTTGTATACCCTTACTAAGAATGGGAGTTTTGTGGGAAAGGGATATGCATGTAATGGGATGTTCAAGTTGAATGCCGAAAGATTTTGTAGGTATTGTGGTTGAATATGAAAATCTGTGCAATCGAAAGATAAAAAGAGTTAGGAGTGATAGAGGATAAGAGTATGACTCTAATCATTTCAAGGAATTCTATAGCTCACATGGTATCTTTCATGAAACCACTGCAACATATTCACCAGAAATGAATGGTAAAGCTGAGCGGAAAAATAGGACGTTTACAGAATTATTAGTTGCTATTATGCTCAATTCTGGAGCTGCTTCTTCTTGGTGGGGTGATATTTTGGTGATGGTCTGCTATGCGCTAAATCTTCTTCCAAAAACAAATAGAAAAGAATCACCGTATGAGATCTTGAAGAATAAGCCACCTAATCTGTCATATTTAAGAACGTGGGGTTGTTTGGCCTTAGTAAGAATTCCGGATCCTAAGAGGATTAAGCTGGCTAGTCGAGCATATGAATGTCTTCCTTGGCTATGCAGCCAATAGAAAGGCATATAGATTCTATGATTTGAATGCTAGTACTATAATAGAATCCATTAATGTTGATTTCTTTGAGACATGATTTCCATTTAAAACGAGAAATAGTGGGGGTAATGTACTACCCGCTATTAGAGATAACATAACTAGTGGGGCTGTTGGATCTGAGGATGAACTCAGAAGAAGTAAAAGAGATAGAATCTCTAAAGATTTTGGTGATGACTTTACTACAGTATACACCCTCAAAGATCCAAAAAGTTTGCAGGAAGCATTAACACCCATAGATGCAGACTTTTGGAATGAGGTCGTTATAGATGAAATGGAATCGTTAGAAGCTAATAAGACTTGGCATCTAACAGACTTACCTTTGGCTGCAAAGTCTTAGGTAATAAATGGGTTCTAAAAATGAAACGGAAACCTGATGGTGCAATCGAAAGGTTCCAAGCTAGCATAGTAGTCAAGGGCTACAGGAAGAGAGAGAATATAGATTTCATCGATACCTATTCACTAGTATCTAGAATAACATCCATTCGTGTCATGATTGCTCTTGCTCCCTTGAACAATCTCGTTGTACACCAAATGGATGTTAAGACTGCTTTTTTGAACGATGATCTGGATGAAGAAATCTATATGGAACAACTAGAAGGGTTTGTTATCCCCGAACATGCCTCAAAAGTCTGTAAGTTAGACAAATCATTATATGGTTTGAAACAGGCTCCGAAACAGTGGCATGAGAAGTTTGACACTCTCGTTCTCTCACATGGCTTTAAGGTGAAGGAAAGTGACAAGTGTATTTACTGCAAATCAGAGAATAACACTTGTGCTATCATATGTTTGTATGTAGATGACATGTCAATATTGGGTAAAAATATTCACGTGGTCAATGAAGCAAAAGCCATGTTGAAAGAGAGCTTTGAGGTGAAAGATCTGGGAGAAGCAAAGTTTATGCTTGGAATCCAGATAACTAGAACATCAAATGGTTATTCTCTAGATCAATCTAGCTACATAGAGAAGAAGCGAGTTGGTTGAGAGGATTGTTGTCAGAGATTCCCCAATGGGAAAGGTCGGTCCCTCCGGTATTGATCCATTGTGATAGTACCGCAGCTATCACTAAAGTTGAGAACCGATTCTATAACGGAAAGAAACGACAAATTCGTCATAAGCACAGTACTGTAAGAGAACTCCTAACGATAGGAGCAGTGAGGGTGGATCATATAAGATCCTAAAAAAATCTAGCTGATCCTTTGAGAAAAGAATTACCTAGAGAGAAAGTCCAGAATACTGCCAAGGGTATGGGACTTATGCCTACCGAACCACGGACTACAAGTGATGGTAACCCGACCCAATAGACTGGAGATCCCAAGAAATGGGTTCAATGGGTAATAACAAGTCATGAGTAGTATGTGAAAAGTTCATGCATAGTGAAGCATGAATCCCAAAGCAATGGAGGTTGAATTAATAACTCTTAATGAGATCTATACCCTATGTGGGGGGGAGTACTTTACTTTGGGGGTACTTCTGATAGACTCACCTATGTGAATATGGGAGTGGGGTCGCTCCCTATGGAACTTTGGAGGCACAAAGTTGCTAAAGCATTCACTAAACCAGGATAACGTACATGGCCATAAACGTACGGGCTAAGAAGAGAACACAACTCAATGAAAAGATCCGGTGTGCTACACTGTCTGAGATAGGGTTCAAGACTACGAGTCACCCTTGTTAAATCGGAAGAGTAACCACTACACTAAGGTTCAAATCTTCACGATACCTTAGCTTATGCCCGATCTTATGGAACTGTTGATGCTCAGAGATAGTTTCAAAACAATTTAAGTGGGGGATTGTTGGAAATGAATGAATAGATTTGAAAGCTATAGAGTTTCAAGTGGAAAAATTACCACATTGGCAGTTTTACTTGGTGAAATGTGTATAAAGATAGGAGCTTCTCTCCTAAGGGCATGCCCCTTGGGGTGACCCACTTTTGTGGGA
Organism: Linum tenue; assembly: GCA_946122785.1. Taxonomy (NCBI): domain Eukaryota; kingdom Viridiplantae; phylum Streptophyta; class Magnoliopsida; order Malpighiales; family Linaceae; genus Linum; species Linum tenue. Next base: position 27,525,118 of record CAMGYJ010000006.1, read on the forward strand.
GAGGGAGGGCCTAACGGACCACCACACCCACGCGCGCGCGCACTCCTTCTATCTGTTCGACCGGTCGGTCGGTCGACTGGTTGGTTGGTTGGTTGAGACTATATATTTTTTGGAGAAATTATGAACGAAATTAATTATTTAATAAATAATTATTAATCGGTTATTCTGAGGAATATTCTAAGGATAATCGTTTAAACGGAATATTCGAAGGATAATCCCGCAGGAATTATCTTAACAAACAGGTTTAATTAAGGAAGTAATTATCTTCCTCAATTAATCCGACTTATTCCCCAAGCAAGAGGGTATATTCCTAGGGTTCGGCTCCTATAAATAGCCGTCTCCCCAACCCCTCTAAACACACGACAACGAGCATAAACACAATAGAGAGGGTTTAGAGAGCTCCGGTTTTCGCACAAAACCGCGAGTACAGAGAGGAGTTGTTTTATCCTCGAGACGACCGGTTGATATTTTGCCGTGCGCATCGAGGGCTGTGCCGCGAACGTCTTAAAGAGAGCGACCTAGTCCGCGACTCAGCTCCAGATTCGGTAACCTCGTTCTTGTTGTTGTTCCGTTCCTAACAAAGAATCTATTTCTTTCCCCCATTCTTCTCTTCTTATCACATCGCTGAAACCTAGAACCTTCGATCCAGCTCGTGTCACCACTAACAGTCGGAGCCGTCTGGCGACCACACCAATGTTAAAGGTCGGAAGAGTGGAGGCTCTTTGTGTCAATCCATGTCATTTTTCCGAGCTTATTTGGATCCGAAGAAGAAATTGAGGGGAAGAGAATGGAAGTGTAAGCGATGGAGAAAGAGATAAAAGAGAGAGGAGAGAAGGTACGCGGAAAAGGACTTAAAGGAGAGAGAAGGTTGTGCAGTGGGTTTAGACTTATGTGTTGAGCCTACGAATCCCAAAAATGAATTGATCAACGACCAAAAATTGGCCAGCCCAAGTTGATATTTATGGGCTCACCTACAAATGGCCATAGCTGAACCAACACCCCCAAGTGAATAGTAACCTCCGAAAATTTCTTAATGAACCGTGCCAAATTTTGTACAAACTTGCGACTTAATAATTCTAACTAATACTTGTAAAAAAAAAAATTCTAACTAATAGTAAAAAAATGCACTATTTTGTCAAGATACTGCCTATTGATGTATCAAATTCGAGTTTGGGGTGTTGAAGTGTTGAAAAATTGCAGAACCTTGATGAATTGACCAACTTTGGGTTTTCAACGGCTAAATGGCTAGAAGTAATGGTCATATGACTTTTTATTTCACTGAATGTAATTATTTTCCATACTCTCTGGACATGTTTCACACTATAAAATCCATTTTGCAGGGTCTTGAATTTTTCTTCCCCCGACCGTGACTTTTCCCCAATTTTGCATGATTGCGCTCAGGAAAGTCACAGGTTTAATTTTGAAGTCACATGACTGTTACTTTTCCATCGATCCCATGGAAAAATTGCACGGTTATGCCTCTTGAAAATTGTTGGGCGTAGAGGGTGAGAATAGCGGGTAAATATATTGAACTACAAAATCACACGCTTGTAAAAGGTTCCCAGATAAGTTGGAATTGGCGGTAGTCCTCCATAATTACGGTAACCAACTTTCATAAACCAATTAAATTCGTTAATTTAATAATGCAATATACTACGACTATTCTCAAAATAACAACAAGCATGGACAATTAAATGGCATAGAGGATTTACGTGGCATACGCTGATTTTGGGCCAGTCCACGGAACATCATCTTCGGAGTATTTCTTCACTATAGCAACAGTAGGTTACAAAGAATTTCAAGATACAAGAAAATAAAACACTTGGTGTTTCCCAGAACAACCTCACTATTTCACTCACATGAAATCTCCTATCTACCCGTGGTAGTGAAAACGTTTCACGACCAGAACCCACAAGTAAAGAATTGCTCAAAGAGCATACAAAGGAAGGCTACAGAGAAAGAAACGAGAGGAGAAGGATTGGTGTGGGATGATGGCTTGTGCCTCCTTCCTTTTATAGTGAAAAAATGAGAGCAAGGGAATTCAATTCTTATCTGCTATTTCGGTGCAATTTAATCACCGCCAAAACAGCTCCAGCAAACCCATGTGTCAGGCCCTCACAATTCTCCCCTGCCCGACCACAAGGGCGACTTCGTCGTCCCTGCAGCTGATCGACAGATTTCAAACTTTTCTCTTGGAAGAGTCTTGGTACACATGTCAGATCCATTTTCATCAGTATGGATCTTCTCCAGTTGTAGCCTACAAGGACAGGTTTACTATATCCAAAACACAAACTCATTTTGGAGCTACCTCGAAGATATCTGAGGATCCATTTCATAGCTTCCCAGTGTTCCTTTCCTGGTTTCGAAAGAAATGGTCTGAAAACTCCAACTACATGAGCAATATCTAGCCTTGTACACACCATGGCGTACATCAAACTTTCCACTACTGAAGCATATGGAATTTTATCCATTTCCGCCTTTTCCTTCTCAGTAGACGGGCTCTGTTTGGATGTCAATGTACAGTGGTTAGCAAGAGGACAGCTAACCGCTTTAGCATTATCCATGTTGAAACGTTGAAGTACTTTCTTAATGTACTTCTCTTGGGACAACCATATCTTCTTGGCAACTCGATCGTGAATGATCCTCACGCCAAGAATCTGCTTTGCTAGTACCAAGTCATTCATGGCAAAGGACTTGCTCTACTCATTCTTCAATTCGTTGATCCTTGAAACATTTTTGCCTAGTAATTAGCATATCATCCACATAGAGCAATAGTATGATGAAATCTCCATAAGGAAATTTCTTCACGAACACACAGTGGTCTGAAGTAGTCTTCTCGGAGCCTACACACATAGTCATCCATTTTTTCCTTCTTTAAGCCTTCTGGGTGCTCCATGTAAATTTCTTCCTCCAAATCACCATGAAGAAAGGCAGTTTTCTCATCTATTTGTTCAACCTCCAGGTTAAAACTTGTTGCTAGTCCCATCATAGGAGAGCGGATCTGGTGACTAAGGGGGGTGCTTAGTCACTTGGCTAAGCCCCTCCTAGCCATTGGATGTACAAGGATCAATCTAACGGTGAATATTAGGGAAGGGATTTTTAAATACTGGGAGGGGCAATTCTGGCATTAAAAAATTTCATTAATTGGTTTTCCTTTTTATTCTGGGAAGGGAAAAAAATATCCCGAAGGCGTCCAAACTCCTCCCGCGAACGGCCCGACGGCGTCCAAACTCCTCCAGCGAGCGAAGGCGATTCCGGCGATCGGCGGAGCGATTTTCCTCCCGCCTTCGAGGCGATTCCGGCGATTGGCGGCGCAGGCGATTCCGGCGAGCAGCGGGGCGATTTTCCTCCCGCGATCGACGAGGCGATTCCAACAATAGGCGAAGGAGATTGCAGCGATTGGCGAGGCGATTTTCCTCCCGCGATCGACGACGGCGAGTTGCACTCTCCTCCAGCTATCGGCGAAGGCATTTTTCCAGCCAACGGCGAGGCGCTTTTCCAGAGAACGGCGAGGCATTTTTCCAGCAACAGTGATCACCGAGGCAAATTTCTTTGCATGATGGATTCTGCTCCGATAACAATGGATGAAGTGGTTGATGGAGCTAATGAACAAACAACGGGAGAAATTGGAACTGAAACAACAATGGATGTAGATGTTCAGAAAACAACAGTACAACGTGAAATCGGTAATAAATCTTGTTTGTAATGATTCTGTTGCATATTTGTTATGATTATGTTGCTGTTTGTAATGATTCTGTTGCATATTTGTTATGATTCTGTATTGTAAATCTGTATATATGATGATTGTTACAGTTTATAATGTTAGTATTGTTGTGCTTTCTGTTATAGTTTGTATTCTTAGTATGTTTTTCTTTTGATGTTTGTATTCTTAGTATGTTTTTCTGCTCTGTTCTGTACATTTTGTTTTGTAAGTCTTTATATATGATGATTGTTATGTTTGTACAAACAGTGCAAACAGTAAAATCGTATGGTTTATGCAGTTTGTACGAAATATCATATGTCTTTATAGCTTTAGTGCATCAGTTTGTATGGTTTATTTGTGTTTGTAATGTTAGTATTGTTGATGTTTGTGTTCTTAGTATGTTTTTCTGTTACAGTTTGTACTCTTAGTATGATTTTCTTTTATAGTTTGTACTCTTAGTATGTTTTTCTGTTACAGTTTGTACTCTTAGTATGTTTTTCTTTGACAGTTTGTATTCTTAGTATGTTTTTGTTACACCCCTCTCTTCCAAAAAGTAAAAATGACTATTATACTCTTGGATCAAGTTGTCAAGTTCCACCGTAGCATTGATGAGGATTAAAAATGTGAACTATCAGTTCAAACGGTGTCGAGTTTTGACATAAATAAGTAAGTTACGAACGTTATCTGAGTTTCGGGTCAAACTCAACTGTAATTGTGAAAGCTCCCAAAATACCCTTGAAACCCTAAACCTAACCCAACCGGTCCCATACTCGTCCAACCCTTTTCATATATATATATGGGCACACAAGTGCCTCACCCTACAACTGGATCCCAGGCAGCCGAAACACTAGACCCGAAACAGAGAGGAACCACCTAGCTTTCTTGATCTCGCAACCGGGGGATTTCCTCAGCGATCGCCGACTGCCAGGAGAGAGGAAGCTGTGAAGGATGGAAGATGGGACGTCGCTTGTGGACAGGAACGCCAAGTAGACGAGTGGACTGGAGGGGAGAGCTTGCGGGTAGAATAACGGATCGACGTTTGTGGGAACTCGAGGTATCAAGCTGAAGAAGGACTCCAAGAATTCATTGGAGGTGTATGATTATATACACGTGTTCCTAGCTCGTGGATCATGTCTAGGTGGGAAGCAGCCCTTAATCATGTAAGGCTCAAGGTAAACAAGGTTAGTATATTCATTTTGGATGCCAAAAGCTGTCAGACGTGATTGTTTTCTTGGATGAGATGAGGGTTGGTGGAAGAAGTTGGTATATTTTGCTATATATATAAACAAGCTACAGGAATGGCTTGTAGAACGGAAAGGATAGACAAAATTAATCTGAAGCTTCTATGTTGAGGTTATAGGCATTGGTAATTGATCGGAATTATACAAAATGGACATAGATGTCTAAGTCAAGGACGTAATGGAGGTGAAGGAAGGGATAAAGCCAAGAAATGGGATTCGTTTACACATAGGCCATGATCTAGATAGTGGTTTACGTAAAGAATTCAGTGGGAGCTAGGAATGAATTTACCATTGGTTTAAGGGGCTTTCACAAATTTATTTGGGTGGCTATCTTATGTACTAATTATAGAATGGGTTTCGGATGATCTCCTACGAGGGTCTGTTGCCGATGGTTTGAGACATGGAAGAGGAAATTGATATAGGGAGGAAGCGCAAAAGAAGGTAAAGCGCGAGGAGTTTGAGCATGGAATCTCGGGGGATGACGTGGATCAACCGGCAGTGAAGAGGAGTCCCGTCGATCGATCGGAGTCGGCAAATGAGGTGAGTGTAAAGGGGGTAAAATCTCCATCGAGGTCTTTTAGTTTATGCCTTTTTAATTCAGTTATGTTATTTAATTTTCAAGTAAGCGCGATTATGTGTGTGAGGCATCCCACCGCCTACTTAAGGTGGAGGCACGCGTTGTGCTATGTTTGTGTGTGTTTATGATGTATGGATGATGATAATTGAACCCCCGGGCGGTTGGGCCACTACTGGACGCGGTAGATGGTCGGGTCACTAATGGACGGCGATACGTAACGCAGTAGTTGACCGGGCATGGACTGGACGGCGATACGTAACGCAGTACCATTGCCTTGAGGATAGGGACACCGGACGGCGGTACGTAACGCGGTGAACCCTAGTAATAAGAATATAAATTAAGATAGAAGTACAGAACTTCTATAAGCTATCAGGGACTAAAATATTAAGGATGAAAGTGAGAACGACTTTCATGTAAGAGGAAGTAATTTCCCCTAATAATGTGTTTAGTAAGGAGTTTGCCTAGGGCAAAGACCTTAAGAAGTAACGACGAGACTGACCCCTTCTCACTCACCAGGTTGAGCAAGCTTAACGGTCGTGGTTTTTTTAGAAGAGGCAGGACGGTGGCGAGCAGCCGTACCAGCGTGGACAAGGTCTCAGGGAGCTCAGCAAGGAGTTAGAGTTAGAGTTTGTTTAGTTATTTATGTTTATGATTACGAGTATAGTTGGAGGTTCAAAAGAATTGAGTTTTATTGACTGTGATTTGAGGTCGCCCACGTGTTTAGGGCATTTGCATTTGATGTTTTTCTTTAAAATGATTAAGTTGTATTTTACCTTTTGAGGTTGGTTTAAATCGGCTCCGGAGCCATGGTTATTTCGGTTTTGTTAAAAGTATCGGGACGTTTCAGTTTTTCTGCTCTATTCTGTTACTTTGTAATGTGGTTGTTCTGATATTGTAAACTGGTTGTTTCTGCAGATGATGAGATCAAAATAATACCAAGCAATGAAGAAACGTGGATGAACCTTCGCTTTGACACAAAAGATCATGGATTGCTGTGGTACAAATGCTATGAACATGATAAGGGATTTTCTGTTAGAGAAACAGGAGGGGTTAAGAGAACAAGCAATAACAAACCGTGTGAAGTTGTAAGATATTTTGGTGGCAGATGCAATAAGGAAGGTTGGCGAAAATGTAGTGCAAATAATCCAGCAAATGACGACCATGTTGACCAACAACCTAGAAGCAGAATCACCAAAGAGGATAGATGGGATTGCAAAGCAGTGATACGCTTCCAGCTTGAAGACAGTTCCCAAAAATACTACATTTCAAGCTGGTTAGACGAGCATAATCACAAGATGATCCCACCATCATCAAGACAATTCATGAGATCAAATAGAACGATGAATGAAGTGCAAAAGTTCTTGATTGACATGTATCACAAAGCTGGAATATCGATACAATCATCATTTCAAGCATTATGCTTGGCTGCTGGAGGAAGAGAAAATGTTGGTTTCACACAAATGGACCACAAGAATTATATCTGTACTAAAAGGTGGGTTTTGAACATTTTATAAGCTTTTTGGATCTGTTTTGTATTGTTTATACTATTTGATTTCTGTACTTTGTATGTTTTGGTAATATTCTTTGTACTGTTTGTATACTTTGTATGTTTTGGTCTAATCCTTTGTACTGTTTGTATACTTGGGGACTAAAAGGCAAAAAACAATGAAGTTTGGGGAGGCAACAATGATTTATCATCATTTCAAAAGTGAAGCTTCAATGGACCCAGCTTTCTTTTATGAGATCCAAGTTGACATCAATGAAGAAATTGCAAGTATTTTCTGGGCGGATGGACGCATGAGAATGGACTATTTCTATTTTGGTGACACCATCAGCTTTGACACAACATACCGCACCAACAAGAATGCTCTCCCATTAGGTACTATAATTTTTTAATTTTCACTAACATGTATGTTTGTAATGATTTTCTTCCATATTTGTCATGATTCTGTTGTTCTTTGTGTTCTTAGTATGTTTTCTGTTGCTGTTTGTATTCTTAGTATGTTTTTCTTTTACAGTTTGTATTCTTAGTATGTTTTTCTTTGACAGTTTGTACTCTTAGTATGTTTTTCTTTTACAGTTTGGATTCTTAGTATGTTTTTCTGCTCTGTTCTGTTACTTTGCAATATGTCAGTTTTGTTAAACCTCATAACTAATTTCAAACAAAATGTTCATTTTAGCTTTATTTGTGGGCTTCAATAACTATAGAGAATCATGTGTTTTTGGTGCTGCCCTACTCTATGATGAGACATCAGCCACATTTGATTGGCTCTTCAAACAATTTCTCATTGGCATGAACGGGAAGGAACCGGGAGCTGTTTTTACCGATCAAGCGGCAACAATTGCTGCTGGTATGAGGACAGCATTGCCGCGCACTTATCATGGGCTGTGCACATTCCATATAACAATGAATGCAAAAAGTAATGGGTTGTGGTGGTCACCATTTTTGGAAGAGCTTTCCTTCTTGATGTATGATTTGGAGACGGAGGATGAATTCGACTATTATTGGAAGAAGATGCTTGAGAATTGCTTCAATGAAGAAGAAGGGAAGAAATTAACAAGTAAGATTGCGACATGGCTGCAAAACCTCCACAAAGTGAGAAGTAAATGGTCATCGGCATGGCTGAAAGATCATTTTGCATGTGGAATGAGAAGCTCACAACTCAGCGAGAGTTGCAACAGCCATTTGCGTAAGTATCTCCAGTCAAAACTTACTTTGTGGGAGTTTTTTATACAATTTAACAACCTTCTTGAAGCCAAAAGACATAAGGAGTTGAGAAGTGACTATGATGCATTGAACACCATTCCATACTTGGTTTTCACAAACAACGAGGTTCTTCAACAGTTTGTTACCAAATATACACAAAATATATTTGGGAACATGCAAGATGAATACTCCAAGTCATTCAAATACCATATACGACCAAACAACTCCAAGGATATAGATGGAATGTTTGCATATGAGCTTCACAAACTAGATCAGCAAGGAAATCCTATTGATAAGAGGATTGTTATGGTTGACTTTGTGGAGCGTAAGCTGATTTGCTCATGCAAGATGTTCGAGAAGTGTGGATGGCTTTGTCGCCATGTGTTGCGCGCAATAGATCACCTCGGCTATGGGGGACACCCAGAAATCCTGAATATTCACACACGCTACATCTTAAAGAGGTGGACATATGATGCAAAATCTGGAGATTTCACACTACCGGCAATACAAGATACAGCAGAGAGGGTGTACTGTTCAAGGGTGAAACAACTTACTGGATCCATGAATTTGCTTGCAACACGCATTTGTATGGATGATGACATATACAAGATGCTTGAGGAAGGAATGCAAGAATTGAAGATTCGTGCTGAATCCATGATGCCTGCCATGAAGTTTGGCCAGCCTAGCACAAGCACGGGTAAGAAATGAAACACTACCTTTAATTTGGTGCAGGTTTGTAATGAGATCACTTACTGTTTGTATCCCTAGTATGTTTTTTCATAACATTTAGTATTCTTTCAGTTGATATTCATATCAATGACTGTTAGTAATGATATTAGATAAAGTTTGTATTGTTAGTATATTTTTCTGGTCTGTTTCTTTGTAGGATAAGTTTGGCTACAAAAACTGACTATTGCTGTTAAATCCTTTGTTTTTTTCCTATTCTAGAAGCAGAATTGAATCCAACAAGTTCAGAGAGTGAACCACATTGGGCGAAAGCATTAAAAGTCAGGACTGATCCATTTAAATCAAGGACAAGGAGGAAGAATCGTATTGAAATCATTCGAGAAAGGAGAAGACAAACAAAGTTACAAGAAAGGGCAGCTGAAGGAAAGTAAATACATGATACCTGCCATGAAAGTAAATACAAGCAGCAGGTTTGTAATGATATCACTTACTTTTTGTATCCTTAGTATGTTTTTTCATAATAGTTAGTATTCTTTCAGTTGATATTCATATCAATGACTGTTAGTAATGATATTGGTTAAGGTTTGTATTGTTTGTATATTTTTCTGGTCTGTTTTTTTTTTTTTTGTTGGATAAGTATGCTACAAAAACTGACTACTGCTGTTTAATCCTATTGTAGAAATGGAAACAAAGTGACAAGGAGAAGGAGGAAGATTCGTAGTGAAATCATTCAAGAAAGGAGAAGACAAACAAAGAAAGGAGAAATACTTGCCATATCATATATTACTTGATAGATATATAGATAAATTTGAGTGATTGCATAGATACACAGATAAACTGAATAATTGTCACATCAAACAATTCATTTCTTGCGTTCTTTTTCAATTCATATTTGTATGTTTCTCATGCTTATTCTATGTTAGATACAAAAAATTACGAACCACAACAACAAAACATACAAACTACTGTGATAAAAATTACAAAGCCAGAACATAAATAGTAGCCACCCTACTGTTCATACTAGAAAGGACAAGTATTTACATTCTCAAAAAAACTTAATGGTTAGCAATAGCCTTCTAACCATAACACCAACAGCCACACTACTGTTCATATGGTCACCGCATTACAAAACATGAGAATGGAAAATAGTACTAGTGCATACTGTCATGGATTACCAAAAAAAAACACTATTGGTTCCCTATTTCATCATTTGTCAAGCGAAAACCCAGTACTGGAACTCCCTAATGACAGCAACAATTCTTCACTAAAAGACAAATTCATCCTCAATTGCTCGATCATCAAATTCCTTGATCCATTCAGCAAATTCAACATAGCATTAATCTTCCGGTTGTAAATATATGTTGGAGAAGACCATTTTTCCCTCATCGTCTTTGTAGCCACACCTTCCCATTCTTCACAGTAGTTTTAACAGATAATGCCAGCACTAGTGAAATTATCATATGGAATTGTGATCCTTCGCCATTTGAAGTCGTTATCAAAGTCATACTTTCCTGGCATGATGTGTTGAATGTAAGATATTGCATACTGGACGACCAACTCTCCAACCCTCCTAAACCGATCTAGAAAATGCTTAGAAGGAGAGCTGTCAAGGTACTCGAAACGACGATCCTTCAAGTTAACACAATATACCATGAAATGATCATCCATACAACATGGGAAAAGCCACTGCAAATGAAGAAGAAACAAAGAAGAATCATAAAAATTACAATCATACAAAGCATAATTGTACAAAGTGTACAAAAAATATGGAACAGAATCACAAAGTGTACAAAGTATACAAAAAATATGAAACTGAATCACAAAGTGTACAAAGGATACAAAAAATATGAAACAGAATCACAAAGTGTACAAAGGATGAAATATTCCAACTTACATATTGGCATGTCTTGAAAGATGCACCATCTTGCAATGCGTATTTTCTGACATAAGATTTCATGACCTTCAAATATTTGGGTTCCATTTTGTCATTCACAACCTTGGACTAGGTACAATCAAAGACAAAAAAAAACTTGCATTAATATGGCTAATAGATACTAAATAACATACAACATGTGAAAATTAACTCACCGCAAAGTCAGTTGGAAAAGACCATCTACCAATAAATCCATTCTCACAAGAAGAGCAATGGTTGAAATTCTCAATATAGCAATCAAGAAATTTTATTGATAGAACAATCTTGTCACATGTCGTTTGAGTATCCTTCCTTGACAAGCGAAACTCACCTTCACCCATGTCGAAAAGAATTTCATTCCTAAAAATGTACACAAACAGTTTATATTAAATTCACAAACCGAAGAAGAAAAGTACAAACTGATATATAAATGTATACAAACAGTATGAAATGAAACTTACACAGGAAATCTGTCACTCCAAGCATATTGAATAAGTTTTTCTTCATACAATAGTTGGCTACTAGTCCGAAGTGGAGCTACCTTCTCTACCTTCTTGGAGGTAGGTTTTTTCTTTTTTTGCCGAATAGGATTAGGTGCTTTCATGGAAGGAGGTTTACGCTTTTTATTACCACTAGTAAATGGTGTCCTCTTTAAATTGGATGGCTTGAGCTCCCTTTTCGAGCGTCTTTGATTAACGAAATCAACATTCGACCCAGAATCTAACAAAATAGAGACAACACAAACAAAACAGAAAAACATTACAAACAGCAGCAGAAAAAGTAACTAAGTGTACAAATAGACAAACATTACAAACAGCAGCAGAAAAAGTAACTAAGTGTACAAAAAGTTTAAAACTGCAGTAAACGAGACTAAAGGACAGCACCAACTACAAACATAACTATTACCTTCGACGCCATTCTTCTTGTCATCTTCACCATTTGACTCATCTTCAGCGTTATCACTAGAAATATCATCACAATCATCTTCAATCCCCACCCCATCGTTATCATCACTATTTGACTCGTCTTCTCACAACCAAAACAACAAAGATGAAACAATATAGCACATTACAAAAGACATAAATACAGAGAACTAGATAATTAATAAACCATAAGATCTAGTTTGCAATACACAAGTAGTGTGCACACACAACATGTGTACAAATAGTACGACAAAGAGTACAAACAATACAAACCAATCATAAAGTGCATATTTAAAAGATGTACTACAAATTTAAAAGACCACCATCATTAACTAAGCAAGCTTGTCACCCTGCTCACCATCAGCACCTGCCTCCACAGATTGTGCAATCTGTAAAACAACTTCCATACTATCCTTAAGTGGCAGCTCCTCGGAAACTGCGGTTGGCACGACTCCATCCTCTGCTGGCTGCTTTTGAAGTGTTGGATCAAAGGCCACAATCTCCATTGTTGGCTGCTGCGAAAGTGCTGGATCATGAGTAACTCCAGCCTTCTCCACTACTGGCTGCTGACTCACAAGTGCTGGCGTCTTCTAGAGCTCAGCTGGCTACTGCGGAAGTGCTGGATCACGAGCACTTCCAATCTTCTCCACTGCTGGCTGCTGGTGCCCAGGTACAGAAGACTTCTGGAGCTCAGCTGGCTGCTGCAGAAGTGCTGGATCACGAGAACTTCCAGTCTTCTCCACGGCTGGCTGCTGCCTCACAAGTGCTGGAGTCTTCTGGAGCTCATCTGGCTGTTGCGGAAGTGCTGGAGCACGAGCACTTCCACTCTTCTCCACTGCTGGCTGCTGCCTCACAACTTCAGGAGTCTTCTGGAGCTTAGCTGGCTTCTGCGGAAGTGATGGAGCGCGAGCACTTCCAATCTTCTCCACTGCTGGCTGCTGCCTCACAAGAGCTGGCTTCTTCAACTTAACTAGAGCTACATCTTCATCAGTTTCCTCCTCACTCCTATCTCCATCATCACTCTCATCATCATCGTCACCACTCCGATCACCACCATCGCTCCCATCACCATCACTACCACTCCCACTTCCATTCCCACTCCCACTCCCACTCTGATAACCGCCTTCACTCTCACTCTCTACATTATCAGTTGCTGTGGCTTTCTCAACAACTTCAGCACCTTCAGAATCATTTGTTGTAACTTTCTCAACAAGTTCAACACCTTCAGAATCAGTGTGCACCTCGATATCAGCAAGGTATAGGTGACACTGATTATCTGTCTTCGGTACAGCTTACCTTGCTGTTCCAACTCAGATAATGCACTTTGTAACCTTCTCCTAATCAACTTAACCTACAACAAAACAAATAATAGAAAACACAAACATAATTACAGAATGTACACAAATAATAAAAACAGTACAAAGTAATAAACCAAAACATACAAAGTGTACAAACAGTGCAAAAAGATAAAAAGTATACAGACAGTACAAAGTAATAGACCAAAACATACAAAGTGTACAAACTGTGCAACAAAGGATGAAACCAAAACATACAAAGTGTACAAACAGTGGAAAAATATACAAAGTATACAGACAGTACAAAGGATGAAACCAAAACATACAAAGTGTACAAACAGTGCAAAAAGATACAAAGTATACAGACAGTACAAAGGATGAGACCAAAACATACAAAGTGTACAAACAGTGCAAACAGTACAAAGTATACAGACAGCATAAACACTACAGAAACATATCATAAAGCATATAAAGCATATGAACAATCTGTACAAAGTAAGCAAAGAACACATATAAAATCATACAAACTCACCTCTTGAACAGTTTTGCCATCCAGATTCAAATCGAAATCTGGAAATTCATCTCCAATCCCAGAACCCTTCTCATCTCCACTAATACTCCGAGCCATCTTCGGACGAGTAGTAGAAGAAATGGGTGCATCCCTTAGAACAAACACCTTACCAAAATCCTTCCCAAACTTCTTCTCCATTGCTGCCTTCCTTTGCTTCAAATGTTTCGAACTCCACAACTGACAGGTTGGCACCAAATTACTGACACAGTTGCTGGCCTCTTCCTCATTCACAGTTGTCCTATCGAGGAAACAAATGAGCAAGAAAATGCATATCTCCCTCAGCCCAACTGTGATGCTGACTTGATGTCACCTTATCACAAATGAGATCATACACATAACTACACCAATCATAGTCACCGAAATACTTAACCATTTCTTGAGAAAGAAAAGTCAAGTATTCTGTTGTCACTGTCCTAGATGTAACAGATTCGAAAAGGCGGCAAAAAATCATCAAAACATACATATTAACCCACCTAGAATCAGACTTCTCTGCTCCCATACAAGTCCTCAAATTCTCAAAACCAACAGTCCCCTTCCCAGTTTTACTGAAACCATAATCTTTACCAAGGTTAGAATTCACCTTTGATGTTTTCTGCAAACACACAACATTAGGTCCCCGTGGAAGGCCATAAACTCTGTAAACATCCTCTTCCGTAATGCAAATCTTCTTTCCATCATCCAAGTTTATACACTTATTCTTCCCATCCCACCTTGAAATAATGAACTTAAGAAGTTCATTGTCCAGATTCTTCATCTTCAGCAAAAAGAGAAAATCCAAGCCCAGCTGCTTAATTAATTGTACCCTGCCATGAGATAAAGGAGGCAGCACATGACTCATAACCTCTTTCGGGCTGCATCGATAGTTCAAAGCAGCTTCATTCCCTCCCCCCGGAGCTCGCTTCTGCCTTTTTGCACGAACTGCTGCCTTCTGCTTCTCTCCTCCTCCAGCAACAACCTTACTTTTCCTTCTCCCTGTATCAGAAAGCTGAACTTCCTTCCCCTTATTCTTAAGGTTCTCCCCCTTCCTCTTGGTTTTACTAACTTCAGCTTCAGCAGCATGGGTACTTGACCCTCCCACCTCTAAACCTCCTACCATCCTTACTTAACAGCTACAAAAGCAACAACAAAACAAGTCAACCAACAAATACAATAAACCATACGAAGCAGAGTAATAAACTGTACAAACCGCACAAAGTGTACAAACTGTATGAACATGAGAAACAAAGTGCACAAACTGTATGAACCATGAAGAGTACAAACAGAGGTATGAAAACACACAAACTAAACAATCAATACAAACCATACGAAGCATAATCATAAAAATAACAAACCATACAAAGCAGAGTAATAAACTGTACAAACCGCACAAAGTGTACAAACTGTATGAACATGAGAAACAAAGTCCACAAACTGTATGAACCATGAAGAGTACAAACAGAGGTATGAAAACACACAAACGTTACTAAACAATCAATACAAGCAAACCCAGAAATTATACAACCAACCCATTCCAACAATACAAACCCTATATTAAACTAAACAATCATTACAAGCAAATCACTAAAACTCTCCAAATCAACCCACAATTACAAGTGTGATTCTGACCTAGCATCAAAATCGGTTAGGGTTTTAAAATCGATCGGAAATGCCAAATAAGAAATGCGGTTTTGACTGGGCCAGATCTGCTCTCGTTTTGACTTACCCAAAACCGGTCTTCGTCTTCACAAAGATTCGCCGGCGTCGGCGCAGACGGAGAAGCGAGTTGAGCGCCGAGGAAGTCCTCCGAGTTGAGGAGCTCGACACACCGCTGACGCAAAAGTACAGAGAAGAACGCCGACGAAACTCAGTAACCGCTAGACGGAGAAGAACGCCGACGAAATGGTGGAGACGAAGAAGAACGCCGACGAAATGGTGGAGACGAAGAAGAAAGGGATCCGCAATTCTCCCGTGATTTCGTGAAAATGGTGAAAACAGATTCTCTTCTCTCTACGAAACTGACACAAATTTGGGGCAAGGATGAAAAGTGATATGCGATTCTCTCTCCTCTCCACAAACCGTTTTTATAGAAAAAAATAAAATACGAATTTTTTTTAAAATAAAAGCTAAATGACTATAACGCCCCCGTCCCTAGTGCTAAACTATTGCACCGTTAGATCTAAAATAGAATCAACGGTTGAGAGAGGCTTAGTCTGATGACTAAGCCCCCCCCCCCCCCCAGTCACCAAATCTTGGCCCCCAGCATAGTATGAATGGATGTAATCTTCACCACAGGTGAAAATATCTCATCAAGTCAATGCCTTTCCTTTCACTGAAGCATTTCAAGACTAATCTTGCTTTGAAGCGTGGCTGACAGTTGTGTTCATCATGCTTGATCTTGAACAACCACTTGTTCTTCAAAGCTCTCTTGCCTTTCGGCAATTTCACCAGATCAAATGTCTTGTTCTCATACAAGGAATCTATCCCGTCTTGAATAGCTTCTGTCCACTTCTGCTTGTGTTCATCATTCATAGCTTCTGTGAAGCTCTATGGTTCTCCTTCATCAGTAAGTGACACATATTCAGTATCAGGATATCTGGTAGAGGGTCTTGTGACCCTACCATATCTCGTTGTTCGAATAGGAGAACCCTCAATGGCTGGTGGTGGACCATATTCATCAGCATCTTCTGGTTGAACCTCAACAGGGGCATCTGGTTCAACTATCTCAGGCTGATCATGTTGTACTTCTTCTCCAACTTCTGTAGGAGCCAGCATTGGAGGCACTAGCTCAAGGTTTGGATGGCTAACATCAGTAATAGGAACTTATTTCCTAGCAACAATATCTTCGATGGTCTCATTCTCGATGAACACAGCATCACGGCTTCTGATAAGCTTCTTCTGGATTGGATCATAGAATCTATAGCCAAACTCATCTTGATCATAGCCAATGAATACGCAAGGTCGTATCTTGGCATCCAACTTTGACCTTTCATCCTTTGGAATATGGACAAAGGCCTTGCAATCAAACACTCGCAAATTTTTGTAGGAAATTTCTTTTCCAGTTCACGCCTTTTCTGGGGCTTCATACTTTCATTGGTATACTGGGTGATCGGTTCCATACATAAACTATCGCAAGTAGTGCCTCCCCCAGAAAGATTGTGGTAGTTTTGAGTGTGATAACAAGCACCTGACTCTCTCTAGCAGGGTCATATTCATCCTCTCAGCTAGCCCGTTCAATTGTGGTGTCTTTGGTAGTGTGAATTGTTGTCGAATTCCATGCTCCTCGTAAAAGGTAGCAATTGGACCTCTGTACTCTCCACCATTTTCGGTGAGGATGCACTTCAGCTTCTTGCCAATTTCCCTCTCCACCAAGGCCAGGAATTGCTTGAAAGGTCTAGGGCTTGATCCTTGGTCTTCAAGGTGTACACCCAGGTCTTCCGTGAATGGTCATCAATGAATGTCACGAAATATCTGGCACCTCCAAGTGATTTGATTTTGACATCGGGTTCACAGATATATGAGTGAACTAGATCCAACACATTCTTCGCTCTCGAAGGTAAGGAACTTTTGAAAGCACCTTGTTTTTCTTTCCCACCAGGCAATCAACACGCTTCTTTAGATGAACATGATCCAACCCAGCTATGAATTTCTTCTTAGCCAGCTTTGCCATGGACGTCTCACTCATGTGAGCAAGCCATTTGTGCCATTATTTGATTGTCTCATCATTATCCGCTGAGTTGACAATCTCTGGGGATATCTTGGCTTCCGTCACATACAGCTTTGACAGCTTCTTGCCCTTGGACAACACCAAGGAGCCTCTGATGATTTTCCACTGCTATTATGGAAGGTGTTTGCAATAACCTTCCTCATCCAACTTGTCTATAGAGATGAGATTCAGGCCCATTTCCGGAACATGCCTGACATACCAATTCTTACTACACCAAAGTCACCTGGTGTGTAAGATGAGAAATTTTTTCTCTTGGGAGTGAGGTGAATGGTTGCGCCACTATCAACCACCCAGGTTGTGTCTTGAGTTGTCAGGTTGACTGCATCTTCTTTATAGACAAGATTGAACTCATCAACAGAGTTTGCAGCATCATCATCACTGTTTTCATCTCGTTTGCCCTTCCTTCTCTCATTTCTGAACTTTGGGCAAAATCTTCTGATGTGGCCCTTTTTCTTACAATGATGACAGTGGACGTTGGCAAACTTGTTGGACCTCTCTCGACTCTTGCCTCTTTGCTCCGAGCCTCTCGCCTCACTTCTTCCTCTACTTCTAGAATCCACCGCCGGAATGTGTGACTATGAAGATGATGAGGATGCACCTTGTGATCTGTTTTGCATCTCTTCATTCAGGACTCCGCTTTTGACAACCTCCATACTGATAACTCCATCTTTGGCAGAGTTGTAAGTGAAAATTTTCAGCGTCTCCCACGATTCTGGAAGGGAAAGCCAGAACCAGGAGAGCGACCACCTCATCTTCCATCTTTATGCCCATACCGCACAAATGATCCACAATCCTTCGAATTTTGTTCAAATGATCCATAAAAAATGTGTCTTCCTTGTATTTCATCTGGACCAAACTTGTTCAGATAAAATAATTTGTTGCTGGTCTTTTAAAGCATAAAGTGCCTCCAGCTTGTTCCACAAAGTTCTGGCATGAGATTCTCCGCTAATGTGGTTGTACACATTGCCGTCGACGGAACTGTCGAAGGTAGCCACATACTTGCTCATGCTTGAACTCCCATTCCTCATCAATTTTGCGATCAGGTTTGGTCAGCCCGACTCACTGGAAAATTCAACTCCGTTACGAGTAGGAGATCCTTCATTTCGTTTCTCCATCTGTGATAGTTAGAGCCATTCAGACTGGCCATCTTGTTTGTTTTTGCCTCCATCGAACGTGGCTCTGATACCACTTGTTGGGAGCAGCGGGTGAGAATAGCGGGTAGATACATTGAACTAAAAAATCACACGCTTGTAAAAGGTTCCCAGATAAGTTGGACCTGGCGGTAGTCCTCCAGAATTACGGTAACCAACTTCCTTAGACCAATTTGCTTCGTTAGTTTAATAATGCAATATACTACGACTATTCTCAAAATAACAGCAAGCATAGAGAATAATAAATGGCACAGAGGATTTACTTGGTATACCTTGATTTTGGGCCAGTCCACGGGAACAACAGCTCAAGGGTATTTCTTCACTATTGCAACAGTAGGTCATAGAGAATTTCAAGATACAAGAAAATAGAACACTCGGTGTTTCCCAGAACAACCTCACTATTTCACTCACAAGAAATCTCCTATTTACCCGTGGTAGTGAAAACGTTTCAATATCAGAACCCACAAGTAAAGAATTGCTCAAAGAGCATTCAAAGGAAGGCTACGGAGAAAGAAACGAGAGGAGAAGGATTGGTGTGGGATGATGAATGAGGCTTGAGCCTCCTTCCTTTTATAGTGCAAAAATGATTTCACTACTAGAACCCACAAGTAAAGAATTGCTCAAAGGGCATACAAAGGAAGGCTACGGAGAAAGAAACGAGAGGAGAAGGATTGGTGTGGGATGATGAATGAGGCTTGTGCCTCCTTCCTTTATAGTGTAATAACGAGAGCAATAGAATTCAATTCCCATATGCTATTTCGGTGGAATTTAATCACCGCCTAAATAGTTCAAACAAACCCATGTGTCGGGCGCTCACAAAACTCACTTAACCATGAACTTTTCCAGCTCGACCTACTTAAGGATCATAAAGTGAAAGTCACTGCCATTCTACTCATTTTCACAACCGTAGCTCTTCCTATGTCGCCGTCCTATGAACTTCCGAAGAAACTTCCCCATATCCATTCACCTAAACTCAAAACCAAAATTGTCATCTTCTTCCACTCCCTAGGGAAACCCTTGGCTTACTCTTTCAGTTCCTTATCTGTCACTTTCACCTTGCCGACGACAAAGCTTCTCTCCTCACCAGAAAATCCCCTAGTCATCGGAAAGTCAATTTTCAATCAATTTTTTGCTACCCTCAAACATCTAAGCACCGTATATAGTTGTCTACTTGAGTTTTTCATGTGGTTTACCTCTCCATTCATCCCCGATTCTAGGAAAATCGATAACTCGGGTTCTTGGGTATGTAATTTGGTACTTTTTCCAAAATTGTCCAAATTAGATTGCTGAAACCGTATAGGATGATTGCTTGCATGATTATGCATGATGGGTGATTCTTGTGGTGGTGGTTGGAGTCTTGTGGGCATGACTTTGTTCATACCGAACACCCACCAAGTATTGTTAAAATGCCTAAGAGAGTAAAATTCATGTTAACGCTTGCCCCTTTCCATTGGCTTATTAAGATGAGTTTTTTATATATATATATATATAATATATATATATATATATATAAGGGGAGTTCTACGGTACTCAGGGTGAAATCCGCGGTACCGAATACCTTGAGTAAGAAAACGCTATCCAAAACTTGAATTGACTGATCTTTCGGACATGATACTATACTCTAACCCTTAAAGATCAAAATCTAGGCTTTCATTCTCTAAATCTTATACCCCAAGATCAATTTAATTAGAAACAATGATCGACGGTTATGATTCGTCCAAATATAGGCAAAAAAATCAATGCACCATCTTAGGGTTTATAGTTTATGATTTGGATAATTAGGACCTAGAGTTCACTCATTAAGGGTTAGGGTATAGTATCATGCCCAAAAATCCTACTAATTCGAGGTCTAGATAGCGTTTTCATACTCGAGGTATGCGGTACCCCGGATTTCACCCGGGGTACAATAGAAGGACATATATATATATGATAATGACTGGTGTACGTCAGGCATATACTATACGTCAGGTGATCTAACCGTTAAATGTACTTAGATGAGCTCCGCCCGATCTCAACGGTTAATTTTTCTTTTCCATTAAATCAAACTTCGGGTTGGGGTTTAGAAAATCGGTGCCTGGGTTTATGCATTAGAGGTTAGGGTATAGTATCATACCCAAAACTCGATTTAATTCATGGTCTAGATTAGAGATATCTCACTAGGAGTACCTGGCGTTTAGTATACGCCTGACGTATGCCAGTCTGACCCATATATGATAATATATATATATATTATATGGGTATATATATATATATATATATATAGTGAGTTCTACGGTACCCAGGGTGAAATCTGGGGTACCGCATACCTTGAGTAAGAAAAACGCTATCCAGAACTTTGAATTGACTGATCTTTCGGACATGATACTATACTCTAACCCTTAAAGATCAAAATCTAGGTCTTAATTTTCTAAATCTTATACCTCAAGATCAATTTAATTAGAAATAATAATCGACGGTTATGATTCATCCAAATATAGGCAAAAAAATAAATGCATATCTTAGGATTTATAGATTATGATTTAGATAATTAGGACCTAGGGTTCACTCATTAAGGGTTAGGGTATACTATCATGCCAAAAAATCCTGCTAATTTGATGTCTAGATAGCGTTTTCATACTCAAAGTATGCGGTACCCCCGGATTTCACCCGGGGTACCGTAGAAGGCACCATATATATATATATATATATATATACCACATTAACACGAAAAACGACCACAAGACACCCAAAACATTGTTGGAATGGTGATGAATTCGGTTTATTATTATGTTTGGTACCATTTAGTGGCCTATGTCCCGTGAATTTCCATTGCTGATATAAGCTTGTTCTTGACTTAAATATATTACATGAGTTGGCTAGTATCATTTCATTGTTTTGGTTTTAACCTACCCTACTCCTCATTAGTTATGTCAAGCTCGTTTTCCACCTATGCAATTATGGTCCTTCTATTTCTGTACCTAAGTGTGAGGGAGGTTTAACCCCTTCGAAACTTCATCTCCAACACATGATGTGTGCTAAAATGTGCTTATACGACACGGGAACCCAACTCCACCCTAACATTCCAAGGCTTGAAAATCACCTATCGATCATAGTACAACGAGGTGAAAAACCTCGAGACAGCTAAACATCAGACTCTACACTTGGATTCTTCATCATCATTGCGAGTAGAGAAATATCCTCAACATTAGTGATGAATTCTATCGGTAAATCACGGTGGATTACTACACCACTTTGAAATGACATAAACGACCACCACCTCCGAGGATGGTGCCGTCAAATTCTGGCTTGGTGGAGTTAGCTGTTGGGCCTTGCCTCGTCTCCTTCACTCAACCAAAAGGCCCAGTTGCTCATCACCTCAGACCGCGACAAGATCCCAGTAGCGCGCCATCGTCTTTACCTCTGTCATCAGCATCGACAAAGAGAAGTCGATCACTTGAACTTGAGTCTTCAAAGCATCGATCGTCACCACCATCAATTCTGCCCAACGGAAACCAGCATTGAAGAAGAGAGACATAAGACCTGCTTATTCTGGTGCTATATAAAGATCTCCCCAGGAAGAAGAAAGCAACGGTTTCCTGATTCTCAGTAAGAACTGGTTTAGTTCTAGGGAGTCTCTGGTCTGGGTTCAGTGTTTGTGTCTGGATAGCTTGAGTTGGGGCTTTGTGCCAGGAACTCAAGCTTATCTAAGCGTGGCTTCCTCTTGTGTCCTTTCTGTCTTTGTTTATCTCGATTTCGGGTTGAATTCTGTTTTCAGAACCCTTAATCGTGTTTGTTAGGTTCTCATTCTTAATCGTCTATATCTAATTGAGTCAGTATCCTTGCTGGATAGAATCATTGATTCTGTAATCAGATTACTCCAGTCAAGTTAATGGAATTGAAGACATAACGTTTTAACAATTGGTATCATAGCCTCCTTCTCATAAGAACTAAGTGTTGCTGAGAAGGAGATCCTCTGCTTGCTATGTCTTCATGTTCATTCCCAACCAGCTCAAACCCTCCGTGGTTTTCTGGTTCCAATTACTCTGTATGGAAAAAGAGAATGCGCCTTTTCCTCCGAGGAATCGACTGCGATTTGTGGGCAATTGTCCGAAATGGACCAATTGACATGAAAGAAGATGATGAGGAGGAATGGTCAAATGAACAAAAGAAAAGTGCTCAACTAGACTCTAGGGCTATGCACATATTGCTTTCTGCTATATCTGAAGATGAGGGTGAAAGAGTAAACAAATGTGAATTTGCTAAAGAAATATGGTCAATTCTAGAAACTACTCATGAAGGAACATCAGAAGTCAAAGAAACTAGAATTGATTTGTTGCTAAAAGAATATGAAACCTTTGACATGATCTCTGGTGAATCCATTTCAAAAATGGATAAGAGATTTTCAACCTTAGTCAATCGACTTAAGGGGTTAGGTAAATCATTCACAAGCAAGGAGCTTGTTAGAAAAGTTCTTAGGTCTCTTCCCCTTGAATGGATGGCTAAAAGAACAGCCATTGAGGAAGCCAAGGTTCTTAATGTACTCTCACTTGAAAATCTCATTGGATCTCTTCTCAGTCATGAAGAAGTTCTCAAAGCAATGAACTCTCTTCATGACAAGAAAAACAAAACAATTGCCTTTCAATCTGTATGCACTGTAGAAGAAGAAAAATTAGATGAAGAATTTGAAAATGAACTTGCCCTCACCAGCAAGAAACTTCAAAGAATGATGAAATTTAAACATGATCTTAATGCAAAAAGGGGAAGTAATGCCTACTCTTCTAGATCTACTGGAAACTCAACACATAATGCCCCTAGATCTTCTGGACATCGATCTGGTGGAGCAAATGATAAGAATTCATTTGTGTCCAACAGATCAGACTCTGGTCCTAGAGACTTTAAGAACTCAAATGACAAATCTTACTCTACAATTTGTTTTAAATGTGGCAAAACAGGACATATTAGAGCAAATTGCCCACTGAATAAAAGGAGAGAGCAAGCAATGACTGCTTCATGGAGCGACTACAGCTCTGAAGATGAACCCGAAGTGGTTGCCTACATGGGACTCAATTCCAGCATAGGAGAGGAACCAGCTACTGAAAAGAACAATAAAGGTGGTAACATCTGGTACTTAGATTCTGGATGCTCTCACCACATGATAGGTAACAAAGACATGTTTACTTTTTTAAACCTAAAAAGAGGAGGTAAAGTTTTCTATGGAAATAATAATTGTGCTTCTGTTGTTGGAAAAGGAACTGTTAATGGTAATTCCTCCTTAATAATTGAGGATGTTCTCTATGTTGATAGCTTAAAGCACAATTTGCTTTCAATTAGTCAAATTTGTGGGTCTACCTATCGTGTTATATTTGATCCTTTTTGTTGCATAATTGAACGCATCTCTGATAATGCAATTATATTCAAAGGTAAGAAAATTAACAATGTATATACAGTTGATTTATCCTCTCTAGACCTCTCTGAGGACATATGCTTGAGCTCCATATCTGACTCAGTGATAAACTGGCATAGAAAACTAGGACACATGAGCATGTCTAGACTTGCTAAACTCTCTAAACTGAACATTGTTAGAGGACTGCCTTTAATCAAAGCATCAGACAAATTCACCTGTGAAGCTTGCATTCTAGGGAAACACTGTAAAAAATCATTCAAAAGTAAACAGGATGTTACATCCAAAGCTTCCTTTGAACTGTTGCATATGGATCTGTTTGGTCCCACAAATGTCCAGAGTCTTGGTCCTAAACTATCCTACTTTCATCCGTTTGGAACAAAATGTTTCATTTTAAATACAAAAGATTTCATTGGAAAATTTGATGCTAAGTCAGATATAGGGATATTTCTTGGATACTCCAGTAAAGGTCAAGCCTATAGAGTTTTTAATAAGAGATCAAGAAAAGTTGAGGAATCTGTGCATGTTCGCTTTGACTCTTCACATCCATCACTTCCCTTACACTCTGATATAAATAACTATGATTTTCTGCCCCTTAGCACATCTATTGAGACAGGTAATAAGCCAGACAGTGAAGAACCTCTTGATACTGAGTCAAACAACTCAGTGCCACCTGTGGTGAGTTTTTTCCAGAAATAGCACCTTTAAAAAAAAAATACAAAACTAGCACCCTCCCAAAAATATTTACAAAACTAGCACCCTATTTTATTGACCGCACCCTCGTGATGCGTTTTACATATAAACCGCATCCCCTAGATGCGTTTTAAATGTAAACCGCACCTGGAGGGTGCGTTCTACTCTGGTGGGCCTAAACCGCACCTTGGCCATGCGTTTTCATGTCTGGGCTACATGAAACGCATGGCCGAGGTGCGGTTTAGGCCTGCCCTACCTAAACCGCACCTTAGTGATGCGGTTTATTCCTCCAAGAACAAACCGCATCTCTAAGGTGCGGTTTTGCCATGTAGACCGCACCCCCGAAGTGCGGTTTACGTGTCAATAATTTTCCGACACCCGACACAGCCATGCAGAGAATTATGGACGTAGGGCTGCATGGCAGACTAAAACCGCACCCTAGAGGTGCGGTTTTCACAATTTTTTCCCCTATATAAGACTTGCCGGAAAACCTCTACTCTTCACACCTCTCATTCTCTCTTTCATTTTTCTGTTGTATATCTATATTTATTTAGTGTGTTTGCCATTAAGATTAACTCGTAAGTTTATTTTGTGTTACTTTTTATGCCATTAAGATTAACGCGTAAGTTTATTTTGTGTTACTTTTTATGCCATTAACATTAACTCGTAACTTTAATTTGTGTTACTTTTTATGCCATTAACATTAACTCGTAAGTTTATTTTGTGTTACTTTTTATGCCATTAACATTAACTCGTAAGTTTATTTTGTGTTACTTTTTATGCCATTAACATTAACTCGTAAGTTTATTTTGTGTTACTTTTTATTGTTATTTGTGATTTGTGATTTTATGATATTAACTAAACTACGGTTTGTTTGTGTGCAGATGGCATTCCGTCAGTTAACGCTTGGCTTACGGTGGAATGGTTACACGGAAGAGACCGGAAAGGGGGCCACCTACGTCGGTGGCAATTTTCAGAAAATAACGGTCGGTACCATACCGAAGCTTGAAGACCTCCATCAAATATGCACTGACGTTACTTGCATGGATGGCACGAGGAGGGTAGATCATATGGTGTACCGATACCCAAACAGAGCAACTGGGTCATTGTGGCATGAGGAATATACCATAACCACTCAAGATGACGTAGATTCCATGCTCGAATTCTTGAGGTCCAACAAATTGGCCAAAGCCGAGATGTTCGTTTACACCGAGCCAGCCGTTAGTGTTGGAGGTCATTCTGGACACGGTCAAACATCTGGTATCCATGGTGGAGGTGAATTATATGACGATCATCCCTACCAAAGTTACCATGATCCTCATTCCTATTTTCAGTACCAAGATGGAGGGCAAGGTGCAGGCCATCATCAATCTTTCTCGTCATATGAAGAAGAAGTTCAACCGGAAATCCCCAACCAAGCCCAGTACAACTTCTTGACAGGCAGCGGTAGTTTTCACAACTACCATTATGGAGCTGATGAAGGTGCCTTTCATGAGCAGGATCAGATGGAGGCTGCCACACCAGCACCAGTCAGTGACCCCTCTGATGAAGAAGGAGAGAACAACGTCAGTGCAGACAGCTCAGACCCTCTTGAAGGTGCTGATGATTCAGCACCAGATTCAGATTCAGATAATGATCATGATGTGGCTCTTGACCGTGTACCAGTCCCCTACTACAATCACATTCCCTGGCGGATCGAATGGAGGAAGTACAGGGTCCTCTTCGTGATGGCGCTGACGCTTTCTCCTGCAGGGGTGTAAGACTTCGTCAGCAGGTGGTGGAGAAGTCGGTTGTCGATCTGCAGGGTAGATGCCTTCGTCCTCCCGGACCGGAAGGGACGCGTCTGGCCTGGCCGAGCCAGGCTGGTGTACAGCCTCCCGAATCCACCTCCGGTGGCTCATTTACCTCGGTGACGTAGTCCTGACGGTCGTCGAGGTCGAGGTCGAGAGCCTCGGCCAGCTCGTGGTAGCTCAAGGACCGGGGGACACCCCCAGCCTGAATTGGACGGCTGTACCGTCCTGCCATTGTCGTGGTATTGTGCTTGAAGGTCGTGTAGAACTCCCATACCGGCTCGTAGTAGACCTTCTCGCAGAGCTGGAGCAGACGGCGCCATGCGGTGTTGGCGACGCGGCGGAGAGCTGCTCGTAGCAGTGCAATCGCCGAAACTCCCGTTTGGACCAGCAATGGTGTGACCCAAACGGGGTTTCCACGACCTCCTTGAAGCGCTGCGGTGGGGCCCCTCCTTAGATCCGGATGAACGGGTGCTGGAGATTAGGTTGCGCCATTCCCTGCAAAAAACAACCCAAAGTGGAACCAAAAGAGCCAAAGAAAAGGTCAAGCACACCCCCATACTTAAGAACAGGAAACAACCTAACCATGGTTTCATCCATAGTTCGGGGGTCAAAAACTCGATAAATCAAGCATAATCTGGGTGGGGGTGCACATTCACAAGAAAATAGGCAACTCAAGGTTCACATCCATAGAAAATACACCCTCAAACTACATCATTAAGGGCCCCAACCGGTGGCCACAACATGGCATGGAAAACAGGCATTTCATCGAACACCTTGTGTGCACTACTAAGGTAAACATGAAATTGGCCAAATTATTGCACACAAGGGCTCAAACAAGCAAAGGGGACTTTGCCCAACACAATTCATTCACATCCCATGCATTCCCCTCAATCAATTTCACAAAAATCAATGATTCAATAAGGTTCTCTAACATACACCCTACACACTCAATTCTCCACAATTAACATAGTTAGGGGCAAAATCAAACCTGGAGACTCAAGTAGAGGTGTAGGGGATGATGAGGGGAAGACAATGGAAGCGACGAAACGCCGAAAAACTGGCCGGAAATGCTCGTCGGAGTCTCGACGGAGTCTCGCCGGAAATCGCCTCCGGCGACTAAAACGTCGCCCAAACTCGCTCAAAATCGAGGGATGGGCCGCTTTGGGTGTAGAAAGAGTGGGTTTGTTGTTGGTTTGGTGAAAAAATGACCCAAAGTGGCCGAAAAAATCGAAAAAGGGGTGGTTTTGTCGCGGTTTTCCGGCGAGGGCAGAGGATTCCGGCGAGAATTTTGGGTTTTCTGACCAGAATGGCCGTGCAGGCCATTTATAGACCGTGCCTCGGCGCACGGGCAGGAGCGCACGGCCGTGCACGGCTGGTTTTGCCCGTGCAGGCCGACACGTCCTGGCCGAGGAGATGCGCACGGCCGTGCACCAGGCACATTTGGCCGTGCCATAATTACCGAGAGCTCGCACGGCCAAAGGGGGATACCCGCACGGCCGTGCGAGGCAATGTGATGCCCGTGCAGACGCACGGCCAGGCCAGGCTGAGCGCACGGCCGTGCAATGTGCACTTTTGGCCGTGCGCCTTTTACCGAGAGCTCGCACGGCCAAGGGGGATTTCCGCACGGCCGTGCAAGTTGAGGTCCTGGCCGTGCGACTTGCTGGAGTCCCGAAATCAACCTGTTTTCACTCAAAAACGACACTTGACTCTGGATCAACGTCTCAAGACTCAAAAACACACAAAATCAAAGGAAAAAGAGTAAGAAAATGCAAACCTCGGTGGGGTTGCCTCCCCACAAGCGCTTCTTTACCGTCTTTTAGCTGGACGCCAGTAGAGGAACTAAGGGTCCTCGAGCTTGATAACCAGCTCTGCGCGCTCGACAGCACCTCCCAAGTACACCTTTAGGAGGTGGCCATTCACCTTGAATGGCTCGGTTTGAGCATTGCTGATCTCCACCGCACCATGCGGGAAAACTTGGGTCACCGTGAAGGGACCCGACCACCTCGAACGGAGCTTGCCCGGAAAGAGTTTCAGGCGTGCATTAAAGAGCAGAACACGATCACCTACCTGAAACTCCTTCGGGCCCCTCAACCTAGCGTCGTGAGACGCTTGGTGCGCTCTTTGTAGAGCAGGGTGTTCTCGTAGGCGTGGTAACGCCACTCCTCCAACTCCAGCAGCTGCAACTTACGTTCTGTACCTGCAACACTCAAATCCATGTTTAGCAGCTTAATGGCCCAGAAGGCCTTGTGCTCTAGCTCTACCGGCAAATGGCACGCCTTCCCATAGACAAGCCTATAGGGAGAAGTGCCAATCGGGTTCTTATAGGCAGTCCTATACCCAGAGAGCATCATCGAGCTTGGTGGACCAATCCTTGCGGGACTGATCCACCGTCTTTTCAATTATACGTTTTAACTCCCGGTTCGTCAGCTCGGCCTGCCCATTTGACTGGGGATGATAGGCCACCGACACCTGATGCTTAACGCCATAGCGAGAGAGGAGTTTAGTGAATTGCCCCTGAAAATGGGTTCCTCTATCACTAATAATGGCGCGAGGTGTCCCGAACCGGGAGAACACTGCTTCAGAAATGAGCAGACCCGTCTTGCATCATTGGTGGGCATGGCTTGAGCTTCTGCCCACCTCGAGACGTAGTCCACTGCAACCAAAATGTACAGATTGCCAAAAGATGGAGGGAATGGGCCCATGAAATCGATACCCCAAACATCAAAAATTTCACAAATAACAGATATATGTTGGGGCATCTCATCCCGGGCAGAAATGTTACCTGACCTTTGGCAGCGATCGCACTGGCGTGCGAAGGTGTCTGCATCCTTGAAGAGCGAGGGCCAATAGAAGCCCGACTGTAGCACCTTCCGCGCTGTGCGGGTTCCTCCATGATGACCTCCAGTAGGTCCCTCGTGACATTGAGACAGGATGTCTCCCATCTCATGCTCCATGACACAGCGCCGGATCACGCCATCTGCTCCGATTCTGAAGAGGTAAGGATCCTCCCAGAAGTAGTGCTTCAGATCGGAGAAGAACTTGCGCTTCGCATGAGTAGCCATCCCCTTGGGTAACTGCTTGCCCACCAGATAATTGGCAAAGTCAGAATACCAAGGGGCCACGCTGTCCACCAGGGTCATCGCCAGCAATCGCTCACCCGGGAAGGAGTCGTCGATCTCTTCCTCGAAGTTGTCCACCGGAGGGGCTTCCAACCGTGAAAGATGATCTGCAGCAACATTCTCGGCTCCCTTCTTGTCCCGGATCTCGATATCAAACTCCTGCAGCAGCAGGATCCAGCGGATGAGCCTAGGCTTGGCATCAGCCTTGCTCATCAGATAACGAATCGCCGAGTGGTCAGTGTAAACCACCACATGAGAGAGCACCAGATAGGGTCGGAACTTGTCAAACGCATACACCACAGCGAGGAGCTCCTTCTCTGTGGTGGTGTAGTTCTCCTGTGCATCGTTCAAGGTCTTCGACGCGTAGTAGATGGGCTGGAAGTGTTTCTCGCGTCTCTGACCCAGAACTGCTCCGACTGCATAGTCACTCGCATCGCACATCAGCTCAAAAGGAAGAGACCAGTCAGGAGTCACCATGATAGGGGCATGGGTAAGCTTCTCCTTCAGAGTCTCAAATGCAGCTGTGCACTCGGGAGTGAACTGGAATGGCGCATCCTTCTCCAGCAGCTTGGTCAACGGCAGGGCAATCTTCGAGAAATCTTTGATGAAGCGCCGGTAAAAGCCTGCATGACCCAGAAAGCTGCGAATCCCCTTCACAGAAACGGGAGGAGGTAGCTGACTGATCGTCTCAATCTTCGCGCGATCTACCTCAATCCCCTTCTTGGAGATCTTGTGCCCAAGCACGATACCCTCACGAACCATGAAATGGCACTTCTCCCAGCTGAGTGCCAGATTAGTCTCCTCGCACCTCTTCAGAACGAGTTCCAGGTTATGGAGACAGTGAGTGAAGGAGTCTCCATATACCGAGAAATCATCCATGAAGACTTCCATGATCTCTCCAACCAGTCGGTCGAAGATAGCCAGCATGCATCTCTGGAAGGTCGCCGGTGCGTTACACAGCCCAAATGGAATCCTCCGGTAAGCAAAGGTGCCGAAGGGGCAAGTGAATGTGGTCTTCTCCTGATCCTCCGGTGCAATAGGAATCTGGAAGTAACCAGACATGCCATCCAGGAAGCAATAGAACTCATGGCCTGCCAACCTCTCCAGCATCTGATCAATGAAAGGTAGGGGAAAATGATCTTTCCTGGTGGCGTCGTTCAGGCGCCGGTAATCGATGCAGACTCTCCAGCCGGTCACGGTCCGCATCGGGATCAACTCCTTCTTCTCATTCGGGACCACAGTCATCCCGCCTTTCTTCGGGACCACCTGAGTGGGGCTGACCCACTTGCTATCAGATATAGCAAAGATGATCCCTGCATCCATGAGCTTCACGATCTCTGCCCGGACCACTGCCTCCAAGTTAGGAGACAATCTCCTCTGTGGCTGCCTGACTAGCTTAACCTCATCCTCCATCAAGATTCTGTGAGAGCAGAAGGATGGGCTAATGCCTCTGATGTCGGTGATCTTCCATGCCATGGCCCGGGCATACTTCTGCAACAGAGCCACCAGCCTGCTCTTCTGCTCGGGGGTCAGATCCGAGCTAATAATAACTGGGAGCTTATTCCCCTCCCGGAGAAATGCATACTCCAGATGAGATGGGAGGGGTTTAAGCTCCAACTCTGGTGGCTCCTCCAATGATGTAGCGAGCCGGGGCGAGATGGGGATCGGCTTGAAGGGTATCTCTCGCCCCTCGCTCGCGGCCTCGTCCAGCTCCGCAAGCTGCTCTCTCCAGCTGCATATCCTGTGATGCCTGTTCCCCTAGCAAAAGACAACGCTCAAGGAAATCATCAGTACCCGCACTCGTGATGGCGAGTGCGGTCTCAAAATCAGCAACAACATCACAGTAATCAAGATCATCATGGAGCTGGGGGTGTTTCATATTATCAGAAACAGAGAAGGTGATTTGTTCACCCCCAGCTCTTAAAATCAGTTTTCCATCATTAACATCAATCAGCGCCTTGGCGGTGGCGAGAAAAGGTCTACCCAGTATCAATGGCACATCAACATCCTCATTTATGTCCAAAATCACAAAATCAACAGGATATGAAAATGGCCCTACTGCGACTATCAAGTCCTCTGCTATACCCCTAGGATGCACAATAGATCTATCAGCAAGCTGGATGCTCATCCTAGTATTACTGGGTTCACCTAGGCCTAGCTTCTTAAACAGTGAATATGGCATGACATTAATGCTAGCGCCTAAATCCGCCAAGGACTTCCCTACATGCAAACTACCAATCATGCAAGGGATAGTGAAACTCCCTGGGTCTTTTCGCTTCTCTGGTAGTTTGTTCTGCAGGATGGCAGAACACTCCTCGTTTAGCATCACCGTAGACAGCTCCCCAAGCTTCCTCTTGTTGGTGAGGAGATCCTTCATGAACTTGGCATACTTGGGCATCTTCGATAATGCCTCCACGAAGGGCATGCTAATATTCACCTGCTTCAGCATTGCCATGAATTTGGCAAACTCAGTCTCCAGTCGGTCCTTGTGCAACCGAGTAGGAAAGGGAAGCTGTGGTACATACTCCTTCACCACTGGTTGCGGTTTAGGAGCAGGCACCTCAACCTCCTTCTCCATTTCTTCCTGACTAGCTGGAAGTGCTGAAGCAGGGGTCTCTCTCTCCTCTGCCCGAACAGGTGGATCGGCAGTCACCTTGCCACTCCTGGTTGTGATGGCACTCACGTTTTCATCCTGGTCCTGCGGGTGAGGGATGGTCTGACCAGGCAAGGTACCTGGAGTCCTCCGAGCAACAGCCTGGGCAACACCACCAAGCTGGGTCTGTATATCTCGCAGCACAGCCTGTGTGTTTCTCTGACCAGCTTCTAGCTCCAAGAACTTGCCAGAAGCTTTCTCCATGAACTGCTCAATGTTATTGAATTTATTTGCACTGGAGGTGGCCAGAGAACCCACCAGATCTCTCAGTTCCGCCATCGGGTCACTCTGTACTGGGGCTGCAGGTGCTGCCCCTGCCTGTGGAAATGGTCGTGCCTGCGACTGAGGTGGAACTGGCCCCTGTCTGGGCGGGTAGAGTGGCTGCTGTAGCTGCTGAAATTGCCCCTGTCTTGGGCTGGTATGGAGGCCTCTGAAAACCGGGAGGTCCCTGGGGAGCTGGTGGTCTGGGATTTGGCCCAGCCCAAGAAAAGTTAGGATGTTGGCGCCACCCCTTGTTATAGGTGTTGCTGTAGGGGTCAAAGCGCCTGGCATTCCCGATGAAGTCCACCTGCTCCTGGGGAGTGGACGACTCCCTCATCGCCTGACAGTCCTCCACGGTGTGATGAGAGCTCTCACACCACTGGCAGTGCATCGCCTGCGGCTGTCCGTACCTGCAATCAAACCAGAACGATCGATAGCTGAAAACCAGCTTCGATACCACCCTGCACCAAATCAGATGACTGGGTTCCCACAGCATGCACACCCCGTCCAGGTGCTCGTCTCGATCTCCTGGAAGTGCCCCAGTCGTACCCGTTCTCCGCCATCTCCTCAAAGAGTCGATTCAGCTGTGGCGGGGTTTTTGTCAGCATGTTCCCGCCACAAACCGAATCAATCAGCTGCTTGTCCTCCGGGAAGAGGGCGTGATAGAAAGTGCCCACCTTGAATGCATCATTGAAACCATGGTTGGGACACCTGAGAAAGAGACTGGTGTATCTCTCCCAAGCATCCCTAATGGTCTCATCCTCATCCTGAGAAAAATGTGTAATCTGCTTCTAGAGATCAGCTCTCTTGGATGGAGGATGGTAGAGGGTGAGGAACTTGTCCGCCAGGTTGGCGAACGTGGTGATGGAGCCCGGAGGTCGAGTGTCTTGCCACTCCTTGGCCTGCCCCTCCAAAGTGAATGGGAAGTACCTCAGCTGGATGGCATCTGCTGGTACCCCATTGATCTTGATTCCATCGATGAGCTCGTGGAATCGCCTGAGATGTGATCGAGGGCACTGTCCCTCCTTACCACGGAACACCACTGAACCGCGTAGCATGGTGATCACTGAGGTGCTCACCTCAAAGTTGTTGGCTGGGACTTGAGGGTGTTGAATGGGTGACCTCATGTCCGCAGCCCTAGCGGTCCAGTAGGATCCCATTGTCTGCTCCTCGGGGATCACAGCACGGTTCTGCGGATCACCCATCTCTCCTTCTGCTTCTTCTCCTAACTGCAGCTGTGTTAGCGCCTCCTCCGCAGCCAGTCGCGCCTTTAGAGCCCGCTTGAAGTTCCTGCAAGTTCGTTCAAGCTCCTGGTCTAATGGTAGTAGATCTCCCGACTGGCTACGGGTCATGCACTACCTGCACACAATAAGCAGAAGCAACCTGTGAAGGCACACAGGTGGAAGAGATAAAATGCAGTAAATAAAAGCTAGAGTAACAAATTCTCATGTTTCCCCAATAATCAAGAGGATCCCCGGCAACGGCGCCAAAAACTTGACACGCCAAAACACAACACCAAACTGCGACCAAGTGTAATCGCAGTCCGGGAATGCAGTAACAGGCAAGTTATATTATCAACCCGGGGTCTAGATCTACTGCTTACTCCGTGATTCTCTATTATCTAGCAAACTAATTCGAGTGATTGTTGTTAAAAGTAAAAGCAACAAGAAAGCAGTAAATTGTTCGGTTTTCAAAGTCAGGAAAGAGTCACTCGGGATTGAGTCCCCCTAGCCCCTTAGTTAGGTTCAATTGCAATTCCCTGGGTTGATTTACTGTTGATTAGACTGCGGAAGATCCGACAGTAGGTTGGAATCTCTTAAGCTGACCAAGCCCTCTCAGTCTAACTACCCGGCAGACGACTAGTCTTCACCGGGATAGAAAGCTGAGGCTATGAACACAGAAATCCACTACTGGCGCCAAGAACACCAGTACAAAGCAGTAAACTGGCTAACTCTCGTATAGCCAATCTCCTACTATCGAATGAAGAGGCTCTAACAACCTAATCAGATTCTATCTATCTCAGGTTGCAGCAGAAATTGAGAAAAGCTGATCAGACTCAAATCAACTCAATAAACATGCGTCATTCGATTAAAATCAAACAGTAATATCATCCCAAGTCATTACAATCAAATCCCTAACACAAGGAATTAGGGTTCTTCATACCCAAGTGAGAGAAGGGTTCTACTCCATAGAGAGAGAAGAGAAAACAAGAATCGGATTAGTCATACTCATAACGATGAGGATAATCTGCTCCGGGACGATGATTTCCACTCCTATGACGATCTCCAAGCTCGATTCGATGAAACCCAGCTCTAAGACAGCTTCTAGGATGTGTTCTTCGTACTTTCTCTCTCTAGGGCTCTGTTTTTGCTCTGAAAACACGATTCACCCACTTTTGGCTCGGAATAGGCTCTAAAACCAGGATTTCCCGACTCGCACGGCCAGGGTGCACGGCCGTGCAGATCACCCACTTGGCCGTGCGGCTCCAAAACGCGGCGTATCAATTAGTTCGATCCTAAGGCTTCTCGCACGGCCAGGGTGCACGGCCATGCAGGGTTCCCGTCCAGCCCGTGCTCGGCCTCGGCCAAACCCACACGGCCAGAGTTGCACTTTGCACAGCCGTGTGGTTTCCATGGCTTGCCCGTGCGTGGCCTCTGCAAAAGGCGCACGGCCTGAGTTGTCATTCGCACGGCCGTGCGACGCCATGGATTGCCCGTGCAGCTTCCTTGAAACCTCGCCAATCGACCCCAGACTCGCTCCTAAGCCTTTATTCACGCACTAAGACCTGAAATATCACAAACAAGCACAACCTAGCGTGAAATCGTCCTAAAACACGAGAATCAACACCTCAAACGGTGTAAGAACGAGGGTAAAAACATGTGTAAATAACGGTTTGAGCATTCACCTTGAATGGCTCGGTTTGAGCATTGCTGATCTCCACCGCACCATGCGGGAAAACTTAGGTCACCGTGAAGGGACCCGACCACCTCGAATGGAGCTTGCCCGGAAAGAGTTTCAGGCGCGCATTGAAAAGCAGAACACGATCACCTACCTGAGACTCCTTCGGGCCCCTCAACCTAGCGTCGTGGAGACGCTTGGTGCGCTCTTTGTAGAGCAGGGTGTTCTCGTAGGCGTGGTAACGCCACTCCTCCAACTCCAGCAGCTGCAACTTACGTTCTGTACCTGCAACACTCAAATCCATGTTTAGCAGCTTAATGGCCCAGAAGGCCTTGTGCTCTAGCTCTACCGGCAAATGGCACGCCTTCCCATAGACAAGCCTATAGGGAGAAGTGCCAATCGGGTTCTTATAGGCAGTCCTATACACCCAGAGAGCATCATCGAGCTTAGTGGACCAATCCTTGCGGGACTGATCCACCGTCTTTTCAATTATACGTTTTAACTCCCGGTTCGTCAGCTCGGCCTGCCCATTTGACTGGGGATGATAGGCCACCGACACCTGATGCTTAACGCCATAGCGAGAGAGGAGTTTAGTGAATTGCCCTTGAAAATGGGTTCCTCTATTACTAATAATGGCGCGAGGTGTCGCAAACCGGGAGAACATCTGCTTCAGAAATGAGCAGACCCGTCTTGCATCATTGGTGGGCATGGCTTGAGCTTCTGCCCACCTCGAGACGTAGTCCACTGCAACCAAAATGTACAGATTGCCAAAAGATGGAGGGAATGGCCCCATGAAATCGATACCCCAAACATCAAAAATTTCACAAACAACAGATATATGTTGGGGCATCTCATCCCGGGCAGAAATGTTACCTGACCTTTGGCAGCGATCGCACTGGCGTGCGAAGGTGTCTGCATCCTTGAAGAGCGAGGGCCAATAGAAGCCCGACTGTAGCACCTTCCGCGCTGTGCGGGTTCCTCCATGATGACCTCTAGTAGGTCCCTCGTGACATTGAGACAGGATGTCTCCCATCTCATGCTCCATGACACAGCGCCGGATCACGCCATCTGCTCCGATTCTGAAGAGGTAAGGATCCTCCCAGAAGTAGTGTTTCAGATAGGAGAAGAACTTGCGCTTCGCATGAGTAGCCATCCCCTTGGGTAACTCCTTGCCCACCAGATAATTGGCAAGATCAGAATACCAAGGGGCCACGCTGTCCACCAGGGTCATCGCCAGCAATCGCTCACCCGGGAAGGAGTCGTCGATCTCTTCCTCGAGGTTGTCCACCGGAGGGGCTTCCAACCGTGAAAGATGATCTGCAGCAACATTCTCGGCTCCCTTCTTGTCCCGGATCTCAATATCAAACTCCTGCAGCAGCAGGATCCAGCGGATGAGCCTAGGCTTGGCATCAGCCTTGCTCATCAGATAACGAATCACCGAGTGGTCAGTGTAAACCACCACATGAGAGAGCACCAGATAGGGTCGGAACTTGTCAAACGCATACACCACAGCGAGGAGCTCCTTCTCTGTGGTGGTGTAGTTCTCCTGTGCATCGTTCAAGGTCTTCGACGCGTAGTAGATGGGCTGGAAGTGTTTCTCGCGTCTCTGACCCAGAACTGCTCCGACTGCATAGTCACTCGCATCGCACATCAGGTCAAAAGGAAGAGACCAGTCAGGAGTCACCATGATAGGGGCATGGGTAAGCTTCTCCTTCAGAGTCTCAAATGCAGCTGTGCACTCGGGAGTGAACTGGAATGGTGCATCCTTCTCCAGCAGCTTGGTCAACGGCAGGGCAATCTTCGAGAAATCTTTGATGAAGCGCTGGTAAAAGCCTGCATGACCTAGAAAGCTGCGAATCCCCTTCACAGAAACGGGAGGAGGTAGCTGACTGATCGTCTCAATCTTCGCGCGATCTACCTCAATCCCCTTCTTGGAGATCTTGTGCCCAAGCATGATACCCTCACGAACCATGAAATGGCACTTCTCCCAGCTGAGTGGCAGATTAGTCTCCTCGCACCTCTTCAGAACGAGTTCCAGGTTATGGAGACAGTGAGTGAAGGAGTCTCCATATACCGAGAAATCATCCATGAAGAATTCCATGATCTCTCCAACCAGTCGGTCGAAGATAGCCAGCATGCATCTCTGGAAGGTCGCCGGTGCGTTATACAGCCCAAATGGAATCCTCCGGTAAGCAAAGGTGCCGAAAGGGCAAGTGAATGTGGTCTTCTCCTGATCCTCCGGTGCAATAGGAATTTGGAAGTAACCAGACATGCCATCCAGGAAGCAATAGAACCTCATGGCCCGCCAACCTCTCCAGCATCTGATCAATGAAAGGTAGGGGAAAATGATCTTTCCTGGTGGCGTCGTTCAGGCGCCGGTAATCGATGCAGACTCTCCAGCCAGTCACGGTCCGCATCGGGATCAACTCCTTCTTCATTCGGGACCACAATCATCCCGCCTTTCTTCGGGACCACAGTCATCCCGCCTTTCTTCGGGACCACCTGAGTGGGGCTGACCCACTTGCTATCAGATATAGCAAAGATGATCCCTGCATCCATGAGCTTCACGATCTCTGCCCGGACCACTGCCTCCAAGTTAGGAGACAATCTCCTCTGTGGGTGCCTGACTGGCTTAACCTCATCCTCCATCAAGATTCTGTGAGAGCAGAAGGATGGGCTAATGCCTCTGATGTCGGTGATCTTCCATGCCATGGCCCGGGCATACTTCTGCAACAGAGCCACCAGCCTGCTCTTCTGCTCGGGGGTCAGATCCGAGCTAATAATAACTGGGAGCTTATTCCCCTCCCGGAGAAATGCATACTCCAGATGAGATGGGAGGGGTTTAAGCTCCAACTCTGGTGGCTCCTCCAATGATGTAGCGAGCCGGGGCGAGATGGGGATCGGATTGAAGGGTATCTCTCGCCCCTCGCTCGCGGCCTCGTCCAGCTCCGCAAGCTGCTCCTCCAGCTGCATATCCTGTGATGCCTGTTCCCGTAGCAAAAGACAACGCTCAAGGAAATCATCAGTACCCGCACTCGTGATGGCGAGTGCGGTCTCAAAATCATCAACAACATCACAGTAATCAAGATCATCATGGAGCTGGGGGTGTTTCATATTATCAGAAACAGAGAAGGTGATTTGTTCACCCCCAGCTCTTAAAATCATTTTTCCATCATTAACATCAA
This sequence comes from Linum tenue, assembly GCA_946122785.1. NCBI lineage: Eukaryota > Viridiplantae > Streptophyta > Magnoliopsida > Malpighiales > Linaceae > Linum > Linum tenue. The sequence goes on from CAMGYJ010000006.1 coordinate 27,563,570, forward strand.
TCAGCGCCTTGGTGGTGGCGAGAAAAGGTCTACCCAGTATCAATGGCACATCAACATCCTCATTTATGTCCAAAATCACAAAATCAACAGGATATGAAAATGGCCCTACTGCGACTATCAAGTCCTCTGCTATACCCCTAGGATGCACAATAGATCTATCAGCAAGCTGGATGCTCATCCTAGTATAACTAGGTTCACCTAGGCCTAGCTTCTTAAACAGTGAATATGGCATGACATTAATGCTAGCGCCTAAATCCGCCAAGGACTTCCCTACATGCAAACTACCAATCATGCAAGGGATAGTGAAACTCCCTGGGTCTTTTCGCTTCTCTGGTAGTTTGTTCTGCAGGATGGCAGAACACTCCTCGTTTAGCATCACCGTAGACAGCTCCCCAAGCTTCCTCTTGTTGGTGAGGAGATCCTTCATGAACTTTGCATACTTGGGCATCTTCGATAATGCCTCCACGAAGGGCATGCTAATATTCACCTGCTTCAGCATTGCCATGAATTTGGCAAACTCAGTCTTCAGTCGGTCTTTGTGCAACCGAGTAGGAAAGGAAAGCTGTGGTACATACTCCTTCACCACTGGTTGCGGTTTAGGAGCAGGTACCTCAACCTCCTTCTCCATTTCTTCCTGACTAGCTGGAAGTGCTGAAGCAGGGGTCTCTCTCTCCTCTGCCCGAACAGGTAGAGCGGCAGTCACCTTGCCACTCCTGGTTGTGATGGCACTCACGTTTTCATCCTGGTCCTGCAGGTGAGGGATGGTCTGACCAGGCAAGGTACCTGGAGTCCTCCGAACAGCCTGGGCAACACCACCAAGCTGGGTCTGTATATCTTGCAGCACAGCCTGTGTGTTTCTCTGACCAGCTTCTAGCTCCAAGAACTTGCCAGAAGCTTTCTCCATGAACTGCTCAATGTTATTGAATTTATTTGCACTGGAGGTGGCCAGAGAACCCACCAGATCTCTCAGTTCCGCCATCGGGTCACTCTGTACTGGGGCTGCAGGTGCTGCCCCTGCCTATGGAAATGGTCGTGCCTGCGACTGAGGTGGAACTGGCCCCTGTCTGGGCGGGTAGAGTGGCTGCTGTAGCTGCTGAAATTGCCCCTGTCTGGGCTGGTATGGAGGCCTCTGAAAACCGGGAGGTCCCTGGGGAGCTAGTGGTCTGGGATTTGGCCCAGCCCAAGAAAAGTTAGGATGCTGGCGCCACCCTTCGTTATAGGTGTTGCTGTAGGGGTCAAAGCGCCTGGCATTCCCGATGAAGTCCACCTGCTCCTGGGGAGTGGACGACTCCCTCATCGCCTGACAGTCCTCCACGGTGTGATGAGAGCTCTCACACCACTGGCAGTGCATCGCCTGCGGCTGTCCGGTACCTGCAATCAAACCAGAACGATCGATAGCTGAAACCAGCTTCGATACCACCTGCACCAAATCAGATGACTGGGTTCCCACAGGATGCACACCCCGTCCAGGTGCTCGTCTCGATCTCCTGGCAGTGCCCCAGTCGTACCCGTTCTCCGCCATCTCCTCAAAGAGTTGATTCAGCTGTGGCGGGGTTTTTGTCAGCATGTTCCCGCCACAAACCGAATCAATCAGCTGCTTGTCCTCCGGGAAGAGGGCGTGATAGAAAGTGCCCACCTTGAATGCATCATTGAAACCATGGTTGGGACACCTGAGAAAGAGACTGGTGTATCTCTCCCAAGCATCCCTAATGGTCTCATCCTCATCCTGAGAAAAATGTGATCAGCTCTCTTGGATGGAGGATGGTAGCGGGTGAGGAACTTGTCCGCCAGGTTGGCGAACGTGGTGATGGAGCCCGGAGGTCGAGTGTCTTGCCACTCCTTGGCCTGCCCCTCCAAAGTGAATGGGAAGTACCTCAGCTGGATGGCATCTGCTGGTACCCCATTGATCTTGATTCCATCGATGAGCTCGTGGAATCGCCTGAGATGTGATCGAGGGCACTGTCCCTCCTTACCACGGAACACCACTGAACCGCGTAGCATGGTGATCACTGAGGTGCTCACCTCAAAGTTGTTGGCTGGGACTTGAGGGTGTTGAATGGGTGACCTCATGTCCGCAACCCTAGCGGTCCAGTAGGATCCCATGGTCTGCTCCTCGGGGATCACAGCACGGTTCTGCGGATCACCCATCTCTCCTTCTGCTTCTTCTTCTCCTAACTGCAGCTGTGTTAGCGCCTCCTCCGCAGCCAGTCGCGCCTTTAGAGCCCGCTTGAAGTTCCTGCAAGTTCGTTCAAGCTCCTGGTCTAATGGTAGTAGATCTCCCGACTAGCTACGGGTCATGCACTACCTGCACACAATCAGCAGAAGCAACCCGTGAAGGCACACAGGTGGAAGAGATAAAATGCAGTAAATAAAAGCTAGAGTAACAATTCTCACGTTTCCCCAATAATCTAGAGGATCCCCGGCAACGGCGCCAAAAACTTGACACGCCAAAACACAACACCAAACTGCGACCAAGTGTAATCGCAGTCCGGGAATGCAGTAACAGGCAAGTTATATTATCAACCCGGGGTCTAGATCTACTGCTTACTCCGTGATTCTCTATTATCTAGCAAACTAATTCGAGTGATTGTTGTTAAAAGTAAAAGCAACAATAAAGCAGTAAATTGTTCGGTTTTCAAAGTCAGGAAAGAGTCACTCGGGATTGAGTCCCCCTAGCCCCTTAGTTAGGTTCAATTGCAATTCCCTGGGTTGATTTACTGTTGATTAGACTGCGGAAGATCCGACAGTAGCTTGGAATCTCTTAAGCTGACCAAGCCCTCTCAGTCTAACTACCCGGCAGACGACTAGTCTTCACCGGGATAGAAAGCTGAGGCTATGAACACAGAACTCCACTACTGGCGCCAAGAACACCAGTACAAAGCAGTAAACTGGCTAACTCTCGTATAGCCAATCTCCTACTATCGAATGAAGAGGCTCTAACAACCTAATCAGATTCTATCTATCTCAGGTTGCAGCAGAAATTGAGAAAAGCTGATCAGACTCAAATCAACTCAATAAACATGCGTCATTCGATTAAAATCAAACAGTAATATCATCCCAAGTCATTACAATCAAATCCCTAACACAAGGAACTAGGGTTCTTCATACCCAAGTGAGAGAAGGGTTCTACTCCATAGAGAGAGAAGAGAAAACAAGAATCGGATTAGTCATACTCATAACGATGAGGATAATCTGCTCCGGGACGATGATTTCCACTCCTATGACGATCTCCAAGCTCGATTCGATGAAACCCAGCTCTAAGACAGCTTCTAGGATGTGTTCTTCGTACTTTCTCTCTCTAGGGCTCTGTTTTTGCTCTGAAAACACGATTCACCCACTTTTGGCTCGGAATAGGCTCTAAAACCAGGATTTCCCGACTCGCACGGCCAGGGTGCACGGCCGTGCAGATCACCCACTTGGCCGTGCGGCTCCAAAACGCGGCGTATCAATTAGTTCGATCCTCAGGCTTCTCGCACGGCCAGGGTGCACGGCCATGCAGGGTTCTCGTCCAGCCCGTGCTCGGCCTCGGCCAAACCCACACGGCCAGAGTTGCACTTTGCACGGCCGTGTGGTTTCCATGGCTTGCCCGTGCGTGGCCTCTACAAAAGGCGCACGGCCTGAGTTGTCATTCGCACGGCCGTGCGACGCCATGGATTGCCCGTGCAGCTTCCTTGAAACCTCGCCATTCGTCCGATCTTCGTCCAATCGACCCCAGACTCGCTCCTAAGCCTTCATTCACGCACTAAGACCTGAAATATCACAAACAAGCACAACCTAGCGTGAAATCGTCCTAAAACACGAGAATCAACACCTCAAACGGTGTAAGAACGAGGGTAAAAACATGTGTAAATAACGGTCTATCAGTCGCCACCAATACAAAGCGGTGAATTAATATGTTGGCATACGTAATGGAGATCTTCTAAGAAGACAAGTTTGTCTTGATTCTTCTGAGGACCGTAGACAGATATCATATGCAATTGATAGAAGTTGCAATGTCTAAGAACTCCATATCAAGAAAAGAGGAACCTTCACTAGAAGATAAAAGCTGAGTGTACTGTTTATCCCAATACACCAAAATGCCCCCTGAACTTCTGCTGGCATTTTTAGCAACCCATCCCATATCTCTTCTACCACTAATACCGGCAACCATGGAGTCATTGCAATCAGTCCATTTGGTTTCAAGGAGAGTAACAATATGAGGTTTATGCTTCAATATGAGTCGCTTGATTCTCCCCCTTTTGACAGGATCGCCCAATCCTCTAACATTCCAAAAGTAAGCTGATAAATCCATTACATAATTAAATAATTTAAAATGAGAATACGATAGAAAGTTGCTACAATTTCAGGGTTTGGTTGGGGCTGAGTGAGCTGGGTTTGGGGTGAAGAAAGGGTATGGGCTTCAGGAGGTGAGTTAGGGTTGAAGGGTTGAAAAGTTGGGCTCAAAGAGGGCAAGCCGTTGGGCCTAGGCCAGATAGGGCCTTCTTTGTGAATCCAAACTTTCTTAAACAATCGTCCTGACTTTTCATATCCACCGGTGTTTCCCGCGTAATCAACACTAGGATTGTTAACCAATGAGGCGGCAGGGGAAACTTGGGATGGTGTGTTGTCCAATAAACAAGGAGACAACAGATTGTTGGGACTCTTAGTCTTCTGAGAACTCTGAACAGACATCGATGGTTCGCCGGATTCCTTGAATGTTGTCGACGGCGGGATTATTTTGATCAGAAATCGCTCAGTACCAAAATGAATAGGGATCAATCTTGGAAAGTTGATCATTAAGTTGGATAGTCAACTCGTTGACTAACAGTTAACTCGTCATGTCACTGTCCAGTCACTCAATATTGATTATGTGGATGCAACATGGTATAGAAAAAATAATTAAATAATATTAAAAAAATTCCCACCATTTTTTTACTAGTTTCAAGTTAATTTTCCACAAATCTAAACAGAAAATGAAAAATGAAAAAAAAAATAATTTGAATTGTGGAAAGTCCGAAAGTAGGTATTTTGTGGAAAATCACTTTGAAATTAGTGAAAATAAATGGTGGAATTTTTTTTAATTTCATTTAAATTATTTAATTATGTTTTATACCATGTGGCTCTACATCATCAATATTAGGTGACTGGCCAGGTACATGGTGGGTTGACGGCTAGTTAACGAATGTGACTGTCCAACTTAACGATCAACTTTGGAATAAGCTAGTTTAGTAAAGATTAAAGATAGTTATGACCAGGATGTTAAATATGTGAAAAATTCAGTGAAACATCCCACTACTTTGATCTTGGAAAAAGACATTTCTACCCAGGGGTATATTAAAAAATCTCAAATAGCACAACTTTAACTAAAATACCAATCTCAAATATCTTGATATCTCAAAGCAAAGCCCAAAATACGTGGGCAAAACTTAAATTGTACTCTTAAAAGAAACAAAAAAAAAAAAAAAAGAATCTCCAGTCTTAAACTCATATCCACAAAGTCTCAATAACTTAAGGAGTTCTTCGATGCTTGCTTTGACGCCTGGCTCGACATTCCTCATCGACGGTGGTGTTGAGCTCCTCTAGCTTGCTGGTCACGGACTGGCTGGTTATGATCTCCTCCTCTACGATCTGGTGAGTGAGTTGAGGTCAGTTTACGCTCTTATGTTTGAAAACTCTAGTACTTATTACTTAAGAACTTAACTTAAACTGGTGGATGATACTTCCACTCGTTAAAATTTATTCTTAAAGCTCAAATCTCAACTTAAATATTTGACTGACACTGGGATCCCTCACTAGTAGGGATGGCAATGGGTCGGGGACGGATAGTGCATAGCTAGTCTGGTTGCCAACTCATACGTATGAGAGCCCATCCATGCCTTCCTTAAACTTAAACTTATCGTGGAAGGCTCTTCTTCCACGATTCTCAACGGCATAACTGCTGCTCATCTTAAAAAATATCAAGAGCATAACTATTGCTCAACTTAAATATCTCAAGAGCATAATTGTTGCTCTATCTCAAAGATATCAAGAGCATAACTGCTGCTCTATTTGAAAATGTCAAATGGCAACAGACTAACGCTAGTGACTAAAAACATATAAAACGACTTCACCTTCTTGAAGGTGAGTTACTTCTTAAAAAAAAACTTGTATTTTATTCTTGAACTTACTTGCAAATAAAGCATGTAATAACATAAAAACTGAAAGCATAACTCAAGCAAATCATACGATCATATAAAAATACAAAGGCAAGTATGGCACATAGAGTTAATCTAAAAAACTTTAATACCGTAAGGCATAGAATTTATCCCCTTTACACTCACCTTGAAAAGATTACTCCTCAATTCCTTACTCGAAGAAATTCCTCCTAGCCGAATTGTCTTGGTGAACCTATTAATAAGAAGGCCATCTCCTTAGTCGACCTTTCTCGATTTAAAATCCCCTTTGAATCAATAGAACATCCTTTCCTCAAAATTAAATCCTCGAGTCTCGTTCCAAATGTCCCTTAACCCCTTTAAAAATTTTCTAGAAATAATCTCTTCAAAACCGACCATTTTTTCCTAATTATTTTTGTCTTGTACGAATTTTTTAGCTAACTTGAATCTTTTTAAAAATTTGGATAATAAATTTTCCATGTCAATCATGAGAACCTATACCATAAAAAATTATCAAACTCTTAAAACCCTTCGGCAAGAGTTTTATTTAATTAAAACGAGCATTTGATCAATTTCTAAAAATAGAAATACATCTTTCAAAATCCCCAAATTAAATTATGGCCATTTAGTTGATCTCCCCCAATTTATGAAATTATTAAATCCAGGAAAAATACCCACAAAAGCTCGAAACAATTTAAAACATCTAAAATACGTTTCTGGAAATTTCCAGCCTTTTTAGTGACCACCCAATATCTGTCACTAAAAGCCTGTACAGTATGTTGCTAAAACCCAGAATTGCACTCTCAAGAAAAATCCCCAAATCGATCGATCTATCTCGAAGAGATGGGGTTCCCTTACCTATATAACGTGCTGACGACTAGATTGGATGACCCGGGACGTTGATCTTCTCGTTGATCGATGTTCAAACCCTCAAACCTCGCCGCGAACGTTATAATACAAAAATACGAGTTTCGGATTAGATTATTGATGAATCGAGTTTGAAATCACTAGAGGATTCGTGATCCTTAACTAAATACACGAAAGGGATGAGATCGGGGTTGGGAAATCGGAGTCGGGATGGGGGGCCGACGCTTCCTTTCTTTTCTTCTTTTTCTCGCAGCGGCTGCTGCTTGCAGAAATACCCGAGAAGGGTTTTGATTTGTTTGCTGGGGTGTTTGCGGCTGGGGAAATTTTTTAGGAAAGAGGGTGGGTTTTGTTTACTGGGGGAGTGGGGAATAATTGCTGGGGAAGGGTTTGGGCGGAGTGATGGCCGTTCTGCCCTTTCCCATGTATTTATTTCTTTTTTTATAATAATAATACTAATAATAATAATAAGTAGAAGCAGAACAAACAAAGGTTTAAAAAAAATTATAGTAGTTATTATTATTTTTATTATACATAATCCACGTTTGCAAAACCTCGTACGTAACCATTAATCCAACTGTTTACGTATTATGGTCGAACCAGAACCCTAAAGTCGGTGTGTTACATTCAGGTCAGACAAGTATATAAACGCTAATTGAAAAAAAAATCAATAAAAAATTTTGTGTAACACCCTAGTCCGGTTGAATGTTAGTTTTATCCAAATATTATTGATAATCAAATTAAATAATTTGAAGAACATTACATAAAATTCAAAGAAAAATATTATATAAATAAATTGAATCATGAAAATACAATGCAATACATATTCATGATAAATACATCAAGTCTCAAGTCCTATCAAGTACTAACTTGTATAATTTCATGTCGCAGTCCTCTGGAGCTGCTAAGCTTTGAGAAGAGCTATTGAATCGTCGAGTATATATTTTTGGGCTCTTACAATTCTTGAGTGCAGGAGTGGGAGTAAGCTCTAATCCTTCTTTATCATACATAAACATAAGATCATGATATGATCCCAAATCGGTTAATCAACGAGCCAAAATTACTTGACGAAGAAGCTACTAAAGTTGGGAAGAAAAAGGGCCGAATTTGGTTAAGTGTTTTAACTGTTTTAGGTGGCCTACTTTGGAGGCTTGGTTCTCACAATTGGCTCAAGGAAAATTCAATATTAAGGGCTTGTCTTGGAGTGTTTAACTACACATTAGTATGGTTGGTTGCTCAAGGAGAAGTCAGGAAGGTCACTTTGGAGCTTGGGCCTTGACGAATGGCTGGGAATTGGGTTCCCACGTTTAGCCCATATGAAAGCTGGTATTTTCTAGTACAGAAGCAAGGTATTGGGTGATCGAGTCCACAACAAGAAGGCCTCGAACGAGGACGCTGAAGATGGTGTCAAGGCTGCTTGTTTTCTTGCGTTTTAAGTTTCCGTGTTCCATTAGTATTAGGACTGTTTTGTTTTCCTAGTTCAAATCGAAGTTCCTTGTTGATTTAGGTTTGTTATTAGGTCTATTTAAACACTATGAAGGCTTGTAATAATCAGTGATCATTGAGTTAAGATTGAAACCCTAAAAACTAAGTTTCGTGCTTGTTTTTGGTTGAGAGCTTGGCCGAGAAAACCAAGCTTGAAATTGAGGTCTTGTATTGATCAAAACCACATTGATCGTGGGCGAGCAGCGATTTATAATCTTCGAGCCTTCCTCCAGGTGTAGGATTACACATCGATTCCCACCCAAGCCTCTTTCCTCTTTATCGTTGGAACTTCTTCGACGAAATTCAGAGCTTGGGAGTTCAAGCTTGGATCCGAGAATCAAACACCCTTGTTAGGGTTGTATCAAGTGGTATCAGAGCCTGGTTCAGAAACTTAATTGGAGGTTGAACGAAGCCTGTGGAAGCATGGAATTGGGATGGCGACGCCGGAATAAAAAATGCCCAAATTAGACTCGTAAATTCTGGATTTCGGAAATTCAAATTTGGCCGACGGCGGGAAGAGGGAAATCGTCGATTCGACGATGATGGTAATCAATCGAGGTACGGGACAGGTCCATAACTTCAATTGGAAGCTTTTCGAAGTGCCTGAGGGAAGTGAATTGAGCTGGAGGTCCTTGAAACGAAAATCCTCAATTTCGTCGAATGGATTGACGTTCGTTGAGACTGTTCGACGAGCTGGGATTTGCTCCGATCACTTCCACGAAAAATTGCTTATCCATATTGGTCCATTACAACTCCAGAAATTGCTTTCAACAACACTTAAAGCTTCAAACCCTCTGGAACAGATTGAGTATGAAGATAAAGCTGGAAAATTTCTGACGAAAAAGATGTTTAAGCAGCCCTCTTTTGATCCAATTTGGGATCAATTCTGTGATCTTTTGAGAAGACGAAAGATCAAGATTTGTGGTCAAATCTTTTTGAAGATGGGGAGCCTGATATGATCCCAAATCGGTTAATCAACGAGCCAAAATTACTTGACGAAGAAGCTATCGAAATTGGGAAGAAGAAAGACAGAATTTGGTTAAGTGTTTTAACTATTTCAGGTGGCCTACTTTGGAGGCTTGGTTCTCACATTGGCTCAATGAAAATTCAATATTAAGGGCTTCTATTGAATATGGAGTGTTTATCTACACATTGGTATGCTTGGTTGCTCGAGGATAAGTCAAGAAGGTCACTTTGGAGCTTGGACCACGACGAATGGCTGGGAATTGGGTTCCCACGTTTAGCCCACATGAAAGCTAGTATGTTATAGTACAGAAGCAAGGTATTGGGTGATCGAGTCCACAACAAGAAGGCCTTGAACGAGGACGCTGCACATGGTCAGTGATCATTGAGTTAATAATGAAACCCTAAAACCTAAGTTTTGTGCTTGTTTTTGGTTGAGAGCTTGGCCAAGAAAACCAAGCCCGAACTGAGCACTTGTATCGATCAAAACCGCATTGATCGTGGCGAGCATCGACTTATAATCGTTGAGCCTTCCTCCAGGTGTAGGATTGCACATCGATTCCCACCCAAGCTTCTTTCTTCTTTATTGTCGGAACTTCTTCGACGAAATTCAGAGCTTGAGAGTTCAAGCTTGGATCCGAGAATCAAACACCCTCGTTAGGGTTGTATCATATCATCACATGCAATACTTTGGTACATACTCTATGTTATCAGGAAGGGTAAATGATTTTGAACTTTTTCTTAATTAAAAAGTTCTCTTGTTACTCTTCTTGAAGTGGGGGCCCAACCTCAAGCTTACTAGCTCCCCATGCAGACACCACCTTATTATCAAGGAGTAGGATTCGTGACCTCCTTATTACCCAGTAGTAGGGTTTATGACCTCCTTAGACTTCTTCACAGTGAAAAATGAGATGACCACATTTGTAGCTAGCTAAGTGAGGGTTAAAATTTTTCGTAACTTGACTTGTGATTCATACTTGATATGAATAATCCTCAAACACAAGATGATTCTGATCTTATTCACATCATCATGAAAGGTACCTCGATATCCACCTCCTCGACACCAACCAATAATCCTACATACCAACTGTCAACTATGTTGGATGCCCACCTACCAGTACTTGGGGTGTTAAGCATGAGGTGGATATCCCTAGTACCCACCTATCAAACATCGACCACCCATATACACAACTGTCAAGTATGCTTTCTACCCACATACAAAGCACTAGGGTGTCAAGCCTGACATCATCCAAAGAGGGTCGGTGTAGTGCATACATGTGTATCCCTTATCAGGACCCCACCCTCAGCCAAAGCATTCAGACATGAAAGCATGAAAATTGGCTAAGTATGAAACACCATCCTCCTTGTCTACTGACTCACTACAACACATCTTCTAACAATGGGCAAGTGTAACCAATGAAAGGGAATGGAATATAGTGGCACAAGTTATAAATATCGAATCCATGGTTATCTACAGTTACTATTACTCAGCTTCAGTTCATTATCTAGCAAACCATATTAAAATATAAGAACTATAACTACTCTAACAAACTACAAATAAAGTTAATCTAATTACAGATTAGGAACTCACTTAGGTATGATTCCCCCTAGATCCTCAATTAGGTCCAAGTTGTAATTCCATTTAGTTGTCTCACTAATTATTATACTGTGAAAGATTCGATAATAGTTTGGAATCTCTTAAACCGACCAAGCCCTCTTAAACTAAGTACCCGACGGGCAACAAACCTCCATCGGAGTAAAATGCTAAGGCAATACACAAAGATCCCCATTACTAGAATGAATCTCAGTACATAGTAATGAATCGATTGATTCTCGCACAATCGATTCACCACTTCCAATTGAAGAAGCTCTCTTAACCCAATCAGATTTTATTTATCCTAGGTTAAAGCAGAAATCAAGAGAATGTGATCAAGATTCAATTGACTCATATAATCATACTTCCATTGAATAAAAGTATAAAACCAATCAGTATAGCATCATGATAACACCCAAATTGGTGTTATTTACCCTTCATATCAAGGTATGTTTCGTGTCAATTCATGTGCATAATGACTTGAACAATGTCAATTGCATTCCTATTTCGTTCCTATTTGATTCCAACGTGATTTTAGGGCGCTTTAGATATTTATATGCGAATTAGGTACAAAATAAGGTAATAGGTGTAGCAAATGTGATAGAGACTGAAGATCTCAGACCGGAGCCAATGATCACGGTCGAGACCATGCCTGCGAAGACAAGCCAAAGATCGCGGCCTTGAAGCCTAAGATCGCGGCCGTGACCTGGAGGGCTTGGGGAGCGAACTTCGCGAGGAAGCAGCCGAGGAGAAGCAGAGAGTTTCCCTAGGCAGAACATGACCGAAGCACAAACTGACTGCGAGGAAGTTCGCGACCACGACTCGTGGATCGCGACTGCAAAGTCAACCCGCGAACTCCTTGCCCTAGAGGCCGAAACGACAACTTCTTCATATCGTGGCCTCAATGCAAAAGATCACGCCCACAATCTCAACTTTGCATGCCCACAATCTTCTCCGTTCTCTGATGCTTATAAATAGAAGACCCTTTCCCCCTTTCAAGAGAGATGATTTGGAGATAGAATTTCTGGTTTCCGAGATAGAGAAGAGAAAGAAGCTGAAGGAAGGAGAAGAGGAGAAGAAAGAGAAGGAGCTAGAAGAAGAGTAGTCATCTTCCTCAACATCAAGTCTTCGTGCACCTCTTCTATGCATCTTCTTCCCTCCTATATGGAGTAGTTCTCTAAGGTACTAGGGGTTCTAAACCCCAAACCCTAGTTTTAGGGTTACTATGTATGTATGGATATTTTAGGGTTTTAATGAATGAATGTGTTTATCTAGTTGATTCTTATGCTTTCCTAGCTTTGATTGTGTTTGGGTAAGTCTAGGGGTGGTAATCGGTAAACCGGTATTCGGTATTATCGGATACTATGCCAGATATTGATGGTATACGATATATCGAATACCGGTGATATCGTTATTCGGGCGTGAAATTTTCCATTCGGTAATACCGGATACTAAGCGGTAATTATCGATGGTATACCGGTATACCGCAATACCGAAACTTAACTATTAAAAAAAATGCAGTTGATTGGATTTGGGAATTGGGGGTAAACTAAACCCTAAATCCAAATTGTCATTGACCTCGCCAGTCGCCTCCCTTGATGCATGTCGCGCTCGAGCTCCACTTCCATTCTCCTCTGATTCAATCTGAAAGGCGAAGGCAATCTCGCCACCCCTAGCCGCCGACCCGAGGCATCTCGCTCACATCTTTGTCTTCCTCTTCTCTTCACCACCAGCAGCCACCAAGAGTCCCTGATGCCGAAATCAATCTCGCCTCCCTAGCCCCTGCCCCAAGCATCTCCGTCTTCCTCCTCTTCACCACTAGGCACCAGCAGCCGTCGCCGACGGAGAGAGCTACACCGCCCCCACATCTCCGTCGTCACCTTCTATTCACCACCAGCAGTCCCCGACGGAGAGAGCTACGTCGCCAGCCGCCGCTTCTTGAAATCGACAGCAGGGTCAGGGTTTAACCATCGAATTCCTCCTGCCATCCCCGACCGGCCGACCCCAAGGTCAACTTCCTCCTCGCGATTCCCGACCGGCCGACCCGGTATTCGGTATTACCGGTTTTAAACCGGTTACTAACTATCCGGTATACCGGTTATCATCCGGTATCGGTATTCGGCGGGCACAATATTTGTTTATGGTATACCGAATACCGGGCTATCGGTATCCGGTATACCGAATACTGACTGACTACCAGCCCTAGGTAAGTCGCCCTAATCTTCTCTACTAGCCTACTTGTTCTACTACGCTGGGTATGAAGTTTAAGGGTCAGACGGGTATGCGTCATCAAGCAAATTAAGGTTAGATGTATGAATATGATCCTATCGAAGGTTCGTACTCATTGATATAGGAATGCCTTCCTAGATAGAACCTGGGATGAAACTTCGATGTGGACGGTGGGTAGTACCCATTGAAAGGAACTACGAGCTTAATGCCCCAGATACGATATCTTAGATCTAGGTGACTATAAATGGGTCTAGGGGAGGCGTATTCGGAGGCGTGTGGATAACCATGAAAACCCACGGAAAAGATCTCACTCACAACATTCGAAAAATCTTAAGTATCTAGACATTTCATAGTAGTCCTAAGTAGGTTGAGGGATAGTTCCCCAAAGTACCTGCTTTTATCTTTATTTGATCTCTTAACTAGTAGTTCACTCATATCCTCCACACAAAACCCTTAAACCGATTGGCTAGATAACAACAACGAGGGAAGTAGGTTGGGGTACCAGGACCCGAGTGGAATACAACCTCGATTGCCACTATAAAACAATGTCGTTTTAGGTTAAACTTAGTCTAGGATGGGGTAGTTGTTGACACTTGCTATTCATTGACAATAACTTGCACGGATGAAATTGATCACATCCAAAGGTTCAAACAACAAACATCCTAACACATGGAACTAGGGTCCTCAAAACCTAAGTGAAGGAAAGTTACTTCATAGAGAAGAGAGAGAATGCAGAAATCTGATCTCGATCTTCAATCTCCATCTGCAAGCTTGATTCCCGAGCTCCAATGGTCAAAGAAATCCTCCAAAATAGCTCCAAGAATGTTCCCAAGTCGCTCTCTCTCTAGGGTTCGTCCCTTGGGTGTTTGGGAACCAAAACCCAGCTCTCCTTTTAAAATCTGCACCTGTCAATTTATACCCGCAACATAGGCAAAAATAACTCAGTCGAGTTTCTTGGTTGCCTAACTCGAGTTTCACCTTCGCAAGTCAAAACTCGAGCTCAATGGGATTTGTCGATTTTTGGTGAGCTTGGTCGAGTTTTTGGGATTCCTTTTCGAGTTTTGGCTCGGCAGTAAAAACTTGATCGAGTTTTCGAGCCCGAGTTTCTTCTTCTGCTGCACCTTTGAATGGCCAAACGATCTCCGAATGACCCAAAACTTGCGCCTAAACCTTCCTTTCATATACTAGGACATGAAATACATCAAATGAACACATTCTAACATAAAATGAGCAAAGGAGACATGTTTTCAAGTCAAAACAATCAAGAAATGGGGTTGCAAACATGTGCAAATATGATGTTATCATCTACCTACCAAGCAACATGGTGCCAAGCATGACATCATGTCGAGGGGGTATGCACAACTCACCCTCATCCCAAATATTCAGAAATAAATTTGGTCGGTCCCAACTTATAGGACGCGCCTAGTCGTTCAAGCTTCGTGGAATGACATAAGATTGGCATCACGTGTGTCTCTGCCCCTTTAAGGTACTCATAAGCCCTTTTTATCTATCGATCATGAGCTTTTCAATGAAATGAGCTCTTGGTTAGCCTTAGGAACATAAGTAAAATATCAATTCAGAACCAACCTAACCACCCTAAACGACAGGAGGATCGATAAAGGCAACGCTTTTTCTGTCGATCGAACCTTAACTTGAGGATATGGTTTTGTGCACCCATATTTCCCCCTTTCATTTATTTCTACCAACTTTGACCACTTTCTTCTGACGTTGTGTGTCTTAACGCCTTCCAATACTTGTCGAATCTCCATTTGCATCACCTTTCCCATACCCACCCCATCGTCATCATATTGCTATAGCCACACCACGACCATTGACTCAACCATACCCAAATATTTGTGCCCTAATACTTTTATTCGATTTTCTTTTAAATGCATGACGGGAGGGCCCATGTGTTAACTTGCCTTTGGACCTACATGCTTCATGAATTCATCGTATGCATGCTTGTGCTCAAAGTTCTCTTATGCTTACCATGTCTTATGCCTCGAGTCTTTTGATGATATTGTATGCATCATTGATAGAGTTAGGATGATGTCATATGGTGGTTGGTTGAGTTAGAGTCACATTCTTGGGACGATCTGATTCTACGCTCAATTCTTTGTGTGTATATGCACTTCAGCTAGTGGATCGAAGGCGTGACCTCTATCCTTATGATGGTTCTTCATCCATTCACGTGCTTATAGATATACTTTTTTATGAATGGATTAGAACAAAAGTGTGGGTTGGTCGTATTAGTCTTTATCAAACGACCATCTCTCTTCAAGATCTCCTCACTATGATAAATGATATATGGTTTGGTGCTCCCTAAGGGAGAATTTTTCTACCTTTGGAAAGTGAGGGGCTCTCGTTGCCAATAATCATACTTTAATAAATTCATGCAACAATCATTGGGTATTGCTCATCCTTATGTGGCAATTATTTGTGATCCTAGGATTAGACACAAAGTCGTGCTTGTCGCTAATTACAAAAAAAGTTCCAATGTGACTATGACATTGCTTAGTGCATGTCACATATCATTTAGAAATTCAAACTTCGTCATTCGAGTTTGGAGGTTCGGTGCTATGAGCCGCAACATCCTTTGAACGAGACTCTTATGACTCGACTTTGAAGCATTCGAGAGAGTCATTAGCGAAAGCCTTTCAAAGGTGATTATCTTATGTGAGAATATGACGCACTTGCACTCTCCATTTTTATTTTCATTTGCTTGGGGTTAAGGGCTAAAATCAACAGGGACTAGCCGATTGTACATGACACAATTCCGCGAGCAAGGTAAATTCGTTATATTGCCTTGCGTGGGAAAATGATGACATTTTCCAATCTAAAGTGTGGAGTAGGTTTAGACTACACTTCATGTATCACCTCAATCAATGTTCATGCATATGGGGGACAATTTGTGTGTGCGTTTGATCATAAAATTTCAAAAAAAATAGTAATGCCACACGCTCCAAAGAAATTTTGAATCTCATATTACTTTGAATTGTCAATCTCTGCGTTGTAATGTGACCTATGGAGGATAGTGCAGTGGATATGAAGGATGTCATCGTCATGAGGCTATTGACAATTTAAAAAGTTCAGATACAGTGCTTCTCACTATCAGTTGCGAGTCTTCACTCCTCAAAATGAGTCTTCTACTCTTAAAAGAAAAGATTGTACCTCCATACATTGAAAAATCCTACAATGACAAAGAAAAATAGAAGACGTTGTCATCACAAACAAAGTGCAAGGTAAAGCCCATGTGATGCAATCACTCACTACACAGAGGGAATAGGAAAGGTTCGATTGAGCATTGGGTCGAGCATTTATGATGTCGCTTTTCTAGTACCATCCCTCGCCTAGTGAATTTTCTTTGAGAATTGTGCTTGGCGGGCACAGATAAAGCTTCTAGCACTACTCGTTTAGATTGCCTCTCCATACTGATCGAGAAAAAAGAGTTAAATGAAGCCCTTATGCGAGTGCTAAGGTGCAAAAATTTCTCTTGTTTGCTCAAGACTACGTATAAACCCATTGGTTTTACAAAAGTACAAAGACGACATGCTATGTACAAAAGAGAGATAAAATACTCTCTAAATTATCAAGCGGAGAGTGTGCTTAAATGCCTAAATAGAGCCAAAAAAAAAAAAAAAAAGCTTCACCCCAAAATCTCAAAAGATACAAATGAGAAGGGAACTTATGATTGGTAAGGATAAGTCAGATTGTCCTTACAAGATGTGCACTTCATTGATATGGTCTAGTCTCTAAGTGCTAGAGTTGAATTCGTAATTTGCTTATGATCCAAGTGACATTTATGTGTATGTGAGAAACGATGGTGGTGGTGAATGGATGGAGTAGGATTAAGATGGAGAGAGATGTTGATTCAGCTTGAAAGGGAAGATGTTAAGCGTTTCTTAATCCTTTCCTCATTATGAAAGGTTTCATTGTATTATATTTATATATAAGCCAACATCAATTTAGGAAGCAAGCTTTATCATCTCTCCTTCTCATCACTATATATTTGGTTCTATTCGCTATTAAAAAACAAGCATTTTCCGCCACCACAATTTATAGGGTTAATACCTTATTTTGGCCTGAACTATGACCATATAATTAACTTTGGCCCGTGGTTTCATAAATTAACATCTTGACCTCAACTATGTAACATATAGACTCAATTGACCCGGCACCTAGTTTGACCGTCAATTTGGATGGTCAACACCATTGACCCGTTAGTTAACACGCCATGTCATTGCCTCGTCAGCCTAAAAATCATTAAAAAATTCAAATTCAAAATTTTTTTTAATTTTTATTATTTATAATCAAATTAACAAAAAATAATTTATAAAAAACATAAAATAAATTTATTTTTTTATTTTTTGTGTAATTTTAAAATGATTAATTTAATAAATTAACCAAAAATTATTGAATTATTTTATATATTTAACATTACCCAAAAATGAAAATATATAATTTATATCATATTTTTTATATTTATAAAATTTAATTTGATAATTTTTAAAATTTATCATTTTCAAATATCCCAAAAAATAAAATATATATTTTATTTTATTTTTTCTAAATTTTATTTTTTTGTTAATTTGAAAATGTTAAATAATAGAAATTTGGAAAATAATTTGAATTTTATTTTTTTTAATAATTTTTAGGCTGCCGAGGCAATGACATGACTTGTTGACCATCCAAATTAACAGTCAAACCATGTGTCAGGTCAATTGAGTCTATATGTTGTATAGTTGAGGCCGGGATGTTAATTTCTGAAACCACGAGCCAAAGTTGATTATATGATCATAGTTCAGGCCAAAATAAGGTATTAACCCCAATTTATACTCTTAACAAATACAACACTAGCAGTGATGTTAACGACGGAAGCCATTCCTCTTCCCTTCTGCTAAACATTGCATGGAACTGAATACAAATGGTTGTTGCTAATAAAGTCAAGAGAAGCAGAGAAGAGTGGTTTGATAACACACTATTTATCATGGTTCAAAAAGGCACGCTTAACCTTACGCTTAGGCACGCCTAGGCGTAAGGCAATGGCAAAACGCCTCGCTTAGAGGTTTCACGCCTAGTTAGATATTGGAACACGTCAATAAGGTAATACGACATATAAGTCTCTCCTACACATTACTAGATGGAGCTAGGAAGTCAATATTAAAGGAGAAAATTAACATCAACTGAGAAATTAATTTTCTCTATCAATATTTTCAATAACTCAAGAACTTTGTGAGCTATTGAGCTATGATTCTATGAATTTGTGAGCTATGTTCTTGTCATTAAGTGTTGAGTAAATTATTAATCATTTTAACCGAAGTGAGGAAGTATTGTAAATTATTATTTCATTCATCACGCTATGCGAATAGATATTTTTCTTCCAATGCCTAGGCACGCTTAGTATACGCCTAGGCGAGCTAGGCACTAGGCAAACGCTCAACGCTCGCCTTACGCCTGCGCCTTTTTGAACCTTGCTATTTATAGTGTTTATCACTCTCATATTTGATATATTTTACCCTTTAACAATGTATCTTTAATGATTTTGATTATATTTCATATGGAATTCATAAATATTTGATTTATGAGATTATGATAGACATTGAGTGTGTTTTTGTACTATGTTACGCCTTTTGGGGTTGTTTTGTGCTTTTTAGGGATATAACACACTCAAGACGAATATGGATAACCAAAGGTCCCAGTGGATCATAATGTGGTCAAGGATACATGCTCCAGTCTAAACAAAGATGGATTCTGACACCATAAGCTCAAGTTATGGACCAAACGATAGTTTTTTTGAAGAGCAAACGAGTCAAACAAAGTCCAAACAAGCTGAAATATCAGGAGTAGGCACCTAACTTCTAGAAGCCTTCCTCAACAAGTTACTTTGTCCACAAGTTGAAGGAAACCGACTTCAAGTCGGATAAGGAAGGATTTGATCGACTTTAGGAGAAAAAATAATAGGAAGCCCCCCTTTTGTAACTAGCATAAATAGGAGGCTAGGCTAGATCTTATATACACACCTTTTTACTAGCACTTTGCCTTAGGGCATGAGTAACAATCAGTAGATTGGAGGCAGAACTCAACTAGAATTCGTCAAGGGCAGTTGTCACTTGCAAGTTAGATATATGGGCCTGCCTCTAATTGCTGAGAAATTTACAACTAGAGACTGTGATGTTCTGGTTGACAAGATTGTGAGTAGGATCCAAACTTGGAGAGCAAATAAACTATCTTGTGCGGGGGAAATCCAGTTAGTATCTTATGTTCTTTATTCAATTGTCCAATTCTGGATGGCTATTTTTGTGCTCTCTAAGAGTGTGATTGAAAGAATTCAGAAGTTGTGTTCTGATTTCATCTGGCATGGTGATGGGTCTAGTAAGCAAAGGCAGCGTGGAAACATTTGGCAAAGCCTAAAACGGAAGGAGGTCTCGGGTTTAAAGATTTGGAATTGTGGAATATAGCGTTTGTTGGTAGACTTCTATGGCTTTTATTCATGTAGGGTGGCAGGTTTTGGGTTGCTTGGACCTCTCAATATCGTGTGAAAGAGGGAGACTTCTGGTCTCTTAAACTGTACTCTACAGGCTCCTGGATTTGGAGTAAACTCCTCAAAATCATATCTCGGTTCCAGTATCGATTTGCAATCCAGGGACCAGGGGAAGTCTTATGGGAAGGAAAACTGATGATGAAGTACTTTGTTAAACTCATATGGAATTCTATTCGGGAGAAGACTGAGAACATAACCTGGTTTCGACTATTATCGAGGAAGTATAATATTCCGAGGCATAGAATCCTAACATGGTTGGTTGTGATGGATCAGATTTATGCACGAGATAAACTACATGATTGGGGCAATGCAGATAGTGTGATATGTGTCTATTCTGTTTGCAGCAGTGGGAGACACATGATCATCTATTTTTTTTAGTGTGCATATTCTGTTGCAGTGCTAAAGCCTTTCACTTGCAGGTTTTACAAGTGATTCCAACTCGTGGCAGAGGTGTTTGGAAGTTGCTGGTCAGTTGGCGGATCATAATTCTGCGTCAGACCGGGTTTTTGGTGTGTTGTGGTGTTGGGTGGTAAGCTGTCTATGGAGAGAGCTTTGTGGTCGAGTTTTTGGTGCGCAACCACGAAGTGCCAGGAGCTAGAAAAGATAATTCGAGAGGAAATACACCTTTTATGTAAAGGAAATGCCAGTTTTGTCGTGTGCTTGAGAATAGTCAGTTATTGATGTAATTGATTGAGTGAGAGTAGTTTGTATGTACGCAGTGGCAGAGCTATTCACAAGGGAAGGGGGGTGCTTGCACCCCCTTAGGTGGGGGGGGGGGGGGAATCAGCGGGTATGAGGCATGGAGGGAGTTCTTGGAAATTGTTATTAATTATACTCACCACTCTCCTTGTCTTTGATGTTGTTTGATTATGGTCATGTCAACACATTCTCACATGAAAATTCCTTCTCATCACTGAAGCTATATAATGAAGCAGAGAAACTGTATTATCCATTTAGCAACTCAGCTACAAGAGAGCACACTAATTGCTGATAACTTTTTTCCTTTCGTCTCCGTCCAACTACCTGAACATCATTATTCATTTGTCGATTAAATGATTTTTCCTTAAAATAAATATTTTTGTCATAAGTTGAATTCCGATCTCTAATATTTGATGACAGGTTTAAAGAGTTACAAGGAAGTAATGTTTTTAAAAAGATTATGGAAGCAAAGAAGCACAAATTTTATCTATTTGTTTAATTTGTTCTCAAGTTAACACTCATTCTTCCGGTTGCCACGGCAAGTGTGGAGCAATCATTTTCATCCATGAAATATATATTAAACAATCTTCGAATCCGGATGAACGATAAGTGGTTGAACTACGCGTTCGTGACATATATTGAACAAAATTTTTGTGCTAGTTTGAACAAATAATGTATTCTAGAATGCTTTTAAAATATGAAATATTATCGCGGGGTCGTTGTGAGCGGTGTACATAAAATTGTTATTATGTAATTGTATGAATTTCTAGTATTATATTATTTTGTTTAAAGTTAACTTTTATATGATATGAAAAAGACACTCCCTTGCAAATTTTCTAGCTTCGCCACTGTATAGTTATGTTTTCAGGCTTGGTCGTTTCTGATCAAGATTTGAGCAATAAAAGAATCCTCCAATTACCGAAAAAATAGATAGTTTGTAAAGCTATAACATCATATTTTAAAGGGTGAATGTTTTCAAGAGGATATTTATCAATTTACACAATGTATATAAAAGCTTATATTTTACACTTTAACTCATCTTTCTATTTCTACACACCTTATTACGGGCTAGTTTGGCCCTACTGTAGATTTTGTAGAGGCAAATTCAGGCTGAAACTTTTAGAGAAGTACTTAAAAAAAATAGTTGAGTGTTTAGCTAAAAAACTATAAGAAGTATTTTTTAATATAAGAAGTTATGTAAAATTACTATAGAATATTTATAATAAAAAATATGAATAAAAATTATAAATAATAAAAAGTAGTGAATATGGATCTTGTTAGTTTTTTATACTAAATAATATGATTTTATAATTTATTTTATTTTTAAAATGAAATAAAGTTATATTTTCTTAAATAAAATGAAAATATGGTAAGGATAATCTTATATTTTCAAAACAACTTTTCATAGAAGCTCCAAATTGGAGCTTCTATTTTTATGTTATACAAAAATACTTTTTAGCTTTTCAAAATTCGAGCTTTCAGAAGTGTTTGGCCTGCTTAACCTTTTGACTGAAAAGCACTTTTATCCTTTGTTTCCTTGAGTTTACTCTTATCCCTTACTCGAGTTTCATCCATTGTTTCCTCTCCTCCTCTTGTCTCCTGTAATTAGCAAAAGATAATTATTCAATTGGAGCGATAGAGAGCAACAGACCTTTCATCCTCTTTGCCGAACCACAGATCTCGCTTAAGACCCATCGTTGGTGTAACAATCATCCATAGATCTAGTTGGCAAAGCTGCAGATCTCTACACTCCGTTTGGAAACGGGGGGGGGGGGGGGGGGGGGGGGGGGGGAGGAGGGTGGTGTGCAAAGTCAAAAGGGTGCAAATTGAGGTGCAACTTGTAGGGAGAGTTAATTTAAGTAGAGTGCAAATTGTTGTTTCGAACAAAAAGTAGGGGGTGCAAAATAAGGTGTGAAATATAAATATGAATATAATAATAAATATTGTAATAAAATAATTCAAAAAATAAATAATATAATAATAAAATAAAGTTTCACCTTCCTCTTTCCCTTCCATTTTTTCTGATGTGGCACCACATGTCCACATCCCCTTTTCTCTTCCCTTCTCGGCTCAACCACTGTCCTCCACTTTCTCTTTCTTCTTCTACCTCCCCTTTCTTTCTCACATTGCACCCCAATTTGAGGGGCACTTAGAATAGTAATATTGCCCCTCAAATTTGTATCCTCTTCCTATAGCAAAACAACCAAACAGGGGTGTTTACACCTAAAGTATTTTTTGCCTGAATTAAATGTCGCATTAATTAGTCTCGGCGTTTAATTCGATACCGCAGGACAAAAATCGGTGTCGGTTGGAGTTGAGCGGTATCGCGAGAAGTTAAAACGATACCACGGATAAAAAAACGGTACCGCAAGGAAGCTCAGCAGTACCGCGACACAGAAAACGACACCGCCGAAAAATAAGATGGGGCCGCGCGTTTTGGTATTGGTGGTAGAAAATGAGTTATTATTATGATTATTATTGTTATTCCTTGTCGGAAGAGGATAAGCGATACCGCATGGAGACAAGCGGCATTGCGGATAATTAAAACGGTACCACGGATTTAAAAACGATACCGCGAGAAGCCTTGGTAAGCGATGCCGGTTAATTAAAAATCATATCGGGTAAGTGCTTGGGCCAAAATCCGCCAATTCCAACGCGAGTGCAAAGTCTCCTTGGTTAAATAAATTGATATTTTTTTTATTATTAGTATTTTGCACGGTGTCGTTTAGTTAAAAACGATACCGCGAGTAAGCCCAACAATGCCGCAGTAGTTAAAATGACAGTGTTTAATATATAACAATGTCGCAAAGTAAAAAGTCAAACAAAGTTGTTTAGAGGAGAAAACGACGTCGCGTGAGATTCACACCAACCAGAGCGAGGAGGAGATCAAGACGGTTGAGACACGTGGGAGTTCACAACGGAGTAGTTGAGGAAGCGGTTCCATCGAGCGTGAAGACTAGGAAGCAGTTTTTCGAATAAAAGCAGTGGAGCAAAGAGAGAGAGGAGAAAACCAAAAATCAACACAGATAAACTCTGTTCAAACTTTACCTTTTCTCTGTAACTCCTTCGCGGAGCTCTCCTTCCAGGAAGGATCTCCATAGTTGTAGTCTTAGTCGTAGTCGCGGAGCTCTCCACAGGAATCTCCATAGGAGTAGTGGTAGCGTAGATTCCTCAAAAACTCAAACACCCTCGTTCGAACGTAGTTTGGAGAGGTGCGAACCGCAGTAACGGTCGCGTTGGTTAGAAGTCAGAGGTGCATCGATCAGATCAACATCGTCCGACGGTGGATATTTGACGGTCACATTGATTTCACCATTCAGAAGTGCATCGATCAAATCAACATCGCAACGCGGTGGATATTTGGCGATCGTCATCGTTTTCAGAAGTCAGTTGCACCGATTAGATCAACATCGCCCGACGGTGGATATTTGACGGTCACGTTGATTTTAGCATTCAGTGGTGCGTCCGATCAAACGGCACCGCAAGATTTTCCATCGCGAAACATCAAATCAACATCGTTGGAAACCAAATTTGGGCACCGGCGGTGGCATTTGGTTTTCCCGGGGAAACATTTTGGCACACCTGGTGGGACACGTGTGTTTGACATGGTTCTGCGACGAGGAAAAGAAGATTGTGGTCTTCGACAAGGATCCATGACTGAGGCTCAAATGATCAACGTCGAGATTGACGACGCTGTTGGCGATTCAAGCAACAACGCTGGAGCGGAGGTGCAATCAGTGGCACGAATCTCCGATCAGGGTGAGATGATGCATATACTCTGCCAAGTAGTGGTTGAACTCAGCAGAGATAGCCAACAGGTAAATCTCATTTTAACTTCTCTTGATAAAAAAATGGACAATCTTGAAAAAAATATAGATCAATGGTTTGATAAGTTGGACGACTCTGTTTCTGATTTTAATATGTCAATACGTAGAGCCACTTATGATTTTGATGTGTTTAAATTTGAAACCATGTATGTTGCATGTGATGCTACGATGGTGGGTCGACTAGCCAATGTCAATCAAACTCCATCGCCAATTATGGCTACGAAAGTGTTGCCAGAAGCGAGCAAACCCAACGTACCGTTTTCGGTGAACAACGTTGTTCTTAAGGACACACAAGTTGGAGGTGGGTTGCAGAAGCCACATCAAAGAGGTCAATATCAACTTATTTCTAATAAGAATCAGGGTGGACAACATGCTTACAATCACGTTGAGCTTAGCAATCTCGCGTATGACGGGTTGTCCAAGCAACTTCGCAATGGTGTTCAATCTAAGTCGCTAGGGGGGCATGAGATCCCACTGCATGGGTGGTTGAAAGAAAAACATCACTGTAAGTGGAAAATAATTTTGCCACGTCCACCCTATTCTAGGAAAAATCAAACTAGGATCACCACGAACACTACTCAAGATGGAGGTGGCGACCACGTGAAAAAATATAATGCCACCAAAGTTGGCATGAATCAACAGAATCCTCCACGTAAAGTGCCCCCAAAGACTCCATTGAGTGAACTGGGGGGCAAGCTCAATCGAGCACGACATGGAGTTGCCACACCAATGTTTGCTAAGAGGAAGTCTGCCATGAATGGTGGATTGGGGGGCAAGCATGATGCCCAACAAACTTCAAACTCAAGGAGGAGCTCAAGTGCGGCAAAGTTGTGTGATAGGTGCAAAAATCAAGATTGCAATAATCACATTGGTGTTGGTGGATCTCGTAAGCCACGGTGCTCCTACTCCCAACAGCGTGGTGAGAGTGCGAAGTTGACAAAACCAGACCAGTCTGGGCAAGCGATGCCACATGGTCGATTTGGCCAGACAAAGGTGCCAAAAAACGTGAGTGTTCTGACTAAAGCCAAGAACGCTTATGGTTTTCCATTCTGCGAGGCTGAGATGAGGCCAAATCAGGCTCATAAAGTTTCGAACAAAGATGTTCGAGTTGAACAAACTGGGGAGTTGCAAACCAACATTGATTCCAAAACATCAAAACCAACATGTGTGAAGCCAGCGAGCCGGGGAATTTATGGATGGCTTGTTTGGTTTGATATGCGGAGTTGACAATGGGTTTGGACCTTTGGCATGATGGTTAATGCTAAAGTCAACTATGTTTTTATTTAGCTCTTATTAAAATAAATAAAAAGGGGCTTGTATAGGCCACGTGATAAATAAATAGTTTATTTTATGTTTGTTTTAAAAAAAAAAGTTTTAGGAAGTTTGCAGCAACGTTAAGGCCAAATTGCTAATGAAAGCAAAAGGTTATTCTCTCAACTATGGTGGTGAAATTTTGGCCATATTAATTATAAAAAATTTAAGCGACATTGTCAAGCTCGCACAACGTCGTGCCATAACAAGGCCGAGTAGAAGCATTGGCCAAGAACGATGTTGTTTGCCTATTATATTATTGCTGCTGCCTGGCGGCAACGTTCTATTTTTCTCCTCTTCTCAATAATCTTGTTGGATAGAACACCGTGGAAATAAAATAAAAAGTATATTTTCGGCCAGGGAGAAGCAGAACAAAATAAAAAATTTTGGCCAAACAGTATGATTGGTCGAAACTGTGCTGCTAAATTGTTGTTGCGGTGTCCTTTTGACCAACGCTACGCTGCTGAGAAAATTTTTTCCCCAGCATGGAAGGATACATCGGCAGTGGCTAAAAAGGGGGGAATCATAGCTGTTTGGGACGAAAAACAGCAATGCGAGGTTGCACAACCGGCCGCAATACAAAAAAAATTAATTAATTAAATGAATTGTCTCCAGAGCAGCATTGTGGCAAGAAAGAAGAAAAGAATTGGGGTGGAGTGTAGCCGTGAGGGCCAAAGCAGTGGTGAAATTGTGTTCTCCAAAAACAATGTTGCCATGGTAATAAAATAAAAAGTGGGTCGGGTCACGGTGGTGTTGTGCGAGTAAGAAGAAATTCCATGGTCAGCGTTGCTGAGACAAAATTACAATGCCGTGAGCTAATGGGATTTTTGAAGAAAAAGGAAGCTAAATAAATAACTCTAGCCACATGGATCATCTGCGTGAGAAGCCACAAGATTGTGGGCTTGATAATAATAATAAAATTTAGGGGTCGTTTGCTTGTTGGATTTGAAAAATGAGGGTTTTGGCCAATAAAAACCTTGGGATTTATGTTGGATTTATTGGATTATGGATTTGAAGAGTCTAATGTTTGCGTGATAGATTTGATGATGGATTTATGATGAATTTGTTAAATAAATAACTATTTGCAAATCCCAAATCAATATGTGGGATTTACAAGTCCGTGGGGTCCACGGATTTGGTTCCAAAATAAAGACCAAATCCGTGGACCCCACGGATTTAGCACCCTTCAACAAACAATGGACTTATGTTAAATCCATCAAGCTTGAGATTTGGATACCAAATCCATGACCCAAATCCAACATGCAAACGACCCCTTAGACCGCTAATCTGCAGCGTTGCGGAAAAAATAAACAGAGTTGCGTTGTAACAAGGAATACGCTGCCGTTTGGGTAAAAAGTTTATGGCGGGTTGCTACAGGCTGCAGCGTTGTGGGATTCTAAGCCACCGTGAAGCTTGCCGCAACATCGCAAGCCAGGAAATAAAATAAGAAAAAATCATGATCGATATTTAAAAAAGAATAACACAGTTGCGGTGGATCAAACAAGGCTGCAGTTTTTTTTACTCGGATGGATTGGTTTGGAAGGCTTGCATCATTGCGGTTCTATTTCTTCTACTTCCGTTTTGTTAAAGGTAAAGCAGTCTTGTGGTTTTTATTATTATACTTGCACTACTGCCCTAATTCTCCTTGCCGCAACGGTGTTGGGCTAACAAATAAAAAAAAATTATTGAAGGAGGAATACAAGAAGGACACGGCAGTAGTCCCCAATTCCTCTTGGGAGCCATGTTTGTTGAAGGAATGAGCAGTGTTGCGGGAGTGCAAGCCTACTGGGAAGTCAACGAAGCTCGACAATTCAGGTTTGCCACATATGATGCATGCATGGGCAAAATAATTTTGGTAGAATTGGTGATTTGGTTACCAAATTTTGCCATGCAATTTTCTCGCCCATTTGACGAGTTTGAGGCCAAGTTAATGATTATTTTAGGTGGCATAAGATGTGTCAATAACTTAGTTCATAAAAATTGATTCTTATAAACTAAGTTGTGGGGGCATTGTTTACACCTACAGTATTTTTGGCCCGAATTAAATGCCGCATTAATTAGTCTCGGCGTTTAATTCGATACCGCAGGACAAAAATTGGTGTCGGTTGGAGTTGAGCGGCATCGCGAGAAGTTAATACCACGGATAAAAAAACGGTACCGCAAGGAAGCTCAGCGGTACCGCGACACAGGAAACGACACCGTTTACTGAAAAGTAAAAGGGGGCCGCGCGTTTAATTGGGTGTTGGAAAAGGAGTTTTTTTCCTCTAATTAATTATTATCTTTATTCCTTGTCGGAAGGGGAAAATCGGTACCGCATGGAGACAAGCGGCATCGCGGAGAGTTAAAACGATGCCGCGGGAGCCTTGATAAGCGGTACCGATGAATTAAAAACCATATCGGGTAAGTGACCAAAATTCGCCCAGCCCAATGTGAGTGCAGACTGGCGGCGGTTCCATTGATTGATATTTTTTTGGCTATATTAGCGGTGTCGTTTAATTAAAAAGCGGTACCGCGAGGAAGCCCAACGGTACCGCTATACTAGCAAACGACAGTGTTTAAAATAAAAAACAATGTCGCAAAAGGAAAAACAAACGGAGCCATTGTGGCTCTAATGATGTCGTTGGTCAATACACGAGTTGGACTAGTGATGGCCAGATTAATTAATTAACATTTTTAATGACTTTTTAGCACGGTGTCGTTTAGTTGAAAACGATGCCGCAAGAGGAAGAAACGACACCGCGGATTTAAAAACGATGCCGCGAGTGGGCCAAACGATGTCACAGTAGTTAAGACGACAGTGTTAAATTTAAAGCGGCATCGCAAAGTTCAACAACATCGCAGAAATAGAAAACGATGTTGTTTAATTAAGAACGGCGCCGCGAAGTGAGAGTTTGACGGCGTGTCAACAATGATGGCCGGTTTAATTAATTAATATTTTAAGGATAAGTTTAGAAGGTGTCGCTTTAGCCGAAAACGACATCGTGGGAGATATCAACACCGTCGCGGTACTGAGACGATGTTGTTTAATAGAAAACAACGTCGCAGTGGCGAGAGTACAACAATGGTGGATTTTGGCTCAGTGTCGTTTTGGCCAAGTTGCCGCGTGTCCAAGCGGTTTCGCACTCGTGGGAGTTACGCAACAAGGAGGAAGTTACCTGCACAGTTGACAGGAATGAAGACGTGGGAGACAAAGGCGCGAAGGGAGTTACTACGACTGGGGGGGAGAAGAGCGAAGTATAAAGATTGGGAAGAGAGAGAAGTTCCGGACGGCAAAATCAAATCTCAAACTGCACCGTCGCAGAATTATCAGTTTTTCTCTCTAGTTTTCGTAGAACCGCTCTGTCAAAGAACTCCTTTGCAGGGTCGTAGTCGTAGCTTATAGTCGTAGTCGCGGAGCTCTCCAGAGGAACCTCCATAGGAGTAGAGGTAACGTAACGTAGAACACTCCTGGTTCGATTTTTTGGTTATTCGTCGAACACCCTCGTTCGAACGTAGTTTGGAGAGGTGGTGAATCGAATAACAGTTGTTTGATTAGAAGTCAAAGGTGTATCGATCAAACCAACATCGTCGACGCCGGCGGTGGATATTTGACGGTCGTATTGGTTTCTGTTTAATCAATATTCAAATGTTCAACTTAGTATTCCAAAGATTGAGTTAGGTGAAAAGAAAAATCGGAAAATAGGCGCATTTCGCAAACCAAAGAAAAAATGACACAATTTGACCTCCAACCCGGTACCTTGTAGCGATCGACCCGATGAGTGCGTGCGGCCCGTTTTTCTCACTGGACTAGGAGCAAATTGTGTCGACCCACGGGTTGACAACCTTCGTTTGTTTGCTTCGACGTGGGTTTTTTTTAATGGTTATTGTCTTTTCTGTTATAACAGAAAGGCAAAATACACATTCATAGCCATAACTATTCGCGTTGTGACAAATATAGCCACTTTTTGAAAAATACACTCGTATAGCCATTCCGTCCAAAACTTTAACGGCAACATCATAAATGCTGACTGTACTAACGTTTTCTACTGACGTGGAAATTTTTTATTTAAACCAATCCTAGGTGGAAAATTTCATTTCTTATTAAGTTATTATTATAATTACATTAAAAAGTAAAAATAACAATTAATGAAAATGAAAAATCGGTCATATTCTTTTCCCCTTTCGCCTTTCCCCTTCTTTCCATCTACCCAGGAGACCCATCTGGATTCTGGATCATCTTTTTCGATTTCCTTCTCCCCAATCCCTTCGCATCTCAGCCTCTGCCCGTCGCTGCGATGGGTACCGACCGCCGCAGACCAGCTCGGCGGCCACAAGAATCCTTAACGACCGCCGCAGACCAGCTTTGAGATTCTCCCTGTCGGAGTCTCCATGAGCGTAATCGAAGACTTTGACGAGATGGGTCTTCGAGTGTTGGTTCTTGGCTTGAGATTCTGGAAACATCGACGAGCCCCACAGACTATCCTCCGCCGTTGCGGTGGTTTTGTGAGAGCTTGAAACGACTAAGAACCCCTAACCCAGACCCTTCTTCTCTCTTCCAATCGAAACAGGGACTAACCTTTTCATCTCTGTCGCACGAGAGGAAGACGATTATGATGGCGATGGCGACGATGACTTGATAAAGTCGAAGTTGTCGCTGGTAAAGCAATCTACATATATGGGTTCTAGTGGCGGTGGCCGATCTGTGGATGATTACAAGACTAGTGGGAGAGAAGTAAGGGGAGCGATATTTGGGTCTCTGTCAATTTAGGGTTCTATTTTTGGTTGATTCAAAATTGGGGTTTATGAGCTTGTCTTTACTTTGATGTGTGAATGGCTAGAAGAAGATGATTTCCTCTGTGTTTCTGGCGTGAGGAAGAAGATGAAGGGGAAGATGATTTCCCCTATTTCTCCCCCAACCCAATGACTAACAGAGAAAGAAGAGAGGATGAAGCCGGCAACGACGAGATCGGCGGCTCGGGGAAGAAGAAAAGAAAGAATTCCAAACGACGTAGAGGGAGACGGGTCGATGGATCAGAGAGTGACAGGCGGAGATCGGATCTCGTTCTCTGCTCTCTCCATGGGGAAGGGGAAAGGAGAATTGGAAGAAAAAATTAAATGATTTTTCATTTTGATAAGAAAATTATTTAAAATAATAATTTAAACTGAGGTGGCTGACACATGGCATACATTTGATGACGTGTACATCCACATCATTGAAGAGTTAACGGTGTTAAAGTTTATAACGGAAATGGCTAAATTTGTCAAGCAAGTTTTCAAAAGTGACTATACGAGTGTATTTTTCAAAAAGTGGTTATATTTGTCACAACACGAATAGTTATGGCTATGAAAGTGTATTTTGCCTAACAGAAATATTGAATGTAGATAAAATATTGTGACACAGTTTTTATTTTAAAAAATTTGAGATATAAATGACGGCTTTGTTAAAGTTCGAAATTTAAAGCAACATTACGCGGAAAAAGATGAAAGACAGGTACAAGTAGGAGCTTGAAAGAGCTTTCAATCAGGAAAAATAGGCGACTGGGATACTGCAGGCAAGTTCAGAATGGCGGATGTCTCGCTCCTATATTAGTTTATGCCTATGTTACAATCTCTGCATAATGCCAAGCCGCACCGCATCGAACCGCCTTTAAGTGGAGCGATCCAGTACTTTACTTTGACTTTCAGATTGATGCTATCTTTCTCCTTTCTCCAAACTTCTGAGACCAAAATCCCCCGCCATGCCTTATTTAATGCTGTTGCAAGATCACCTATGGCGCGAATATAGGTTTGGCAGCTGTAACCCATCGAATAATTGAAAGAAAGCTTCCCCCATTATTACTAGAGTTACTGGCCGGAATACCAACAATCAAGAGGGATGAAGTGGAAGAACAGTCGGAATTCTTCTTGTTCTTTTTCTTTTTCCACACACAACAAAACTGCTAATAAGGTGAAACATCATCCAACTCTGTGTAATCCACCCAACAAAACCAATTACGATTATCCCAGACCCCACTCGATTCCTTGAAATGATCATCAACTAAATTAATGAGCATTATATTATATAGAAAGAAAGAAAGAATCCTAATATATAATATATCTGCAGTAGTGGGAGGCTAATAGAAAGGCACCGCAATCCGCGGCGGCTTAGAGGGAGGCTTCTTCTCCACTTTGATCAATACTCTCTCTGCTCTGGCCGGCTGGCACGGACACGGCAATGCTATGAACTTGGCAATTTGATCCCCCGGCATCACCACCGGCAGGCTCTCTCCTTTACTCTGCTTCACATCCTGCCCCCCCAACCAAAAGCAAAAAAGAAAAGAGTTCAGATTCCGAGAAGGGGAGGGAAAAACAGGGGAAAGAAGGCGACTAATTACCAAGTGGGGAGGCATGGGTTTGAAGGGCGGAGCTTCAATGTCCTCATGATCCTCGCCGGCGGCGGGGTCACGCGAAAATCCGCGGCGGAGGGACCGGAGCTTGTCCCAGTGGTAGCAGCAGGAGAAGATGCCACTCAGGCTGAAGATGACGACGAGAAGCAGAGCAGTCCCCAGCGGGAATCCGAGGGAGGGCCTGGATGCGTCCACGTGGGGCGGGGGCGACAAATCTGGGGCGTCCATCGTAATCTGGGGCGGGAACAGACTTGGCACAGGCAACTGATTCTTCTCACCCACGATTGTCCAGCTCCTTCTCTCATATGTCCAAGACAGGAAGAGAACGAACGAACGAACGAACGAACAAGCAGAAACAGAAACAGGGGAGAGAAGGGAAAACAGGTGGGTGGTACTTTGCTTTTTTCCTACGGGAAGAAGAGAGACGGGGTAGGTTAGTTTTTTATAAATAAATAAAAACAAAATGAGGGCAGAATTTGATTATTTAAAGGTGAGAAGACGGAGTACGTGTAAAGGTACGGCCTACTTTGTCCCTGGGCCCGGTACGGAAACAAACACTTTCAGTGCTGGGCTCCAAACGCCTGCCTGCCTGCCTGCTGCCCTTCTCATGGCTTGCTGGTTGAGTGTGTGAGAAAAAGAAAGCTGAAAATGTGATGTAAAAAAGGTAGCAAATTGAGAGAAGATTCTTAATTAACAATGATTTGGTAAGTAAGTAAGAAGAATGGGGAGAAATTCGATCGGTTTTGGGCAGCACAAACCTAACAAGCAAAATGTGTAATGTACGTAATTTGCCATTTTGGGCAATGCTTGGAATTTCAAACATTCGACATGAATATCTCAGGGTTGGAATTGGAATGGTTTCTCTTCTCACAATACTTCTTTGAGGACAGATTGGCAATAGCCAATAAGCAATGCAACCATCTAAAATGCCTAATACAAAGATTGAATGATATGGTGGGCACTAGGCCAACATGGACAAACCATATCAATATATTGTACATGTTGAAAGGTTGGCTGGAGTGCTGGACGGACTATCTAAAGTTTCGTGACTTGCAGTCTATCTCTTCTTCCTCAAAGTGACAATAATAAGACTTAATAGATAGGAACAACAAATTGTACAGTGACGTGCAATTCTTTGCTTCTTCCAGAAATGGGTGCCGGCCAGGTTTAGTACGCAAAACAGAAAGAAAGCGAATGAGATATATATATATATGGGTTATGTATGGTTGCACCTTGTGTAATTAATTGCATGTTTATCCACAATGATCGGTACGTACGAGACAAAGGGGATATGGGCAGGCGAAACGGAATTTCACTTCTTTTTTCATGATCAGATTAGATCATCCATCAAGGGCGGAAGCCATGTGCCATACTGCTGAGCTGACTGACTGACTGCCACTCTGCAGCCTCCATGATACATATCTGGTGGTGGTGGTAGTAGTTGCATCCACCAATAAAGGAACAGCTTAAGCAAATTATTTACGCATTGCATGGTTGTCTACTTACTAGGTTGCAAATGGATTGGATTTATAGATTGGTGGATTAAATTGGTGGATCCATGTATTATATGGGTTGAATCCATCAATGAATTTGTGGATTGGTCCATGAAACCAAATGAGATCCAAGTTTTGGACCATTATATAAATTTTTGAAAAATCAAGGTACTAAAATATCATAATGAAAAATTGTAGGTACCAAAACATAATTTTTAAATGACATTTTTCATATAAAAATAAAATTTAGGTACCAATATATAAAATTTAAAAAGTATAGGTACTTCATCGTAGTTTGCCATTTGGATCAATGGATTGGATTAGCTGGATAATTTGGTGGATGGTTGGATTGGATTGGATTAATGGATATAGATTAATTGCCACCTCTACGCCTTACACGTACACCACTAATACTAAAGTCGAGTCATGGGTTTGAAGTTTGCACCGGCCTCCCCTTACCATCTGCTTAAACACATAGACCCGACACAGTGATACATATTCTAACACTTAAACTCTTCACATAAAAACAAAAAGAGAAAATAAGGAAAAGAAATCAAACCATCGCTGGGTTGCCTCCCAACAAGCGCTAGTTTAACGTCACTAGCTCGACGTTTCAGATTTATCATGCTTGAGAGCACGAAGCCACCGAGAGTGGATCCGCCACGGTCTTGGGGCGAGGTTTGTCACCTCCCAACTTAAACTCCATAGGTGGCCTTCTTGGCCCGACACTTTTGCCTTACCCTTATCTTTTGGTCGGGAACTGCGGCTGATTCCTGGATGCCCGTGAACTCGGAGCTCTGACTGTGATCTGCGGCTGATTCCTGGACGCCTGCGCTTCACGGTCACGAGGCAATTGTCACGGTCTTTAGACTTTTCTTCGGTTTTTGCGCTTTTCAACCTCCAATCGTCCCAAAACTCGTAATTGACCCTTCCACACGTGCTAGGACCTGAAATGTATCAAAACAAGCACAACCTAGTGTGAAATATGTCGAGGGACGATGAAATGCAAAGCCAAACTATCAAGAAATGTGGGGTAAAATGTGTACAATTGAACTGTGTATTGGGACAAGGATCATGATCATACATTTGGGAGAAAATATATTCGAGGTGCTATCATTGAAGGAAAGTTTGACAAGAAAAAAGTTCTCATAGCAAGGATTGTGCTTAATGTTACCAAACTGTTGAGTGTTACGTATTTGGGCTTTGGCCCACCCATATCTCGGCAGTATGGGTTTCTTAGGGCTAGCCGAGTTTGGTCTAGGGTTTCACCCTAGTTTGTATATATATCTATGCAATGGAACCTATTAAAGCTAAGTTGAATAAGAGATACAATAGTTTTGGTCGTGGACTAGTCTCGTTCATGCTGAACGAGGAAACCACGTAACTTTGTGTGGTACTTTACGTTTCAGTTTCGATATTTCAGTTTCGATTAACACATCAATGCCATTTCTCTTAAAGAGGAGACAGTTTCCGGTAAGGGTCTGCTATACATTGACAATCAACAAGGGTAAAGGCCACAACTCTAGATACAGTTGGGTTTACTTGTCTAAGCCAGTGTTCAGTTATGGTCCACTATATGTAGCAGAAGTTCCACAAAGCTTGACAATGATTGACAATGACAGGTAGTTCCACAATGACGGTCGACGGATTGCATATATTGATTGACAATGAAGCAGAAGTTCCACAAAGCTTCACAAGAAATATTGTGTATGAAGAAATATTTACCGATCTAGATGAGACAACTCAAACACTCACAGGTAGTCGTCTCACTATCGAGATAACTTCATTTAATCCATACAAAATCGACTTTTCCCAACCTAAACAAATTTACTAATCAAGGAAATTGTCATTTTTACCGGGGAAAGGGACATTGATCGAAGACAATGTGCCCAATAAATTCCAAGCCAGTTACATTATCAATCTCGGTACAAACAATAAGTAAATTTTAGATACCACATCTTATCTAAGCAAATTTAACCCAAATCAGTAGACTTTATTGGGTAGATGATTTATTCCACCAACAGTATGCTAAATAAGTGTTACGGTGATGTGACGTAGGGATGGCTTTTTTAGGGTTTTCTCGTAAAAGGAATAAAACGTAACGAACTCTCAAAGGAAATAACTAAGAAAATAGCAAATAAAGAACAAAAGCTAACTATTGGGGTTCCAATCTTCTTATCATTAAACGAACGAAATAAATACATATTTATAGCCATAGAAGCCTCTACATTTACCTATCTAGAACTTGACTCCTACTACTACAAGGAAACAACGTAACTAACAATGACCAAATACTACTAAAACAAGGAAAACACTAATTAAGGCAATAATAATAAAGACCTAATAATACCCAAATAAGAATTAATAATAATATATGAAAGATACGCAAGTCAAGTCTTCTACGAAATGCTACGATGGCCCGTTCTCGTAACAATAAGGTATAACCCTTGTTGTTTTACACAACCTATTAATGGACCGTATATGAGGCAAGATCGGCCAAAATAATGAAGCAATGAAAAGCAGGACGACCAGGTGAAGAAGATCACCAAGCCCTACTGGCCTACGTACCCTAAGCTTTACTAAATTCTATTAAAGACAATCATATCATGAATTTTTTTAACAGATATCATATAGCTATATGCATTTCGAATCTGTTCAAGTTTACTACATACAATGCTTTAATGGCTTTCATAGTCAAAATTACCGATTCCATTTATAATCCGCCAAATACCGTCGCAATGCGCATGGCCATTTTTCTGTACAAAAAATCTAATAATATCAGTAGATTAGAGAGCACAAACTCTCCTGTAGTTAACATCCTTCGTTTATTTTTACTAGTCGTCTTATTTTGTTTTCATTCGTCTTCTTTAACATCCTCTGCTTAAAAAAAAAAATAATGAGTCAGTTGTTGTAACTTGTAAGTAGTATTGTGCCCGATTTTTCTATATTCATGGAATTCCAACCGCGATGTAGCAAGTGCATGTAGGAATAATCCAATGCTCATCCATGAATTTTTGTGGTACTACCCGATAATTATGAAATCGATGCAGAATGGTAGTGGGCGCATTGGGGATGTTAATCTGTCCTTTTGATCTCTCAAAAGCCGTATAGCTGTGAAGGGCGTCCTGTTATGATACGAGGTCTTTTGAATTTAATGGGTTAATAGATTAGCGGCTGCAATAAAATTGGAGGCGGCGACATACATGACACCGCACCGACTGCTTATACTGCTGACTCCATGATGTCAAGTCATAGAGAAAAGAGCACTATACAATACAGTATACAATCCCCCAACTTGTACTCTACTGGTGAACCATTTTAGAGATCCACGATGTAGCCAGAGAAGAAGTCAAATATATATCAGCAGCAACTAGCAAGTGTTAAGAACAGCACTCGATTGCTGTCTTGGACTCGATCGCCGTGTACAACTACAAGTACTCCAAATCCCACCAACCACAGATAGAAAATATCTTCAGGTTTCATTTTACAATTACAACAAACTAATCACAATCACGTGCCCTTTTCCACACTCCCAATTAGGGGTGGAAGTTTGGGTCCGCAAACCACACCAATCCACACCCATTGTGGGTAACCATACCCACAAGTTGTGGGTAGTGGATTGGATGTGGGTAGCAAAATAATAATTTTTGTTGTTAGTGGTTACCCACTATCCACTGCGGTTAACCCACAAAATCCACAATAATCACACCTTTAATCGAAAGAGTGAAAAATAATTGACTCGTTAAAAGTTGGCACATTTAGTCATTTTTAATTTGACAAAGAGAAACCATAATCATTTAATTCATAATATATTTTTATAATTTTTTTTAATTTTAACAGGCCATTTAAATTATTCAAATTTAAATTCAAATTTTAATAATTATTTTGGTTAAAATTTAAGTACTTAATTTTTTTACAAACAATAACATTGATGAGAATTCCACACATTAAAATGCATAATTATATTTAGCTTTATAATTTTTGCATTTTTTTGAACATAACATTTAGAATTTTGTATTTAACTATAAATTGAGTGATCTTCTTTATCTGAAATAATGTCTTGTAATATTATAATAGTAAAAAAAATATAAAAAATAAAAGATAGATTTTTTTTTTGTTTTTCTTGTTATTATCCGATGTATTGAGCTCAATTGATTAAAATGATCGAGTCCCCTCGAAAAAGCTAGAGTCACGTCTACTAGTCGTTACATGACAATGACTAAACTATACTATATAACTCTTGACCAAAAGTTATATTCCTAAATGTATAAAGGCGCAACTCTTTCTTGAAGCGAGCTAGCAACGTCGACCAATATATTCCTGTTCCCCAAAAAGTCTGCCACATCTCCCCTTCCTGATGAAGCACACTGACAAGCACCACAAAGCTTAAAGTACTCTGCCAAAACTTCCACCTTTCTTTCCTTCAGCACAAGCAATGCTTAGGATATCTTCCTAAACAAAAGGTCAGTTCTACAAAATACTACATTAAAAACTGTTAATGTAGACACATTCCCAAAAATATTATCTATGTTTTCATTTCCATTATCACACAACAATCATGCATAATCATCACTTATTCTTCCTCGGGCATTTAGCTTATCATGAGTAACAATTCTATCTAATATGATTAACCACACCAAGAATCTACACCTTGGGACCGTGAATTTATCCCAAAGAAAATGCCACTAGCTCACAACAGGTCTATGAACTCGAATGGAGTCCCAGATTCGTTTAACATAGTATCTTCTCAATTGTTTACCTTCCCAACTGACTAACCCGTTACATTCTTCACAGTTGATGAGAATGGCTGGTGACGACGGTGATGATGATGATTGTGACGCGACGAGAGACTGATGGCGACGACGCCGAGCTGTGACTGGAGTCGCGGATATCGATTTGTTTAACGGCGGTGGCTACTGAGAAAGTAGCTTGAGAGCTCGGCGGACTGAGATTCTCCCAGGGAATTGATGTGCCGGAGAGATTGACTGACGACGGGAAGGACTTCGTCTGGATGAGAGATGGCCTTTGCTGAGATGTTGTAACAAACCAGTGGAAGACAGCTGGCTGTTGATGTGGAAAGAAGCTCAAGAGTATAAATAGAGTCCTTCAACTGTGATTTGGCATCTTTGACGAATTCTGTTATCTCCTAGCACTTTACCAAATTAGTTAGCTTAATAAAAGAAGACTCTCTGTTTTCCCCTATTCCCTCTTTCTTTCTCTCCGCCATTTCCATCTCGCCAGATATCTCGAGCACGGTCCTTACAAGTGGTATTCAGAGCCTTTGATCTGGCAATGGCTTCTAACACTTCTCGTATCATTGATTTGGAGGCGCAAATGGCGTCTGTGCAGCTCCAATTGGATTCTCACCACCAGGATTTGAAGACCGACATTGCGGGGCTCGCTGCCTCAACGAAAGACAACATTGATGCTCTGGCTGCATCCTTCGCCCGGAGTCGCGAGAAGTCTCCGATCGGTTCGCCGTCACACTCGCAGGATCCCGTCGCCGATCAGCACAACTTTTGCCAACAGCAGCAACATCGGCCATGGATTCTGGATCACTATCCCCGTTTGGAGTTTTCCTACTTCTCTGGTTCAGATCCACATGTGTGGGTGAGAAAGTGCAACAAGCTCTTCCATCTTTACTCGATTCCTGAGGAGCAGAAGGTCGATATGGTTTCGTACTATCTGGAAGGTCGGGCATATACGTGGTTTGAAGGATGGTATTTTCGTCGCTTTCCGTTGATATGGGGGCCATTTCGTCGACGAGATGCTTCATCATTTTGGACACCGCGAACAGCTGAATGTGGTTGCCGCGGTCAATAAGTTGCGGCAGACGTCCTCCGTTGCTCGTTACCAGGAAGATTTCGAAGACCTTCGGTCGCGTCTGCTTCGATTAAATCCGGAGCTCAACAAACACTACTTTATCATGAGTTTTCTGGGGGAGCTTAGATGACGAAATCCAGTCTCGCGTGCAGGTGCTCAATCCACCGACCTTGGCTTTCGCCTTTTATCAGGCACGATTGGAGGAAGCCGCCAAAGAAGCTCGCAAGAAGAAGATGCGTTCAGCCCCTCTCAATCGTTGGTCTGCTCCTTCTACTTCAGCGGGTACTCCTTTCCAGCGTGAACAATCCACTCCTTCTCAGCCGGCAGGGGATCGAAGCTCCATTCCACGCGGATAGGGGCTTTGTTACAAATGTGGCGATAAGTACTTCCATGGCCACATTTGTAACAAAAAGAAGAAATTACACGTAATACAGGCGGCAGAATCTTTCAGGTATAGTGAGGAGGAGGAACAAGAGGACAAAATACCAGGATGCTGAATTGGAGGTCTCATTGCAGGCTATGGGCTCGGGGTTTGCTGGTAATTCACTTCTCATACCAGCCATTGCCGGGAAGCGGCAGGTTACTATCCTCATCGACACAGGCAGTTCTCATACCTTTCTAAACTCCATTAGGGATGAAGAACTGAACTGTAGAACTGAGAGTATTGCCCCTATGCGTGTCAAAGTCGCTAGTGGTCATACTTTGTTGAGCAACTCAGTTTGCAAGGGCTTTAGCTAGAAAATTCAAGGTCAGGAGTTTGGGTTTGATGTTAGGACACTGGATTTACCGGCTCACGATCTAGTGTTGGGATGTGATTGGTTGGAGACAATCAGTCCGTTTCAAGTAGATTTGAAGAAGCGACAGCTGGCTTTCGAATGGAATGGTAGAACATTGACATTACATGGGCTTACAAAGGAGGGGCAGTGTAAGCTGATGACAGGTCGTGACTTTCAGCAGCTCTTAAAGAAACCCTCTGCCAATTTTATAGGAGCTGTATTCTCCCTAGAAGCTGTCCCTACCCCCTCCACCACACCTGCCTTCTTACAACCCATTCTCACCAAATTCTCTGATGTTTTTGTCACCCCTACTTCCCTCCCTCCTCCTCGAACCTTTGATCACACCATATCCCTGATTCCCAACACTAAACCAATAAACATCAGACCCTATCGTTTTCCCCATCACCAGAAAGAAGTTGCTGAGAAATTGGTTGCTGAAATGCTACAATCTGAGTTCATCTAGGAGAGTCATATCCCCTATGCCTCTCCTGTCCTGCTCATTGGTAAAAAGGACGGAACTTGGAGATTTTGTGTTGATTACCGTGAATTAAACTCAGCCACCATCAAGGATAAATTTCCGATTCCACACATTGAGGATTTGTTGGATGAATTGCACGGGGCTGTTTGTTTTCTAAGCTGGATCTTAGGGCAGGGTATCATCAGGTGAGAATGCACCCTGCAGACCAGTTCAAGACCGATTTCCGTACCCACCAAGGCCATTATGAGTTTTGAGTTATGCCCTTCTGATTGACTAATGCCCCTTTTACTTTTCAAGCGTTAATGAATCATGTCTTTGGGTCGTACCTGAGGAAGTTTATTTTGGTGTTCTTCGATGATATATTGGTTTATAGCAAATCAGAGTCAGACCATTTGCAGCACCTTGCGATTGCTTTACAATTACTCAGGGAACATCAGTTGTATGCCAAGGCCTCCAAGTGTTCTTTTGGCCAGCCTACTGTGGAATATTTGGACCACGTTATTAGCAAGGATGGAGTCTCCACGGACAGTAGCAAGGTTTCAGCAATGCAAACATGGCCTCGACCTACTTCATTGAAAGGGTTGAGAGGGTTTTTGGGGCTCACGGGCTATTATCGCAAATTTATCAGGAACTATGGAGTTATTAGCCGCCCCCTCACTGAGTTGTTAAAGAAGAATGGTTTCCACTGGTCATAGGCTGCTGAAAATGTGTTTGTCGCCCTCAAATCCGCTATGAGCCACGCTCCAGTATTGGGTTTACCTGATTTCACTCAACCTTTCACACTTGAAACTGACGCTAGTGGTTGGGGAGTGGGAGCTGTGCTCTCGCAGGGAGGTAGGCCATTAGCTTTTTACAGCAAGGCTCTGAGTCTAAGGAACCAAGGATTGAGCACATATGAAAAAGAATATTTGGCTGTGTTGATGGCGGTGGAACACTGGAGACACTACTTAGAAGGATGACAGTTTACAATTGTCACGGATCATGAGAGTTTGAAGTTCTTGATGGGGCAGAAGGTCCACATAGCAATTCAGAAGAAGGGATTAGTTAAACTCATGGGGTTAGACTTTCAAATGAAATACAGGAAAGGGCGCTACAATGGGGCATCAGATTCTCTCTCCAGGGTATTTGAAGATGGAATTGACGGCAGTACTTGCAATGCTTTGTCTTTCGTGCTTCCTGAATGGCTTGTCGAAATCGAGCAGTCTTATGAGAATGATGTTGATGTAGCTGCTTTGATAACTACTGCTGCTGTAAATTCGTCTGGTCCCTCATTATGGGCATACTCAGAAGGAATTCTCCGCTACAAAGGGGCTATAGTGGTGGGATCAACAGGGTTCTTACGTCACAAGCTTCTCCGCCTTTTTCACTCCTCTCCAGTGGGTGGACATTCAGGAGCTCAGGGAACTTACCAGCGACTTAAATCATACTTATACTGGCAGGGTATGAAGGCTGGTGTGAAACAGTGGGTTTCTCAATGCAAAGTATGCTAGAGATGCAAAGCGGAAATCGTGGCTTCACCTGGATTACTCCAACCTCTCCCGATTCCAACACGAGCGTGGCGTGACATAAGCATGTACTTTGTGGAGGGTCTTCCTACTTCTAAGGGGAAACAGGTTCTGTTTGTGGTGGTAGATAGATTCATCAAGTCAGCTCACTTCTTTGCTCTTTCCCATCCATATACAGCTGCCGAAGTGGCCGTTGTCTTCTTCAATGGGGTGTTCAAGTACCATGGCATGCCTTCTACAATTGTGTGCGACAGGGATGCTACATTTACAAGCATGTTTTGGACTGAATTTTTTCG
Organism: Linum tenue; assembly: GCA_946122785.1. NCBI lineage: Eukaryota > Viridiplantae > Streptophyta > Magnoliopsida > Malpighiales > Linaceae > Linum > Linum tenue. The sequence continues at coordinate 27,605,950 of CAMGYJ010000006.1, forward strand.
CCTACAGTACACTAATCTAGACTACTCAACGATCTACCATCCCCAAACAGATGGGCAGACAGAACGTGTTAACAAGTGTTTGGAGGACTACTTGCGTTGTATGACCTTTCATCGTCCCCAGGATTGGGTTGATTGGTTAGCTCTGGCTGAGTGGTGCTATAATACCCATTTTCACATCAGCTTGCAGATGTCCCCATTTGAAGCTCTCTGTGGGTTTCCTCCTTCGTTCTTCGGTTTAGGAGCAGTACTGCCCACCACAGTAGGAGCAGTGGAAGACAGGGTGACCAAGCAGCACTTGGTGACTCAATTGCTCACTTATAATATCACTAAGGCGCAAAACCGGCAGAAACAGTATGCATATCGAAGACGGTTTGAAAGGGAGCTTCGGGTTAACGATTGGGCCTATCTTCGCCTGCAACCGTACCGCCAAGGCTCTATTGTGGGTAGGTAGGGGAATAAATTGGATGCACGATACTTCGGACCCTATAGAGTGATTGCTAGAGTCGGGGCAGTGACTTACAAACTTGCTCTACCTGCGGAATCGAAGATTCATCCAGTATTCCATGTGTCACAGCTCAAACTCTACCGTTCGGTGGTGCCGCCAGCCGCTTCCCAGCTCCCAGATACTGATGACAGTGAGTCTCTCAAGCTAGTTCCAGCTCATATTCTGGCCAGGCGTTTCGTCAACCAAGACAACAGGGCTGTGACTCAAGTTCTCATTCAGTGAACACATCAATCACCCGAAGACGCTACATGGGAAGACCTGGAAAAATTCAAGCAGCAATTCCCCGCCTTTCCAGCTTGAGGACAAGCTGCTTTTGAAGAAAAGGGGTTTGTAACAAACCAGTGGAAGACAACTGGCTGTTGACGTGGAAAGAAGCTCAAGAGTATAAATAGAGTCCTTCAACTGTGATTTGGCATCTTTGACGAATTCTGTTATCTCCTAGCACTTTACCAAATTAGTTAGCTTAATAAAAGAAGACTCTCTGTTTTCCCCTATTCCCTCTTTCTTTCTCTCCGCCATTTCCATCTCGCTAGATATCTTGAGCACGGTCCTCACAGATGTGCCGGAGATGGTGGTGTTAATTGGTGATGGTGGAAACATGACTGAAAATGGCGGAAGCATACTGAATTGCTGGATACAGTAAGAACCAAGGACAGAAGTAGATTTGGAAGAGAGGTATGAAATTTCAGTAGCTGAATTTTTTCTTCTTTTTCTTAGACTTCATCTTTCCTTCACTGGATTCAGATTCTAACTCTGATACCATGTATAAAGTAAATTTTGGATAAGTGGATTATTGATTGAACACTTGATTTATACATAGGCTAGTAAGCCTCTTATAAAGAGAAATGAAAGCTAGAGAATTGAACTTAAACTAGAGAATTGAATATTAGCACAGGGAACATGATCTGCAGAAGATAGAATTGGTGTGTGTGATGTTCAATGAGGAATGCTGAATTAATTGTGTTGTCTCCAACTACACTCTTCAATGTTGTGGTAGATAGATGGAGTTGGTTGATGCATTTGTTGTAGTATTGATGATTTTCTACACTTAGATCTCCAATTTCAAATTCATCGTCCATACCCGTGAGCGGAATTGAAATAGCGGAGTGAAGAAAAAAGAGATATGAATGCTACCTTCCAGTTTTTTCTTTTGTTTCTGATGGGTTTTTTCTCTCCAATTGATAATAAAATGGAGATGGATTGATGGATAGATTTATAGAGAGGAGAATCCTGTAGAACTGTAGATCGAGGGACAGAGAGGGACAGAGAGATTTGCGATAGTGAAAAAGCTAATGAACTGAAGTGTTTCTCTAATTTGATCAACAGGGGAAAAGGAAAAAGGTACCCTAAAAAGGAGTATATGAGCTTGCAAGCAAATACGCAAAAGCCCATCCAAAGTGTTTTCCTCTACCATCTTGAATCTTGATCCAAGTCTCTAGTACAAATTACAGACACTCGACTACACTCCTCGTTCAGGCTGATATTACCCATTCTTGCTAATTCTATCAGCTTTCTAACCGATCTTACTACTTCATTATGTTGGGTAGCTCTCCCAACATGAAACCTTCTACATCTCTCCCTCCATATCAGACTCACTGCCATATTCGAAAGCAGTCTACCCACTGCTGCTTCACTTCTCTCAACTGCAAACTGCTTAGTAGCTCAGAGCACATAATCTTCATATCTCGAATAACGAGGACAGCTTTTCTGAAACATTTGTAAGCAGCCTTTCAATGTAATGAATGCAAACGCAAATTGGAAAAACACAAAGCCATCTGAGGTCCGATTTCAAAATTAAGATGTGGTTCAAATTGATTTGAAGTATAATAAAATTTAAATGATTATATTATTATTTTTTGAAATGTAATATATTTCTAAAATTATTTAAAATAAAATGAACTATTATCTCTCTAATTTTTCATATTGCAAAATCATTTTGTTATCATAATTATTCCATTAAGATTTTATTGTATTATAAGATAAAAAAGATTTTTGAAACGCGAACAATACCTTATCAATTAATTAATATACGTGTCTATAGTGTATATATACATGAGAATATAAACCAATGTCTAACACTAATATTAATTAATATAATTAAACTCGTCTCATACTGATAATCAATTAATCATACACTACAAATATAACCTACAATATATATACGATCAAATTAACTAATAAAGCTAGGTGGAGACCCACCAAGAGTTCGGAGACCCTGTGTCGGAGGGCATCCCAACACACCCTCTTGGTTGGCCATGGAAAAACATATGGTCTTTATTTTCTTGAGCTGCAGAGCATAGCAGACAAGTATCGTATAACTTTACTACATCTGTTGACCCACCCGTCCAACCCAACCCACCCGTATTTATCGCTAAAATGAAGGGGTTGGGTTGGGTTGGGTGAGGGTTTTCTTTTGTACAACCCGCCTCTTTTGGGTTGGGTTTGGATTTTTGATTACATAACCGTAAAACCCGACCCAACCCGTGTTCCAACTATTGGTATGAGTTCGTATCGAAAAAAGATTTGTCTTATATAGTCATACTCATGATTCATGAAAATATTAAGATATTTTGCCATATTTTTCTCTCATGGTCTCCCTAATCTAATGCATTCTTCGGTTTAAAGTTTAGACATAAATTTAATATAGCTATAATTCACGTAATCTTTTTTCTTGTGTACAATTTTAATAGAATAACATATTATGGATGCGTTCCTTTATAACCTTTTTAGCCTATTTCAACAAATTTCATGAAAAAACTAGACATATGTTGAAGTAAATCACATTTTATTAAAATTCAAATAAAATTTGTGAAATTTGAGACCTTTCACCTCGGTTTATTTGTTTGAAATTTTAATTAGTTATAAAATATTTTTATGGTGTAGAATAATTACATATTTTGTGTTGGGTTGAGTTTTTACTTAAAAATATCGCCAACCCCAACCCAATTAGAAACAAACCGTAGGATTTAAATTTTTTGGGTGGGTTTGGGTTTAATATTTTCCAAACCCGTAGTGCATGGGTCGGGTGATTAAAATGGCTAAACCCTGACCATCCGACCTATGTACACCCCTACAGAGGAGGCAATTAGGATCCATATCCATGAATCGAATCCAATCCATCCACCAAATTCTTCACCTAATCCAATCCATTTGATCCCAATCCAATTGGATTGGTAGATTCATGGATTGATCCATGGATCTAAATGGCAAATTAGGATTCAATACCTATACTTTTTGTATTTTATATTTTGGTTCCTAAAATTTATTTTTATACGAAAAAATCATTGGAAAATTACATTTTGGTACCTAAAAATTTTCATTATGACATTTTATTACACAAACTTTTCAAAATTTACATATTGGCCCAAAGCTTGGATGTCATTTGGATGGATCAATCCACCAATCCATATTACCCAATACATGAGTCCACCAATCTAATTCACCAATTCATGAATCCAATCCACCTCTAGTTGACCCGGTATTGATAAAATAGTTGACAAGTTAATTTTACTTGAAATTTATTCAAACTTACAATAGACGCACTGTATATTTTGAAAACGAAATCCCATAGAAGTTGATAGAATGAGCGACGTGATTCTACTAGCCAACAATGACGGACGTGAAACTACTTGACGTGACATTTCCCTGGTTTTTAATTTATTTATTATTAAATTCTCTAATTTCTGATTCGTTGGTTCCTTAGCTAATTCGAGGATGCTTCCTTTGCTCACTCATTGCAGGCTTCACTAACCAAAAAGTACTCGAAACAAAGTACTGTATGTACCTAATTGATTTGACAAAATGGGCTCATCATGCTCCCGATGACCCAATGTGTGCGTGTCATATTTTAGGTCAGATTCTCGTGTGGTAGCATGGTTGTCAACTTGTCATGCCAGTGGTATGCCGATCGGTTGAACCAGGTCCAATATGTGGATGCATCAGATATGGTTAAAGATGCAAAGAATTTGGCTGAGTTTTTTGGTGACTTGATTAAATTGATTGGACCGAAGAATATTGTGCACTTTGTTACAGATAATGCTCCTAACTATGTTTCTGCGGGTAAGCTGATTCATGAGAAGTATAGCACAATCTTTTGGTCTCCATGTATGACACATGTTATCAATCTTTTGCTGAAAGATATCTACAAGATGAACCGTGTTTCAAGCTTAGTCACTCGAGCTCAAAAGATTACTGTGTTTGTATATAGTCATCTCCCAATCTTAGCTTTTATGAAAAAGCTAGAGGGTTGGAAGCAAATTGCACGACCAGGAGCTACTCGGTTTGCTACTCATTTCATCTGCTTGAAAAGTCTCTATGATCATAGGTCTTTGCTGGAGCAACTTGTTACTAGTGGTTTTTTTGCAAATCACAGGTTGGGGAAAAGTAAAGGGGAAAAATTTATCAAGAGTGTTGTGTTGGATAACAACTTCTGGCAAGAGTGTTTGGTAATTGTGAAGTTGACATTGCCAATTGTGAAGTTGTTGAGGATTTTTTATTCTGATGAGCAGCCATCTTTGGGATATGTTTATGACGGAATGAATCGGATCAAGAGTACTATTAAGAACACTTTCATGGGAAATGGAAAAGGAGCTGATCCTTTTATGAGGTTAATTGATGCTAGATGGGATAAACATCTTCGACGTAGCATCTATGCAGCTGCCTATTTCTTGAATCCCATTTTTCAATATACCCCGGAATGTCGAGCTGAGCGTGGAGTACAAGGTTTGCTTGTTGATCTCCTCGAGACTGAAGGCTTATGTGAGGATGATGATGAAGCAATTAAGGAGATTAGACTTTTTAGAGAAAGACTTGGGAGCTTTAGTAAAAAAATCAGCTATCTCGTGTGCTACTACTTTACCTCCATGCATGGTTGTCAAACCGGTCTCATGCCGGCCGGTTCAACCGCGTACAACCGGTATAGGTCACCAAACCAGCTGGAAAGAGGCCGGTATTTAATTGTGGTCAAATCTGGTCAATGCCGGTCAGACCCGGTCAATTCCGAAAATTCCGGCCGGTTAGACCAGAAACCGGAATTCAATGTTACACATATTTTATCAAAAAAATAAACACCCTCCTTAGGATTTGAACCAAGTACCTCATGTTCATTTTGGACTCTTTTTTACGCCAGTAGGCTACAAGCAACTTTGTTGTATATATTAACCTTATATATTATATATCTAACACTAAATTTTACACAAATCATTATAAACATTAATAAAATTCATTTTATATACTTTTATTTTTAAGCATCTAATTGTTTAGTATTAGTTACCAATTCTTAGCTATAAATTATTTTGTGTGAAATAATTTTTCTAATTGCTTTTTGACGACTAATTTATTTGGAATTGAGGATTTCCATTTGTCTCATATATTTTATGAAAACCGGCACAACCGGCCTGAATACTGGTTGTACCACGATCGGACCATTCCACTTTCAAAACCGGCACACCGGCATAAACCGGTTTGACAACCTTGCCTCCAGGTAATCAATTGTAATGACTCTATTATTTATTTTCGTATATCTTGTCAAATATGATTTGCTTATTAGAACTTATATACTTGAATGTAGCTGAATGGTGGACGCTATATGGAGATGATACTCCAAATTTGCAAAGTGTTGCTATACGACTTTTGTCTCAAACATCATCATCTTCTGGTTGTGAGCGAAATTGGAGTGTATTTGACCAAATTCATAGCAAGAGGAGGAATCGATTGGAGCACCAGAGATTAAACGATCTTGTTTATGTGACATACAATCTTAGATTGAAGTCTAGGTAATCTTTTTTTTGCATGTTACATTGTGAAACTTATTAGTACTTTATATACTTAATTGTTTCATCGATTTTTAGGTGCTTGAAGAAAGAGTGGAAGAGAGATCCAATTGACTATGAGCAATTGGATAAGATTGATTTTTGGATTGTAGAGGAAGATCCACCTGCAGACATTGATTATGAGGAGATTGAAAAGGCTCTCTATGAGGAGGAGTAGCAGGAGGAATCATCATCCTCGTCTAGAAAGCGTCCTCGTGTTGAAGATTGGCTTAGTATATTACAATTTAAAGTAAATGCATTCTTGTTATAATAGTGAAATTGTCATTATTAACAATCATATATATGGTTTTGTGGTTTGGTGCAGAGGACTTTGATTATGATGTGACTGATGAAATCGATTTCGATCTTACTCAAATCATTGACGCAATGGAGATGGATGGTTTTATCTTTGAGGATGTTTGATTATGTACTTTGAACATTTGGGTGATGTTTGTTGAATGTTTAGGTGATGTTATCTTTGAGAATGTTTGGTTATGTACTTTAAACTATGAATGTTTATGTGGTATTTGTTGAATTTAACTATGAACATTTAGATGTTAACATTAACTTATGAACATTTATGAGTTGGTATTTAATCTTGTCCTAATTCAATTATGGATGTATTTTAGATATATATTTTGTGATGGGTTATTATATTAATATACAGAAATTGTGATAAAACCGGCACAAACCGGCATAACCGGCATGAAACTGGTTCTACCACGGTAGAACCATTTCACTTGTAAAACCGGCGTACCGGCATAAACCGGTTTGACAACCTTGTGTGGTAGGTACCAATGGTTTACAACTAGACCTGTTAAAACTTAAAACAGATGATTGATTAACCGTCAATAATCTGTAATCAAATTGACCCCTAAACCAGTTGACTCAAAACTAAATTGATCTGAACTCAATTGAAATAGAGATCACACTATCTAAAAGATAAAATTTCAATTAAAAAAATCTAAAAGATAAATTAAGTATTAAATTATATTTAAATAATCAAAATATGAAAAACGAAGTATCAAAACACCAATAAGTACTTGGTAATTTAATAGGCTAGCTTTGTGTATGCGTTTTCTATATATTGTGATTGGTTATCCCTCTTGTTTTTATTTGAAATGATCCTAGTTCAAAACCGAATGTCTTTCTTTTTTTCTCTATAATTAAACAAAAAATAAATATATAATTATGAAGATAAAAATGTCATTCCTACTTTCAGATTTATAGCAAGAAAATTGAAATGAAAGACGCACTTTTCCTATTTCACAATTATATTATGTGAAAATTACCAAAATATATAGAAAAATCAAACTAGCATAAAAAATCTTCCAAACAAAATGACTAATATCCCAAAAAAAAAATAAATCAGAAAGTATTAATTGCTACCAAACAACACTCAATTTAAGACAATATCTAGACCAAAGCTATGAATCTAAACTTTCAAATCAAACCCTTAACTACCGAAAGCTATATAAATCTAAAAGGATACAATCTAATTCTTTTATTCCCAAACCAGCATAAGAAATCAAATAACAATAAATAAGAACCATTTCTGAGAGAAAAGTGAAATAAAAAAAAAGTTACCAATACAAAGTTTCCCCATCGTCCCCGTGGTCAAAGCCTAGACTGCTGATGCAATAAAATGGGATAAATTGCAAATTTGGTCATTTGTTAAAATTCACGTTAACCACTAGAATTAATTTATTCCATTAGTAGTCACTCAAATTAGTTCAACAGTTCAAGTTTGGTCACTATTCGTTAGTCTTCGTTAACTTTTACTGATGTGACAGTCAACTCTGATAATTGACCGTTAACTAAGTGACGTGACAATTAAAAAATTAATAAAAAAATAAAATTAAAGCTTTTCCATTTCCAACTCAATTTTACACCCATTTTAAAAATAACTGACAGCCGTGATACTAATGCCACCCCCAATCTATTGTCGTTAAGTACATAGCATACACAAAAAAAACCCTGAGAGTAAAATTAAACCAAACCAAACCAAACCAAATTGAGCAAACACCAGAGTCAGTAAAATCTCATCAGAAAATTGAGCAAAAACAGTGTGAAGGGTCGGGAGAAAAACAATTTGGTGGGCTCGTCGGTCGGCCGGCCGCTATCTGTCACCAAACAAAACGTGTCATCAGAAGGAAAAGAAACGAAAAGAATACCCTATGTTTCTCTGCCCTGTTCTGCGACCTCTGTTTTTTTTTGGGGGGCGGGGGAACAGAGCGACCAAGTTGTAGCAGCAAACGTAGCACCACCAATCACTTGAACTCCAACTTGTTTCTCGCCTCACAAATCACCCAATTACACTTTCACAAAGGAAACATAATAATGATGATAATAAATAAAAGGTTAGGATAAAATAGTTAAAGTAGATAATTCTTACTATTGGATAAAACTGGACACTGGGAAATCCGAACCAAGACAGGGGAGGGAAGGTGAATATCCAGTTATCCAATTATTCAAATACATCGATTTGGTTTCCTTTATAAACTTGGTTTGCTGGCTGCCTCGTCATCGTTATTATCATTACTCCATCCGATATTAAGAAACAATCCAACCAATACACACGAATTCATAGCCGTCAAATGGACTCTGATTAATAGTCTCCGCGTCAGCCACCAATTAGATTAACTATTTCAGAGAACCAAACTCCCCTGGATTCATGAACCCCAAAACATTTAAATAAATAAACGATGTCCTACAATTTACAGCTCTCTGCCTCGCATCCCACATGCCCCATTCTCACGAAATTGCAGCTCCGAGGGCCTTTTCCGGTTTCCCCACCGTTTTTCTCCTTCTCGGGACATAAAAAAATACTCATTTACCCATCAGTATCCTCTCTTTTTGGCTTTTCCTAATTCCGCCCTTCCGCATGTATAAATAGTCAGCCCGCTCAAATCTTTCTGCTCACACAGCAATAACTTTCTGATATAGAGGGAGAGACTACCTCTTTGCTGAGCCCTTTAACACGAAGTGTAGATGTGAAACCCTAACTTAGTTTTTCATTGATCATCATTGTGGATTTTATACAAGGATCGGGCATAAGATGACAAGCTTCTGTGAGCTGTTGTTTTACAGAAAAGTAGAACAGAGAAACAGAGTGCATAGGGAACAAAAGACAGAAGAAGGAAAGTGACGTTGATTCTCTTGGTTCACAACGGCAACGTATCGATGATGTTCTTCCCTTTGTCTTGAGACGGCGCCGTTCCACTCGGTTTACTTGAAGCCTTCCCAGAAACGATGTCGCTCCAAGTGACCTGTGTACTAACCGTTGCATTTGAATTGAAAATTTGGGGATTTTCATCTGATACCCTTCCATGTAACTTTCTTCACCTTCGGTTTTTTCTTTACCGAGAGAGAAATGGCAATAGGGAATTTGAAGGATGTGGAGAATGGAGAGATTACCTACGGCCTGGAGGACTTGGAGGAGCCATTGATACTAATTCCTCCCCCGATCTACTGTCGTTGTTTTTAAAATGGGTGTAAAAATAAGTTGGAAATTGGAAAATTTTTAAATGCCACATCAATTAGTTAACGGTCAACTATTAAAGTTGACTGCCACATCAGCTAAAGTTAACAGAGACTAACGGAGAGTAACCAAACTTGAACTGTTGAACTAATTTAAGTGGCTATGGATGGAATAAAGTAATTCTAGTGGCTAACGTGAACTTTCCTAGTAATTCAAGTGACCAAATTTGCAAATTAGCCCAATAAAATGTGTGCAGATTGAGTAATAGAGATAACTAAAATTGTAGTCCCATAGAAATTAGTACAATTCTAGATTTATCTATTAAAAAATAAGGAACTTGACTCGATCTAACTAAACACTCCCAATCTAAGTTCAACGATAACCTATGACCGGATATAGTATAGAGCAAGTATATTTCAAATTATCAAATTCGAGCGGTCTATATATCCTTACTTCAGCAAACTATGAGTGATCTAGCGGTAAAAATATTGTTTTAAACTATTTAACCAAACAAACAAGCAAATAAAACAAGGATGAATTCAAGTGAGAAAGCTTCACTAAAATGATTATCCCCCTAGAACCGTGTTGAGTTTATAACGTAATACTCTAGCGTAATCTGCATATTATATATACCGTTAAGAGATCAAAGATAGTTAGGAGTGCTTATTTTAGTTGTCTTGATTGCCTAATTACTCTATCCAGTGAGGCGTACCGAACTACCGCATTAGGCAATTAGGTCAATTAGTCCACTCCTTCATTCATGGCTTGAGCGATGACCCGGAATGGCGTAAAGAAACCAATCACCCTCGTTCATGGCTCCCTTCCGATGACTGAATAGTGAACCAAATTACTCTAAGAGGATCTTCTCTCTGTTAGGACAATTAGTCCCAAAATTGAGGGAATTGATCAAAGGCTCTCAATTATCAAGATAAATATCAATTAATATATAATCAAACATGCCAATCACAACATAGAGTTTAATTTCATTATACTACAACATCGTAGATTAGGGTTCACATAATCTAAGTGAATGGAAAATCTACTCCATGCCTAGAAATAACTACAACTAAAAAGAAGGAAAACCCGATGGAAAGATGATTATCCTTCTTCCTAATTTCTTGGAATGGTGTTGAAGATGAAATCTAGCCTCTTTTGGTCTTAGGTAGGTCAAATCCATCTACAATCTTCCATGGTTCCTTTATTTCTTTCTCAAGAATGTAGAAGAAGACCCAAATCTCACTCTAAAACTCTTCTCCTTTTGAAATATGATCTCCTTCTCCTTTTATACCCAACAGTGTGCATTTCACCGTCTGTTGTCACGATCGTGATATGTGCAGTGACACCGTGATCTCAACGCAAAATGAAATATTTCACTTACACACTTCAAGGTTTAGTTGTACTCTTCACGCCCTGCGCCTATGATCCGTGCGATGCCAGCTAGAAGTCCAAATGACCTTGAACTTTGCATTCTTCAAGGTTTTACTGGAAGCTTCACGGTCTCCTGCCCGTGACAATCTTCTCTAAGCCGTGATCCATGCAATTTCCAGTACTTTGTCCCATTTTCGCTCATTTCATTTGACTTTTGATCCTTTCACCCATTTCATCTGCTAGAGCTTGAAACATGCTAAAACAAGATAAAACCTATCGTAAAATGACTCCAAGAGTGATGCTTTGCAAGTCAATGACAAGGCCAAAGTGGTAAAAACATGTATAGAATGGCTCGAATAAATCTCCCCCACACTTAGTAGTTTGCTTCTCCCCAAGCAAACCTAACTCATACTTGTGAAACATGCAAGAAACTCACAATTGTATGAACTATAAGTTGTTGTAGCACTTTCAATGACAATCGAAGATGAGAAAACTTTACTTCCAAATCTACGCGACAACACACTCTCAGATGAGGACCTTGCTAAATAAAAAGGTCTAGACACTTCACGTTAGCACTAGAGGACTCTCAAGAAAACGTGTAAAAAACAATGGACTCCATGGTGGTGCTCCTAATTTTCAACAGAGGACTCAAACTTCTGAGCGTCAACTCAACTTTGTTGAACATGGCACCACATTTGTAAACAAGTTTCTCTCCCTCGTAGCTAAGTGCAAAAGTACATTGACTTCTATTTCAAAGCCTCATGTGGGGAAAGTGATGGTTGAGGGGAGGGAATAGGTTAGGAAGGTGAAGAATTTAGACACGAGTCATGATCTCTCAAACACCAATTCACAACATGCACTCTTGTCTCAACGAAAGACGAGTTGCCACACATGTGAGGTAATAACTAGAATCAAGGTCTCCCGACTTGCACAAAGGTACACTCTCTCCTCTCATGCAAGTCCCGTAAGGAGGAAAGTTGTAAGGGGGATGGAAGGTAGAAATTGATTATGGTTGGATGCTTAAAAAGCTTTATGATCCCCAGACACATCCTCAAATGACACCTCGGCAAAAAAATCCATTTTACGCAGTAACTAAAATACTATGACTGATTGCCTCTCAAGTGAGAACATTCATATTTCAAAACATTTTTAATGTGGAGCACCTTTTTGCGAAAAAAAATTGGGAGTCCAAAATTGGGGAGAGTTCCATACACATGTCCTAAACTCGATGGCAAACAATATCAACACAATCAAGAGGGAATGGAAGCAAAACCACTCACGACCAATAACCTTCATACCGTCACCCTACTTCCTATAATGCACGTCATCACAACATCAAATTTTCAAAACAAAGTGAGTAGGAATCATGCATGGAGAATGTGTTCGGAACCCATATATTTTTTTTAAATTTCAGCATTCAACCTAGGTTACAAAACACTGATAATGTAAGCCAACAATCAATCAATCATTCGCAAGTGCTTGGATTCACTCGCCATTCACATACACATTCAGCACCCTCTACATTTAAGCACGTCATTGTCCCAAATAGAGCAAGAATAAGGGTAGAACGAAATTACCAAATCATTGCCGAGTGAAAGTCCGACTGGAGATAGGACCAATTTTGTGAGTGAGAGACAGCTATCACAAGGAACAAACACACACACAAACACAAACTCACCAAAGTTGAGTTTATTACACAAGCACAATATTTATAGTTCTCAACAAAAAGGAAAACGAATTAAGTAGTTCAAACTCATACATGCAAAAGAAAAAAAAGTCTTAGAGTCAAGGGGAAGATAAGTGGAGAGGTGGTACTGTGCCAACATGACACTCAAGACTGGTGGTCGTCATCCTAGCAAGTAGGCTCCTGGTGTGCAGGAGAAGGCTGCAGTATGGGTCGTGGAAGTGGAGACCCTAAGAGGGGAGGAGCTCAAAGCTAAGAGGCGTACGAAACTAGCGAATTAGGAAATTAGGGAAACCAAATCGAATCCTTTGGGCAATGACCCGGAACGACATAAAGAAACCAATTAACTCGTTCATAGATCCCTTATGGTGATTGAATAGTGATCCTTATTATCCGAATGAGATCTTCTCTCTCTTAGGTCGTTTAGAAACATAATTGAGGGAATTGATAAAGGACTCTTAATTATCATGATAAATACTCAATCAATATATAATCAAACATGTCAATCAGTTCACAATCATCTTTCTACAACATCCTAGACTAGGGTTCATATCGTCCAAGTGAATGGAAAATCTACTCCATGCCCATTCCTGGTAGGTCTTGGGACTGAGACACGGTCCAGACTCCTACGGTAGGCAGAAGTGGGGAATTTTACCTAGAGCTACCTTTAGGTGGCATAATTGGCATTTTAAAGACCAATGCAAGCGGATTGGATAAAATCTTTTTAGTCGAGATCCCGCGTAACCTCAGAAAGAACTACAACTAAAGAGAAGTAAAAACTCATGGTAAGATGATTCTCATTCTTCCAGATTGTTTGGGATGGTGTTGAAAATGGAATTTGTCCTCCTTTGGTTTTTGATAGGTGAAATCCCTCTCCAATCTTCCTTGATTCGTTGCTTTCTCTCTAGAATGTAGAAAAAGACCCAAATTTCATTCTAAAACTCTTTTCCTCTTGAAATATGATCTCCATCTCCTTTTATGCCCGTTAGTGCATATTTAACGGTATGTTGTCACGACCATGATGTGTGCAGAGAAACTGTGATCTCAGTGCAAAACGCTCTGTTTTACTTACACACTTCACTGCTTAGTTGTATTCTTCACGCCCTAGGCCTGTGATCCTTGCAATGCCCGTGAGACGTTCAAATGCTCCTGGAGCTTTGCATTCTTCATGGTTTGCTGCAAGCTTCACGGTCTCTTTCCCTTGACCATTTGCCCTCAACTGTGATCCATGAAATTTCCAGCACTTTGACCCATTTTCCATCCCTTTCGTCCGACTTTCAATCCTTTCGCCCATTCCACGTGTTAAAGTCCAAAACATGCGAAAACAAGAAAAAAACCTAGTGTAATATGGCTCCAAGGAAGATGGTATGAAATTGAAATGACAAAGCATAAGGGGCAAAAACATGTATAGAATGACTCAAATCAGAACTAAAAAGAACAAAACTGAGTTGATAGCAAACAAATAAAAATGCATAACTAAAGTAGCAAATCATGTGGTAAATTAACTACGAGAGAAATTTAAGGGGAGAAGCTCAGTGGAAAGACGACTTGGAATTTTACTACCTAATTACCATATTCAAATCGTTTATTAATCAATTTAATAATCATTTAAATGAGAAAAATTATCTCTAAGGTGATGACTATCTCTCTGAAGAATCAATACGTACTAACTAGAAAATTAATTGTTTACTCCCGTACAACCAATTAATTCACTTCCTGACCCGAAGTCTGATAACCCCTCTAGTGATCACACCATTCCCACTTTCCACGACCATGCTCAATTGAGTTTTATGACATATGCAATAGTGTTTTATCGTAGGTATATTCTCTCAATCTTAACCTAGAACAACAAACTAATATGTATGTGGGAAGTCGAAACCACACATTAAGAATCTACATACAATATGAATGAGAAAGAAAAATAAATCCTAATAAATCATAGCAATCTGATAGCTACATTTTGGGGTATTCCCCAAATATTGGAGTTTAGTTTATTATAATGAAAAAGAAACTAACATACCGTTTGATATAAATGAATTACATAAATTCTGAGAAATTCATTTTGAATTAAAACATTTTTATATTTGGTATTTCAAAGAATTCATTTTCAATATGGGCGTAGTTGGAAACTTTTAATTTAATTCAATTCTAAATGTATGTCAAACAAGGTTTGGGAATTCAATTAATTGTATTTCCAAAGATTTGAATATTACATACCAAACACAAGAGTTTATTTGACAATGAATTTTACACGGTAATTAATTTTAGAATGAAATGAATTCTAAATTCATTTGGTACTAAAGGTGCTCTAACAAATAATTCTAAATTCAACATGTTAAGTAACCCGTTTTTCTAACTTAGCCGATGCTTATTCCCCAGATACCATTATTGCTTTTTCTCCGGGAAAAGAAGTTCACGAGCCGTATGCTCCGACAAAAGAGTTCGTCGCTCACAAAACTTTGCTCTTGCTCTGCGCTGCGCGACTTCTCTAGGTGCTCGCTCCTTTTATGTCCTTCCCTGGTCCATCCTTTCTGGTCCAAACGAATTAAAGAATTCCCTCCAGAATTCTCTCATAATTCCGCGATTTGGGCCCAATGTTACGCTAGAAGAAGCCCGGGCAGGCTACAATTAGAGCTTGCCGCTCGTGCGAGCCTTTTTATGGTCGGCTTAAGGAAAACGACCTAATTGACTCCGCTAGGGTCGTTTTTCCTTTGATTAATTTTTATTATTTTTGGAGGAATTTGATTTATTTTTATTAGACGCCTCTGCAAATTTCTGTTGTTTATTTGTAATTTAATTTTTGGTTCTGCAACCATTTTCTATAAAAATGGCACTAAAATTGTACAAGCACAACACAAATTTAGTAATGACTCTTAGACAACACACATTTAGTAATGACTCAAGGATCATTCTATGGTTAATTCGAACTAAACTCACATAATTTTTAACATAAAACACGCACTAAAATCATCAACTGTGTATGCGATTCATCACAATCAAAAAGAAAACGAGCTAAAACATATCACAACCAGGCTATTAGACTCATATCCAACATGAGACACACACATTTAACGTAGAACAAATGATTCTTGCACTATTGTGGTAATCAACATTTCTTTCTAAATGGAATAATTATGTGTTTAAGTGACCAAATATTTTACCCCACACTTAAGATTTTTGCAACCCTAAAATATTGACCGAATTATTAATTGAGCTATAGGTATAATATAGCCATCTACTATACATTTCTATCAAACATGCCCCTTTATAATTGTTTGCATAAAATATGCCCTTGTAATTTGAAAACATGATCGAAAAGCCCTTTATGTTAAAATCTTCATAAAATTTTCGTCAATCACGGTCAAACCATGGTTCAGACGATCTCACCTCGAAAAAATAGAGGAGGGACAATGTCAGCTTTCCCCCTCTATTTATTTCACTAATTCTTGTTAAAGTGAAGTAATTAGGGATATTTTAGACATTTGTGTAGCCCAAATCAAGCTTCGACTATGATTAATAGTTTTTTTTATGGAAATTCTACTAGAAGGACATTTTTTATAACCGTTTCAAAGTACATGAGTATGTTTGGTGTAAAAAATAGTACAAAGACATGTTTGATAAAAAATAACAATGAGGCATGTTTGGAGTGTTAATGCTATAGAGTGGAGTCGAAAGCTCCATCTGTGTCTCTAAGCACATTTTCAAATGACACTACACTCGACGGATGATTGTACTAAAGTAAGCAATGTCGTACGGTCAACCAGGGGCGGACCTAGGGCAAGGGGAGGGGTGTCGTCCGACACCCCTTCGCCCGAAAATTTTGTGAATGACCTCCATTTTTCGGTACAAATATTTTTAATTTGGGACTTCTGACACCGCTCTAATAATTATAAGCGACACACCTTCATTATACGATAATAGTTTAAATGTTATAAATTTATTCATCATGATTAGTAATTAACAATAATAAGTAAAATCAAATAAGCATGCTTGGTTTAAGTAACCCACAACCCAATTTAACATGTCAATTTGTAGTTAATAGGTGAATTGCGTATATTTATGGGAGATTGTGATTTTATTTTGGTCAATTTGGCAGAACTAGAGAAAAAATGCTAATGATATTACTTTAGGCATACTTTGTTTTTTCTAAAATTGCCGATTGGTAGATTGTAGTTTACTATATTTGATTGTAAACTAATTTATTTGAACTTAATTTGATTTTAGACGTAGGTCGATTCTCTTTGGTTGAGTGACTAATTAATGAATGATTATGTAGTTGTGTATATCAAAAAAGGTTTGATTTAGAACATAAACAATGAATGTATTTTAAAGAAATCTCAGGATACGAAAAATCGTCATAATTCGTAGCAAACATGAAGTTGTGAACTTATAAATGAATTTCTAGTAATTTCTATAAATTTTTATTTAATTATTTTATTTATTATAATTTTTTATCCGCGACACCCCTCTTCAATAATCCTGGATCCGCCACTGCGGTCAACCATCCGATTTTCAATTGAGCTTTTTGTACCACAAGGATGAAACATTGTCCCTAATGTTCAACTCCTAAGCTAAACATGCATTGGGATATACTGGCACTAACATCGAAAGAAACAAAAAAAAAGTTAGAAAACTAATCTTGGGTTGCCTCTCAAGAAGCGGTTGTTTAATTTCCCGTGCTCGACAATGTTGCAGCACTTAACCAATGGAAATTGACAGGTATCCTGATAACACCCAAATTGGTTTTATTTACCCCTCGTGTCTAGGTTTGTTTCGTGCTAATTCATGTTCATAATCATTAGAATAGCATCATTTGAATCCCTATTCCGTTCTTATTTGATTATGATGTGATTTTAGGGTGCTTTAGACAATATATGCTAATTAAGTACGAAAAGGAGCACATGTGTGGCAAAATGGGCAGGAAGCTGAAGATCACAACTTGGAGACGGAGATCATGGCCGGGAACACAGACTAAGGGCGCGAACTTCATGAAGAAGCCACCCGAGGAGAAACATATAGTTTTCCTAGTCTAATCACGGTCGCAGTTCACATTGACCGCGAGGAAGTTCGAGGCCGCGCTTCACGGATCACGACCGAATAACCTCCCATATGATGTAAAGTATTCCTTGACCTATCCGTTGCTGGTGACAAGTTAGCCCGCGAATCCCTCGTGCGTGAAGGCCAAAACGACGGTGTCGGCAGATCGCAGCCTCAAGGAAGAAGATCGCGACCGTATTCTTCACACTGCCTGGCCGTGAACTTCCCCTTCATCTGGAGGCTATAAATATAAGACCACCTTCCCCCATTTGAGAGAGTTGATTTTGAGATAGAAATTTTTGGTTAGAGAGAGAGAAGAGAGAGAAGCTGAAGGAAGGAGAAGAGAAGAAGAAGGAGGAGGATCTAGAAGAGAGGAGCCACCTTCCTCAAAGATCAAGTCTCCCCCAATTTCTTCTATTTATATTCTTCCCTCCTTTATGGAGTAGTCTTCTAAGATACTAGGGGTTCTAAACCCCAAACCTTAGTTTTAGGGCTATCATGTAATGTATGAATATTTTAAGGTTTTGAATGAATGTGTTTATCTAGTTGATTTATTGTTTCTCTAGTTTTAATTGTGTTTGGTTAAATCGCCCTAATATTCTCTACTAGTCTACTTGAGCTTCTACGCTAGGTATGAAGTTTTAGGGTTAGACGAGTATGCGCCATCAAGCAAATTAGGTTAGATGAATGATAACACCTAAATGTTGTTATTTACCTTGCCTTTATTAGGTGAAATTGTGTTTAAATGATCTTCAATTGTTTTACAAAATGTCATTTGCATGCCCATTTTGCTCCTTTTCGTTTATGATACTGTTTTGGGACGCATTCAACATCACGAGCAAAGATGGGGAGAAAATGGGCAAGAATGTGTAGTGATAGACCATTAACTACACATGTTTTTACCCCTATTCTTGAGCTGTTTGTGATGTTGATTCTCGTGTTTTAAGCCGATTTCACGGTAGGTTGTGCGTTTATGTCATATTTCAGGACTTAGCGTTGGCATCGAGGCGAAGAAACGAGTTTCGGGTCGAAAGGAGCGAAGTTGGGTCGAAATGTGCTGCAGGAGGAAAATACCCGGTCATGGGCTCAAATACCCGACCGGGTATTATTTGGAGCAGACCGGGTATTTGTTGCTTTGGGCGTCGCTGAGAAGCAGAAGGGGGCCCGGGCAGTAAGCAGAAATCCCCGGTCGGGGATTCTTAGGCCAGACCAGGGATTTTCCCCGGTTCCTAAAACGCGCGTTTTAATTATACCCGGTCGAGGCCCAAAATACCCGACCGGGTATTTAGACCGGGGATCGCGACAGGCAGTTTTTTAAGGGAAAAGAAGGCCAAAGTAGAGGGGTTCCGAGTTTTAGAGAGACAGAGCGATTCCTAGAGAGAGAAAGCGACGAACCAGAGTTCCCAAGTGCCCTAGCTTGATCTTCATCACCATTGGAGCCCGGCTTGAGCTTGGAGAAGTGCCGATTGACGACCAGGAGCAGAAACTCATCCTTCTGATGACTCGGTATTTGCACATGTTTTCCCCTTTATTTCTTGATTGTTTGAGCTTGAATTATCGTGTCTTTGGCCTATTTTACGCTAGGTTGTGTTCCTTTCTCACATTTCAGGTCCAAGCACATAAAGTGAAGTATAGGCGCAAGTTTCAAGTCAATCAGAGATCAATTGACGATTCGGGAGAAGAAACTCGGGCATGACCTGAAGAAGAATGGATTTCTACCTCACTTTATGGACAAAGAATCATGCAAGCTTGTCATGAAAAGAAAGAGGACGAGACTACGAGCGTCTGGGATCAAACGGTGACTGAATCGGAGGTCAAACGAGCTCAAACGAGATCAACGAAGCTTAGGAGTGCATGATGGAAATTGTGCACGGCCGTGGGAAATTCTGCACGGCCGTGCGGGTTTCCCAAGGGGTCTGCACGGCCAAAACCTCAATTTGCACGGCCGTGCAAGTAGGGGGTGCGAGTTTCAGCGGGTATAAAAGCTGTTTTGCGATTTTTGGAGAGAGAGAGCTGGGTTTTGGATCCCAAACACCCAAGGGACGAACCCTAGAGAGAGAGAGCGACTTGGGAACATTATTGGAGCTATTTTGGAGGATTTCTTCGCCATTGGAGCTCGGGAATCAAGCTTGGAGATGGAGATTGAAGATCTAGATCAGATTTCTGCAGTCTCTCTCTTCTCTATGGAGTAACTTCCCTTCACTTAGGTTTTGAGGAACCCTAGCTATGTTTGTTTGATTGGATGATTGTATGAGTACTCTGACTTGATAATCTTGAGTTCATATTCAATCTATGCATGTTTTCACGATTCAATTCTGCTTTAGTCAAGATTATTGATTCTGCTTTGATCCTATGAGAGCGAATACCTGATTAGGTCAATAGAGCACCATAGATTGATAGTAGTGGATCGATTGCTTTAGTCGAGGGTTGATTCACTGCTTTGTATCGATTGAGAACCTCATTCGATAGAGGGAGTCTAGTTCAGAACGCCTTGATCGATTGTTCTAGAGAAGGATACGTCCCTCTAGGCAATTGACTCAAGAGGGCCTTGTTCCTTTAGTCGAGACTCAAGGTCTAGTCAAGGATTCTCCGCATTGTGAATGAAAGTGAAACAAGTTAGAGATCATCAATCATTAATCTGGCTAGTGGCTAGGGGGAATCATACCTAAGTGAGTTCCCAACCTGTAATTAGATTAACTTTAACTGTAGTTTGCTAGAGTAGTTTTAGTTCTTTCATCTTAATCTGTTTTGCTAGATAATGAACTGAAGCTGAGTAATAGTAACTCTAGAGACCCGTGGATTCGATATTTATTACTTGAGCCACTATACTGCAGTCCCTTTCATTGGTTACACTTGGCCATTGTTAGGTGTTGTGTCATAGCGAGTCAAGTTTTTGGCGCCGTTGCCGGGGAGTTTCTAGAGTATTAGGAAAGGCAGAAGTTTGTTACTTTAGCGTTTTTATTTTCTTTTCCACCCTTTCTTTTCACTTGGGTGTTTTATTTTTGTTGGTGCAGATCTGAATCATGGATCCTCATGGCTTCTCCAATAATTGGGGGTATCCACCACCGTCCGAGTGGTATTACCCCGAGACCCCCTGGAGCAATCAAGGAGGAGAAGACTATGGATCCGGGTTCCAGTACCAACCCCCTTTCTATGGAGAACAATCTGACCCCTGGGCATATCAAGAAAAATCTCATTACCAAGAAGACTTTCTCCCACAACCAGAAGGGCCATCGGCGCTGGAGTTACCCATGGCGGCCTTCACGGGCCATTCTGCAGAGCCATGGTACACTCCACAGCCAGATCCAAACTATGAACTGAGGCTTCTCCTGGAGCAGTTTGTTCGGGACTCCGAGAGACGCAATCGCAAGATGGACCTCCTTTTCTCATCCTTTGCTCCTCCTAATTCTTCATCCCTCCGTGAATCGGAGGAGAACGTTTCGCACTCATCAAAGCAACCAGAGCGGGTTGAGCAAGTTTGTGCACAACTTGCTCAAGATCACCCGTCTGCTACCATACTAGAAGAGGACGAGGAAGAAGAAGGCTACAAGGACATTGTGGAGCAAACAGAAGTTATCACGGAGAGCTCCCGTGAAGATCATGATCAAGAATGTCCTATCGTAGCCGACCACCCCTTTCCACATCCCACACTGAGCTTTGAAGAGGTGGGCATGAGTGAGGAGATGCAAGAAGATCTCATGAAAGAAATTGCTTGGCAACTTGCTCTCCAATCTGTGCTAGAAGAAGAAGAGCAAGAAAGGGTGCAGAAAGAAGTTGTGGAGGATGACAACAGTGAAGCAGAAGGAGTTCTTGATCATTTCCCAGGGGTGATACCATATGAACAAGGAAGGGAGGTTGACGAAGAAATTGGCGTCCAGGCTGAGGACGAAGTTGAGGTGGAAGAGGCCTGCACCGGCCATGAGTTGCATGTGATATCTCCACCAAACTTTGAGGAACTACTTAGCAAGGACCCATTTGCAGTGTCTCTTTGCCAGACCAAGGCCACTTCGACATCGGTCCCTCTTGGTGGACGCGGTGGTGGCCAATCGATGCTGTCTTATCTGGTTTGGGGCAATGAGACGAGAGAAGAGAAAAAGAGGTCTCGAGGGTGGAGATTTCATCTGCATCAAGTGCACGAGCCTTCATCACCTGCCACATCACCTACTTGTGACTTGAGACTCCACCTCATAGATGAGAACCTCAACTTCAAGGAGGTTCTAGCATGGACCGAAACTTAGGAGCCATCGTCCGGCTCACAACGTGAAAGAAGCGCTTGTTGGGAGGCAACCCAACAGTCGGTTTGCATTTCTTTCTCTATTTCTCCTCGGTTGAGTCAGTTTTGTTATTTGGTTTTAGAGTCAATAGCTCAACCTTTGTGAGATTTTGTGTGGTGTTTGTGTTCTGATTACTCTCTCTTCCTGGAATGCACCGCCTGCCCCGTCCATCATCATTCACCCTTGATCTGGTAACTTCGTTCTACCCTCCTTATCTTTCCTCCATTGAGGACAATGTCGTGCTTAAGTGTGGGGGGGGGGGGGGTGTTCGATTATGTATGCGGGTGAATGTTTGGCTGTTTGTGTGCTTGGAGCCTAGTCCACTGTCCAAATTTTTAAATTTGAGGGCTCCAAGTACGTGTTCCTTGCAATTGCCTGCTCAGTATGCTTTGAATTGACAGTCTCTGTAGTGATTTGCAACCTAGGGAGGTAGTGTAGCACTATGGAGGATGTTGATGCATTTAAGACGTCTCATTTCTTCTTCATATTGTGTTGGTTGATTGAGTGAATTAGTGATCTTAGGACCCTTGAAATGTGTGGTGTTGTGGACTCTCTGCCTGTCATGGACTCTTGTATCATGTTTTGAAAATAACAGGTGCTCGAAAATGTGCTTTAAAATGACGTCTCCCGTGCGAATAGGGCGAAAGTGTGTAAGGGGAGACGGGAATCTGTTCCCAATTTCCACCTACTACCTCTAGCCCCCTTACATGTCTTTTCCCCGCACGAGGCTCGAGACAACTGCTCCTGGCATGGCCGGTAAGAGCCGGGCTCCCGCAAAACCTTTGCTAGGTGGGAGCCCCCGTTTTCTGCAAAAGCAGGTTGGAACCCTTGAAAAAAAAGAGAAAAACAGAAAAACAAGCAAAAAGAAGAAAGAAAAGGGGTTCCAACCATCTTGAAGAAGAAAATTGAGCACCTTGAAAAATGTGAGTCCATGATCTTTTGTTTTTGAGAGTCTCTTCATCCACGATTCATTTGTCCTCTGTTCACTATTTGCCATGATGCTGACTTGAGACTGGTGCTCTCGCCGAAGAAGTTATGAGATGACTTGTGCGTCGGTTGACCTCGTAAGTTGCTAAATGATCTAGGAAGTCCTCTACCTACGATCGAGGTTGTTTGTTGCTACAGAGGTCTGGAGAGTTGCATTGGTTTGAGTTAGGTTTGCTTGGGGACAAGCAAACAGTTAAGTGTGGGGGGATTTAATGACTCGGTATTTGCACATGTTTTCCCCTTTGTATCTTGATTGTTTGAGCTTGAATTATCGTGTCTTTGGCCTATTTTACGCTAGGTTGTGTTCCTTTCTCACATTTCAGGTCCAAGCACATAAAGTGAAGTATAGGCGCAAGTTTCAAGTCAATCAGAGATCAATTGACGATTCGGGAGAAGAAACTCGGGCATGACCTGAAGAAGAATGGATTTCTACCTCACTTTATGGACAAAGAATCATGCAAGCTTGTCATGAAAAGAAAGAGG
The DNA here is from genome assembly GCA_946122785.1 of Linum tenue. Taxonomy (NCBI): domain Eukaryota; kingdom Viridiplantae; phylum Streptophyta; class Magnoliopsida; order Malpighiales; family Linaceae; genus Linum; species Linum tenue. The sequence goes on from CAMGYJ010000006.1 coordinate 27,629,579, forward strand.
ACGAGACTACGAGCGTCTGGGATCAAACGGTGACTGAATCGGAGGTCAAACGAGCTCAAACGAGTTCAACGAAGCTTAGGAGTGCATGCTGGAAATTGTGCACGGCCGTGGGAAATTCTGCACGGCCGTGCGGGTTTCCCAAGGGGTCTGCACGGCCAAAACCTCAATTTGCACGGCCGTGCAAGTAGGGGGTGCGAGTTTCAGCGGGTATAAAAGCTGTTTTGCGATTTTTGGAGAGAGAGAGCTGGGTTTTGGATCCCAAACACCCAAGGGACGAACCCTAGAGAGAGAGAGCGACGTGGGAACATTCTTGGAGCGATTTTGGAGGATTTCTTCGCCATTGGAGCTCGAGAATCAAGCTTGGAGATGGAGATTGAAGATCTAGATCAGATTTCTGCAGTCTCTCTCTTCTCTATGGAGTAACTTCCCTTCACTTAGGTTTTGAGGAACCCTAGCTATGTTTGTTTGATTGGATGATTGTATGAGTACTCTGACTTGATAATCTTGAGTTCATATTCAATCTATGCATGTTTTCACGATTCAATTCTGCTTTAGTCGAGATTATTGATTCTGCTTTGATCCTATGAGAGCGAATACCTGATTAGGTCAATAGAGCACCATAGATTGATAGTAGTGGATCGATTGCTTTAGTCGAGGGTTGATTCACTGCTTTGTATCGATTGAGAACCTCATTCGATAGAGGGAGTCTAGTTCAGAACGCCTTGATCGATTGTTCTAGAGAAGGATACGTCCCTCTAGGCAATTGACTCAAGAGGGCCTTGTTCCTTTAGTCGAGACTCAAGGTCTAGTCAAGGATTCTCCGCATTGTGAATGAAAGTGAAACAAGTTAGAGATCATCAATCGTTAATCTGGCTAGTGGCTAGGGGGAATCATACCTAAGTGAGTTCCCAACCTGTAATTAGATTAACTTTAACTGTAGTTTGCTAGAGTAGTTTTAGTTCTTTCATCTTAATCTGTTTTGCTAGATAATGAACTGAAGCTGAGTAATAGTAACTCTAGAGACCCGTGGATTCGATATTTATTACTTGAGCCACTATACTGCAGCCCCTTTCATTGGTTACACTTGGCCATTGTTAGGTGTTGTGTCATAGCGAGTCACCTTCACAGTATGATTTCCGCATCTGGACCTGCTTTTGCTTCTCTCTCCATGGAGTAGTTTTCCCATTCATTTGGGTATGGAGAACCCTAGATTTGTATGTTAGGTCTGATTGTATGAACCCAAGTACAGATTTTATGATTTGATTATGTTCAATTGAGGCTTGAATGATTGAATGACTTGAATCCTGATCAAATTCCTGTTATTTCTACTTTAGCCTAGAAAGAGAATATCTGCATAGGTTAATAAAGCACCCTTAATTGAAGGTAGTGAATTGGCGACTTTAATTGAGGAGCCAATTCACTATTCTGTACCGAATTTAATTCGGTAGTGGAGGTTTCGTTTGTTAGAGCCTCAATCTGTTTACTCCGGTGGAGGTTAGTCGCCCGCTGGGGACTCAGATTGAGAGGGTCTGGAGACCTTTAGTCGAGACTTCAGACTGTTTAAGAACCTCCCGCAGTATAACTATCATAGAAACTGAACTTGGTAAATTGCAATCCAGCTTAACTGCAGTCTAGGGGGAACCATATTCGGGTGACCTCTCTCGACTTGAAAACAACCGTTAAACTTGCTTTGTTTGTTTGTTAATTCACTGAGTAGTCATCACATATAGGACCCGGGTTGACATTAAAACCCAAACCCGCTATACTACGCTTTAGGAAGTGGTTACACTTGGCCAATTTCTAGAGTGACAGTAGGTGTGAGTCATGTAGAAACAAGAAGAAGAACCAGTCAAGGCAAAGATCGCAGCTGACGGGCTCAAGTTCCCGGCCGAGAAGATGGACCGTGAAGATCGCCAAGAGATTGCGGGCCAAGGTAGAGAGATCCTGACCGCGAAGTGGAGCATCCTCATCGTGAACTCTGTAAGGAGTTATCGGTAGGAGAATAGAGAGTTTCCCCACTCTCTTCACGGGCAATGTTGATCCAGACTAAGGAAAAAGATCACGGCCGCGACACATAAGTTCGCGACCACGATCTTTTGCCTTCAGGTCGCGAACTAGCACGAGATTTCCAGTGCCTACAAATAGTGGAGCTGCTAGAGAGAAAAGGGAGAGCCGCCTTAGAGTGAGAAAGTTAGGGTTTTGGAGTGTTTTAGAGAGGGAAACACCTTGTGAGAGCTTCATTGAATATCCAATCAACCCAAGGAGCAAGGAGAAGGTGCAAGCAAGGAGTAGAAGCTTGATTCCATCATTCCCCTCGTCTAGTTTGTGTTTTCTTTCTCTCTAATGACTTGATTCTCTAATGGTTGTTTAGGAAAGATAACCCTAGTTTATAGATTGTGTATGAATGGGTTTATGAATGAATGTGTTTATCTAGTTGATTTTATTGTTATTCTAGCTTTGATTGTGTTTGGGTAAGTCACCCTAATCTTGTCTACTAGCCTACTTTACGCTTCTACGCTGGGTTTGGAGCTTTAGAGTTAGACGCGTATGCGCCATCAAGCAAATTGAGGTTAGATGCATGAATGAGGGCCTATAGTTGTCGAGGCGACCAAACCCTTGCTATAGGTAGCCTTCTTAGATAGAACCCGAGATGAAACCTCGGTGTGGACTGTGGATAGTGTCCATTGAAAGGATCCATGAGCTTAAAGCCCCAGATACGATAGCCTAGATCGAGGTGACTATATATGGATTTAGGGGAGGCGTACTTGGAGGCGTGTGGATAACCATGAAAGCCCATGGAAAAGAGCTCACTCACCACATTCGACTAATCCTACTTGACAACCATAGCTAGGAGGATTCGATCCTAGGCAACCGTCTCATCTCTAGAGTTCTCCCAACCAGTTGGTTGGTTGTTTATTTTGCCCTAGGAGTAGGTTAAATTAGTTCAAACACCTCACCAAACTTCCGACCCGATTAGATAGTAGTTCAGAGAGAAGTAATAATAAACTTAGGGATCCTTTGGAATATGACCGAGCCACTTTACTACAACCCTAGCTAGGTTATACTTGGCTTAGTTAGGATTGACTAGAGAGTGTCCATCGACTTGTAAATTTAAATCTCGATTGCGCATGAGCAAGCACGATCAGTGAATGAATAGGATCTTATGGTGGACAAGGCGATCGTACCCCTGCCATAGGAATGCCTTCCTAGATAGAACTCGGGATGAAACCTTGGTGTGGACGGTGGGTAGTACCCATTGAAATGAGTTATGTTCTTGATGCCCCAAATATGATAGCCTAGACCGAGGTGATCAACATTGGTTTAGGGGAGGCGTACTCAGAGGCGTGTGGATAACCACGAAGCCCACGAAAAATAGCCCACTCACCACATTCGCTAAACCCAACTTATTTATACATTACATAATAGACCTAGAATAGGGTGATGGATAGTTCCCCGAAGTACCCATTTTTATCCTTATTTGTTCTCTATAGTAGTTATTTTGCTTGAATCCTCCATCACAAACCCTTAAATCGATCAGCTAGATAACAACAATGTGGGAAGTATGCTAGGGTATCAAGACTTGAGTAAATACGACCTTGATTACCACTACATGACAACACCACTCTAGGTTAAACTTGCCCTAGGATGTGGTAGTTATTGAAATATGCTAACTATTGACAATGACTTTCATAGAATGAATCGATCATATACAAAATACCTACTCGAACAATGATAGACAACATAACCACCACCCAATATTTAGGCTACCTCCGCATAGCCAGGTGTGCGAAAGTTGGGTGACCTTCTTCTTAGGCCTGTATGACCCTCTGTGAGGCATATATGATATTAAAGGGGCTCAAGCAAGTATTCTTCCTGTTTTTGGTTACCGAAGAAGGAATAATGAGCATAAGAATGAAATCCTTACCCAAATATTTTTACTTGAAGTGATCTTGCAGGGATTTTTGTCATTGCTTTGATTATTGAATTTCAGAATTTGAGATGATAGTGCATGTGATGAAGCTCTAGCTTTTCCATTGTCATTCTTTTTTAGACGTAACACCACATTTACATCTTCCACACACAGTATGTCAAATGAGAAGGTACCTTTCCTTTTTATGAACTTGACCTTCAGCTTTATCAGATGTATCAAGAAATTGATTGGCTTGAAATACACCAAAATTCACCTCTGTTTTACCCACTTGAAGTGTCAATTTACCACTGCCAACATCAATGAGTGTATCTCCACTAGATAGGAATAGTCTTTGACACGCTACGACACAACACCAAACTGCGACCAAGTGTAATCGCATAATGGAAATGCATTATAGTGGAATCAAGTAATAAATGTCAACCCAGGGCCTAGCTGTACTGCCTACTCCGTGATTATCTATTATCTAGTGGGAAATTTTAGTGAAAATGAGTTTAAACTAAAGAAGAAAGAAAGTAGTAAATTGTCCGATTTCCTGAAGCAAGAGAAGAGTCACTCAGGAATGAGTCCCCCTAGCTCCTTAGTTAGGTCTAAGTTGTAATTTTCTTAGGTTGATTTACTGTTGATTAAACTGCGGAAGATCTGACAGTAGCTTGGAATCTCTTAAGCTGACCAAGCCCTCATAGATAGACTAACCGGCAGACGACTAGTCTTCACCGGGATAGAAACCTAAGGCAATTAACACAGAAATCCACTGCTGGAACCAGATCATAGTACAAAATAGTGAATCAACTAAATCTCGTATAATTAATTCACTACTATTGATTGAAGAAGCTCTAACAACCTATTCAGATTCAATCTATCACAGGTTGCAGCAGAAATCAGGAGAAGCTATTCAATATTCAATTGACTTAATAAACACACTTCAATCGATTATAATCAAACAGTATATCAATCCAAAAGTCATTACAATCATGATCCCTAACACATGGAACTAGGGTTCTTCACACCCAAGTGAGAGAAAGTTCTACTCCACAGAGAGAGGAAAACAGAAATCAAAGCAGTCATACTCATAAAGATGGAATAATCTGCGATGGGATGTCAATCTTCACTCCTGGGGATGCAATATGGGCTTCAATGGTGAGGAATCCACTCCAAATAGCTCATCGGATTTGTTCTTCGCACTTACTTTCTCTAGAACTCTGTTTTTGCTCCAAAAAGTTGATCCCTCTATCAAAGACCCGAAATTGGGTTTAACTTCAGAAAATCACGACCACACGGCCGTGTGGAATCCTTATGTTCCCGTGTAGCTCTCCAAAACACATCGTTTGAATTAGTGGGTTGTATTGCGCTGCACGGCCAGAATTGCACGGCCATGTGGAAATTCGGCCAGCCCTTCTGAAGTCTCTCAAAATCCCACACGGCCAAAAGGGTTACTTGCACAGCCTGTACCACCTTGACCTTGCAAAAGGGTGTTGCAGTTTTTATGCACGATCGGCCCTTATTAGGTGGGCAAGAGCAATTTATGTACATCTGTCGCTCGCCAGAGTACTTCTTTTAACTCCTATTCCTCACTTCGTGTGGAGGGTCAATGAAATTAACGGGGGTCGGAAGCTCTATCTGTGCCCTCAAAAACACATCCTCGAGTAGGAAAACCGTTCCACGGGTGGAAGTTTTACTTGTAATAGAGACGACTTAGCTTCACCTTGTAGGCCTACCCCTAAGGATCGCTAAAATCTCCTCCAAAACCCAATTTTGTGCAATGAACGGTGCCACACACGTTGGGCTTACCCCATGTTTTAAAATTTCAAATTTTTGACATGGAGGACCAACTGCTTTTTCATTTCGCACTTGAGCACCCTTTTTTGATACACGAGTCCACAACACAACATAAGGAGAGTCATCAATACCACCACAGTCAACGGTCCTAAATCCACTAGTTCACAAAATCAACCGGCACAACAGAGAGACAGATAGGAAAAATCTTATACTTCAACATCCTCCATAGTGCTACAACTACCTCCCTAGGTTGCATATCACCATAAAGACTGTCAATTCGAAGCATACTGAGTAGGTAATTGCGGGGAACAATACTTGGAGCCCTCACTTCATCAAATTGGACACTGGACTAGGCTCCAAGCACACAAACTCATCTATGCAGTCAAAGATAAACACCCCCCACACTTAAGCACGACATTTCCCTCAATGGAGAAGAGGGAAAGATATGGGGAACGATGTTACCGAAAAAACGGACTACCGGGGGACTAGAAATGGGAACAGTCATTAGGGGCAGACTGGAAGGTGGACCAGTTGAAAGGCACAGAGCTAGAGTCATCAAAACACAATGGGTGATAGAAACCATAGTTCCAAGTGGAAAAATAAAATAGAAACAAAAGAAAAACGAACTGTGGTAGGGTTGCCTCCCCACAAGCGCTTCTTTTACGTCTTTAGCTGGATGCAGAGGGTGGATGCTCAGAGCGGTGTAAGAACAGGTGACTCCAAGAGCGGATCCACATCGCTCTTGAGGAATAACTTCAGATGGTGGCCATCCACATGATAGGTGTGACCACCAGCACTTGTCAACTCGACCTGGCCATCCGACAGGATGCAAGCGAGTGAATACTCGGATGGCCAGGGCGGTCGTGGCTCAGGGACCTGCTCATAGTGGTCTTCAGCTTTCTTTTGAGCAAGCTTAGCTGCCTGCAGTTTTGGCTGCCACTCCTCCTTGATCTTTTATTTTGGTAACGGGGTGGACGGGAGTGGCGGCGAAGGTATGAGAGGAGAGTCCTGCAAAACGGAAGGCACGGAAGGATACACGACAGACTCATGCACCTGGTGAGAGATAGCATGCAAAGGCGATAAAGCAGACATATTATCAGCAATGGAAAATGTTATCTGCTCCTCACCATCCCTCAAAATCAGGTTTCCATCATGCACATCTATGAGAGCCTTGGCGGTAGCCAGGAAAGGCCTACGTAGTATAAGGGGCACTTCTGCATCCTCATTGGAGGTCTTCCACTATGCCTCTAGGGTGAACTATGGATCGGTCAGCTAATTGGATGCTCATCCTAGTTGCATTTGGTTCACCTATGCCTAGTTTCTTGAATAATTTATATGGTATAACATTGATACTAGCGCCTAGATCAGCCAAGGAACCCTCTACATGCAATTTACCAATAGAGCACGGGATAGTAAAACTACTTGGGTCCTTCCGCTTCTGCAGAAGCTTGTTCTGAAAAATGGCCGAGCACTCCTCGCTGAGCTCCATAGTGGACAGCTCGCTCAGCTTCTTCTTCTTAGAGAGGAGATCTTTAAGGAACTTCGCATACTTAGGCATCTGAGATAATGCCTCCAAGAAGGGTACTTGAACATTCAGCTTCCCAAGCATGGACATGAAGTTCCCGAACTCTGACTTTAGCCGGTCTTTGTGCATCCTGGTGGGAAAAGGGAGCTTAGACTTATATTCAGCCACTACTGAATGAGGCTTTGGGGCCCGAACCTCTGGCTCCTTTTCCTTACCCAGGTCTTCTTCCGGCTCCGGGGTGATCTGTGGCACCTTCTTTGCACTCCTCGACTGTGCATCCTCAGTCACAGTCCTACTTCTCAGTATGATGGCGTGCAACCCCTTCTTATGATTTATGGGATTCGGCAGGGGTTGGCCAGAAATTATGCCAGCCGGTCTGGAAGCAAGGGCATCTGCCAGGTCCCCAATTTTGGTATCCATATCCTGTAGGAGTGCCTGCTGGTTCCTCTGGCTAGCTTCAATCTCCATGATTTTCCCGCAACCACTTCCATGAATTGCTCCAGCTTATTGAACTTCTGGGTACTAGTGCTGGCAAAGGTGGTCACTAGGTCCCTCAATTCTGACATGGAATCGCTCGGTGCTGGGACTGATGGAGATGCACCCAGCTGCTGGTACTGCTGCTGTGGGGGCTGTTGAAAAGCCTGCCCCTGTCTAGGCTAATAAAATGGTTGCTGCTGCATCTGGCCTGGCGGAGCTGGTATGGCTGTCTCTGTTTTTGAAAACCAGCTACAGGAGCCTGGAAGCCAGGTGCCTTGGGATTATTGTTGCCACTCCAGGAAAAAATTGGATCCTGGCGCCACCTCTCATTGTATGTACTGCTGTAGGGGTCTTTGCCTCAAGCATTATTAATGAAATTCAGCTACTCCTGCGGTGTGCTAGACTCTCGCATGGCTTGGCAGTCCTCCAACCTGTGATTGGTTCTCTCATACCACTGGCACTGCATCGCCTGCAGCTGCCCTGTTCCGGAGATCATCCCGTTCCGATCGATGGCTGAGACTAGCTTAGACACAACCTGCACCAACTCAGATGATTGGGTGTCCACAACATGCACACCCCGGCCTGGTGCTCGCCTCGACCTCCTAGCATTCCCCCAGTCATATCCCCGCTCTGCCATCTCCTCAAAGAGTTGATTCAACTGCGGTGGCATCTTGGTCAGCATGTTCCCGCCACATACCGAGTCGATCAGCTGCTTATCTTCAGGGAAGAGAGCTCGGTTGAAGGTGCCCACCTTGAAAGCATCATTGAAACCATGATTCGGACACCTTAGGAAGAGACTGGTGTATTTCTCCCATGCGTCCCGGATGGTCTCATCTTCTTCCTGTGCAAACTGGGTGATCTCCTTCTGCAGGTCCGCTGTCATAGATGGAGGGTGATAGAGGGTGAGGAACTTGTCGGCCAAGCTGGTGAATGTAGTGATCGATCCCGGAGGTCGGGTGTCCAACCACTCCTTTGCTTGTCCCTCTAGAGTAAATGGGAAGTACCTCAGCTGGATGGCGTCTGTAGGGACCCCATTAATCTTGATTCCATCGATCAGCTCGTGGAATCGCTGTCTATGCGATCTGTCACTCCCCTGCTTTCCCATGGAATACCACAAAGCCGCGCAACATGGTGATCACAGAGGTACTCACCTCAAAGTTGTTGGTAGCAACTTGAGGGTGTTGGATGGGGGTCCTCATGTCTGCATCTCGGGCGGTCAGTAGTATCCCATGGTATGCTCATCGGGTACAAGCTCCCCACCAGCATTAGGCTCACCCATTACTTCCTCCTGGTTGATGTTTAGATGCTCCAAAGCTTCCTCCGCAACCAGTCGTGCCTTCAAAGTTCGCTTGAGGTTACGACAGGTTCATTCAATCTCTTAGTCCAATGGCAGTAGATCTCACGACTGGCTACGGGTCATGAACTACCTGCACACAATCAACAAAAGAAACCCGTGAAGGCACACAGGTGTAAGAGAGAGAATGCAGTAAAGAAAATGCTAAAGTAACAGACTTTCACGTTTCTACAATGACCTAGAGTTTCCCCGGCAACGGCGCCAAAAAATTGACACGCTACGACACAACACCAAGCTGCGACCAAGTGTAATCGCAGAATGGAAATGCAGTATAGTGGAATCAAGTAATAAATGTCAACCCAGGGTCTAGATGTACTGCCTACTTCGTGATTGTCTATTATCTAGAGGGAAAGTTTAGTGAAAATGAGTTTAAACTAAAGCAGAAAGAAAGCAGTAAATTGTCTGGTTTCTTGAAGCAAGAGGAGAGTCACTCGCGAATGAGTCCTCCTAGCTCCTTAGTTGTAATTTCCTTAGGTTGATTTACTGTTGAGTAAACTGCAAAAGATCCGACAGTAGCTTGGAATATCTTAAGATGACCCAGCCCTCTTCACTAGGATATAAAGCTAAGGCAATTAACACAGAATTCCACTAGGATATAAAGCTAAGGCAATTAACACAGAATTCCACTACTGGAACCAGATTCCAATACAAAGCAGTGAATCGACTAATTATCATATAATCAATTCACTACTATCGATTGAAGAAGCTCTAACAACCTATTCAGATTCTATCTATCACATGTTGCAACTGAAATTAAGAGAAGTTGATCAGAATTCAATTGACTCAATAAACACACTTCAATGGATTATAATCAAACAGTATATCAATCCAAAAGTCATTACAATCATGATCTCTAACACATGGAACTAGGGTTCTTCATACCCAAGTGAGAGAAAGTTATACTCCATAGAGAGGGAGAAGAAAACAGAAATCAAAGCAGTCATACTCATAAAGATGGGAATAATCTGCTATGGGATGTCAATCTTTACTCCTGGGGATTCAATCTGGGCTTCAATGGTGAGAAATCCACTCCAAATAGCTCAAAGGGTTTGTTCTGCGCACTTTCTCTCTTTAGAACTCTGTTTTTGCTCCAAAAAGTCGATCCCTCTCTCAAAGACCCAAAATTGGATTAAAACCCAGAAAATCACGACCACACGGCCAGGCCACACGACCATGTGGAATCCTTACGTGCCCGTGTAGCTCTCCAAAATGCATCGTTTGAATTAATGGATTGTATTGCGTTGCACGGCCAGAACTGCACAGCCGTGTGGAAATTCGGCCAGCCCGTGTGAAGTCTCTGGAAATCCCACACAACCAAAAGGGTTACTTGCACAGCCTGTACCACCTTGACCGGGCAAAAGGGTGTTGCACGGCCAAGTTGCACGGTCGTGTGAAAATATGGTCAGGCCGTGTGGCTGACTCTTCTTCCCATCAACTGCCCAAACTTCGTCCAATCAACCCCAAACTTGTGCCCAAACCTTCATTCACGTACTAGAACCTGAAATATCACAAACAAGAACAATCTAGCATAAACTAGGCCAAGACACCACAAATTCGAGCCAAAATAGTTAAGAAACAAGGTTGCAAACATGTGCAAATATGGTGCTATCATCTTCCCAAAATGAAAGGCACCTATCTATCTTTCACCATAATCTAGCTCAAAAAGTATGATGGGAATATAAACCTCCCACCTTAATTAGAACATTCTCCACTATCCCTGTTGGAATCTTGACCGAACAATTTACGAGGTGGAGAGTGAACTTTTTAGGCTTGGGAATATTCCCTTTACAATCTTATTGACATGAAACATCCATTGAAATCAATCACACATTTCATCAGCGAATCCATCCACCATCCCTATGGTTTTACATAATCTGAATAGTCTAAATGATCTAGCTAACCTTGAATATAAATGATGAAACGCCCCTGGGGGTGTATGTTATCAAATTCACGCAGCAAACGATTCAATCGAAGGATCGATTGAACTCGAATCAAGAACAACGTGTTCATGATGCGCGCTGACATCCGAGAGGATCGAGAGGTGATAATTGCTCGCTTCCTCCATGGCTTAAACCGCGAGATTCGTCAGAAAGTCGAGCTGCGATTGTTCGTTGATCTGGAGGAGGTTTTAAACTTGGCAATTAAGGTGGAAAAGCAGCTCAAAGTCGTCACTGCAAGGAGGTTCCCACTTGCCAACAAAACCACCCCAGACACTGCTCCAAGCTCTGGTTCAATGTCGTTATGAACCGAGGCTGAGAAGCCCGCCTTCCCTCGCAATCAAAAACCGAAAACTGAAGGATCCAGTTCCAGTATCCAATGATTTAATTTTTTTGGGCGTGGACATAAAGATAATCAGTGTCCCAACAGGAAGTCACTCGTGCTATGAGATGGTGAGTACTACTCTGAAGAAGAAGAAGAGAAGCCTCGGGGAGTTTCAATTGATTCCGAGGGAGATGAAGTGGACGAGGAGATTCTGATCACCGACCTGCCACCAGACAAAATCTTCGCAGTTAACAACAAGGATCTCACCATGGCATCTCATTCCGACATAGATCAAAGGGAGAACCTGTTTTAGACCCACTTTGTCGTTAAGGGCCAAACATTGTCCGTGATCATCGATGGGGGAAGCTGTGCTAATGTCGTTAGTCTGGAAGTGGTTAAAAGGCTTGTCTTGACCACCAATAGAAATCCAAACCCCTACAATTTGCACTGGCTTAACAATTAAGGAGCTATTAAGGTGAACAAGCAAGCGCGTGTTCCATTTGCAATCAGCGGGTACAATGACGAATTGGTGTTCGATGTAGCTCCTATGCAGCCCACTCATCTATTACTCGGCCGATCGTGGCAATTTGATCGCTGTGTGTGTCGCTTCAGGGGCACCAACTGCTATAAGCTACGACAGGGTAAGCAGAGCTTCTTGCTCAAGCCTTTGTCGCCGGCGGAAGTTCGCTCCAGTCAATGCCAGATGAAAGCCAATCGAGTACAAGGAAGGGACGAGGCTAATCGTGCTAGTTTTCTGGCGGCCAGTTTTGTGTTAACAGCGTATTAGAAGGAACAGAGTTCCCGCAGTCGGCTAGCAAAGCTGCTCTATATCGCGTCGCCGGAACAGAGCAGGAGAGAGGGGTATTTGGGTGGAGTTCTGGAGGGCAGTCCGAACCCAACCAGTTATGGCGCCACCTTCCTTGAAGCATCGAGAAGCTCCTTCCCCAACCAGAAAGAGTCAAATCGACCTAATTTACAGGATCCGATTCGAGCAAATTTGCTCTGGAAACGCTCAAATACGTTGAAAATCGGGGTTAACAGGTGGAGCATCTGGGTGTGAATCAAAGCAAGCCGACCTTGCAGCTTCGTTGGGAAGGGATGCCTGAAGCTTTCGATAGCCCCAATTGCAGTCCCAAATCCCTGTGATGCAAACGCCCAATTCGGAATTGAGTTTCCCGGGTGCTGCAAATTTGAACATCGACGTTGGCGGGAAACGGGAGGAAGACAATTCGACGACGATGAGGGTGAATCGAGGCGGGAAACCAGTTCATAATGACAATTGGAGGTGTGGCAAAGATGAAAATAACCCTGAATTGAGCTGGGGATGTCGAAATCAAAAGTCCCCAATTCCATGGATGAAGAAAGTTGTCCCAGTTTCCCAGAATTGACCGTTTGGGGCGCCATCTTTCGACCCGATTTGATGTCAATTTGTGCAGAGTTTGAGAAGAGGAAGGAACCAGGTTTGAGGACAAAGCTTTTCGAAGAGGGAGTGCCTGATACAACCTTGGATTGCCTCCTTACCAAGCTGGAATTACTTGTTCAAGAAGCTAACCCAAATCATTTGAACAATATGGATTTTTGGTTAAGTATATTGACGATTTCAGGTAGCCTACTTTGGGGGCATGGTTCTTCCAATTGGGTCAATGGAAATGTGAGTTTAGGGTCTTGTTTTGAAGCTGGAGTTCTCCTCTACGAGATGGAGTTTCTGGAAGCTCGAGAAGGAACTTAGAAGATCCTTTTCAAGGCTCAGCAATATGGTTCCTCAACACAGGAAAATTGCCAGAATCTGCCTAAGTATAAAACTAAGTTCGGAGAGACTACTTTTAAGCTACATTCCAGAACGATGATTGTGCTTTGAGTCAGGGGCTTCATACCCCATGAAACTATGCAATTTAATCTACAGAGAAGAGGCATTGGATGATTCATTGTGGACCTGGAAGTCATCGATCGAGAGCCTCAAAGATTGCATCAAGGCTGTTGGTGACTTGGAGCTGAAGAAGAGAGTTTCTTTCCTTATATGTTTCGGATTGCTATTTCCTTTTACGTTTAAGCTTAGGTTTTCGAGTTGTATTAGGTTTATGACGATTTACCTTGTTTAAGAGACTAGCTAGGGTTTATTTAAGCTTTTGATTGCGTTATAATTGAACCCAAGTTTTAATCAAAGAACACGTTTCGTTCATAGAGCTTTTGTCTCGTGAATTGTCTTTGGTTGAGTGGATTTGATTCCATCAAACAAGCGATCTCAACATCGGTCGATTCATCACATCAATCATGGTCGAGTTGCTACCTTCATTGGATCGAGCCTCTTCCCCTAGTTGGCGTTGAAGTTTCACTTTTCAAACCCATCTTTACCCGGTTCTTGTTTTGTTTTCCTTCGAGTTTGATCAAAAGGAACGAAGGTTTATTGGCTGCGTGCTCTGTCCTACAACCTTCAGCGAGCTGGGGCTTATCAAAGGAAACAACAAATACTAGAGGAAGGATGTCACCATGATGATTTCCTTCTTCATTGCCTTCTCCGGTTGAATGTTGGAGAGCTTCTCCTGGTGGTATTCTGGTGGCTAACCCTAACAAAAAATTTCCTTAGTACCAAGCTGACTGCTACCCTAAAAAGTAGCCTTTCCAAATTGGCGGGAATTTTAGTCGACAGGAACGCCAATTTAGACTCTTCCCGCCATTTTGGGCTTCTAGCAGACTAATCAACTTGTTTACCCTTGTATCAGTAATCCGACATCAAAATCCATTTCCATTCGATTCCAAACGATCATATTCTCATCTTCTTTCATGCCACGTAGAGCTTCCACATTCCCTTGGCTTGATATTTCCCAAAACTAACCAAAGGCGTCAAATGTGTATAAACACTCCTAAAGGCTATGAAACATATCTTTGAGCCAATACGAAAAAAATCCAAGTAATTATTGCAACAAATATATGAAAGCCATGTAAAATGCAATTAAATAGGAGACTAAAATAGTCCATTTAAGTATCATCAGTGCCAACTATTATCATGCATTATTTGACATGTCAATGCAACATGAATCAATCGTCCTTGGAGCACTTAAAATTTGAAAATTTGGATATTGTCCTAGGCTCCAAGTACTCACTATATGAGTATATGACAACCATTTATTCAAAACTATTCACAATGATACATACCCACACTTAAGCACGTCATTTTCCACAATGGAGATGAGATAGGGAAAAGTTGGAATTAAGTTACCTGATGCGGTGTGAAGAATGTTGGACGAAATGAGATATAAAGAGAGGATCTTGGAAAATAAAATACAATAAAAAATCATTAGGATTGGGTTAACACATAAATAACCAAAAGAAAAGAAACAAAAAATAAAAAAACACAAAAAGTGAAAAACACAAAGATAAGAATGATCCTAGGTGCCATCACTTGTTGCCACCATCCTAGTCCTCATCCGTTCCATGGCGTGTCTTGAGAGAGGGGTAAAGTACCCAAGGATCGAAAAAGTTTTGGTTGTTGATGTTGAGGTGATCCATGATGTTGTGCTGCCAGGTGATGTTGTAGCATCGAGCATCTCACTCTTGTTTGAGAAGGGCGTAAATGAGCTTATTTTGGGCAAAGATTTGGGCATTTTGGTGCTCCAAAGCCTCAAAACAAGCCGAGTGCTGGTCGATGGAGGACGTGCTTGAACCCGAGAGTGGTGATACAATAGTGGTGGTGGAGGAGGTAACTGCTCTTCACCCTACCCTCCTCCCTCTTCATTTTCTTCCTCGACATTTGCATCAACTCCTTGGGCCTCCTCGACCGCTTGGGCGGTGTCTCGCGGAAAGGAAGGTGGCCAGGTGAGCCCACAGATCCACTTGACGCCATGCATCTCCAAGACCAATGACATGGATCCTAGGATCATCTCATTAAAAGAGTAGGAGGAGTATTTGATGTTGAAGTGGAGAGTTCAACACCGAAGTGTATGGAGGCGTGGTGATATAAAGGAAATCGTGCATGAACTGGATGCTTTTCTTGTTGATGTTGCAGTTGAATGCCGTTGCCATAAAGGTGCCAAGGTGGAGGCGGTAGTTGGGGGTTCCCCATGGATTAAAGGAAGCACATATTCCTCTTGGGGGTCGTTTGGATTAAGGTTTGTAATGAGGGACTCATGAGGGATTTTAAAACAATCTCTCATTATGCAGGATTTTAAAACAATCATGAGTTTGGCAATATGAGAGATTGTTATCATTAGAGATTTTAAAATTCTTCAAATGCAGGTTTTTAAAATAGCTGATGGGGATTAGCTATTCTGAAATCCCTCACTTTTTTGTGCTTTATTCCAATCCTCTTCTATCTCTGCAATCGCTAACAAACCTGACCTTTCGGCGACTCCATCCCTTTTAATCCCTCCAAACCAGTTGACCTGCCCAACTCAACACTTCCAAACCCGTCGACTTCCCGTCGACCTTCCATGTAGAAGGAACCGCCATCGCCATTCCCTCTTCATGGATCGAGATCTGTCAATCTCCTCCGTTATTCTTGGCAAAGAGAGAGAGAGAGAGAGAGAGAGAGAGAGAGAGAGAGAGAGAGAGAGATTGTGAGTTAGGTAGAGAGAGAATGAATTGGCAGTCTACATGTTTGTTTCTGGGTATTGTTCGAGGCTGGAGAAAGAAGATTGGGGGAGGCGATGGAGGAAGAAGATGAATGTGGTCTTCGAGGCTGGAGGAATTAATGAATAGCGGGGGGAAATTACCGATCTGGATTGCCGACTGCAGGAAGACGATGAATGGCATGGAAAACTGTCGATCTGGATTGGTACACGATTCTTCTTCCTCCTAAATTTGGGTTCTTCTCCTTCTTCTGTCTCAACTTCCCAAAACTGATTGTAGTCCACTAATGGACAAGTCTCCTAGATCCCTCCCTATTTGATACCTCGGCCCTGTAATTTTCTTGGCTCCGACCTCCATTAATAAAAAAATAACTTTTTAGAATTGATTCCAACCTGGATCATAGGTGTAGAGATGAGGGTCACGGATGTGAGGAGGGGAAGGAGATAGGTCGGAGATAAAGGATAAGATTGTAATTTGATTTTACAAATTAAAATCCTATGTTTATATCCAAACAAGTGATTTATCAAAATTCATCATATTAAAAACCTAGGTTTTTAAAGTGTGGGATTGTGATTAAAAACCCATGTTTTATAAAACCTGCATCCAAACAACCCCTTGGTGATTTTCCCTTGAGGCGTATTGCTCAGGGCGATGGAGCTACCAAGGTGTACATGGAGGGTGCATCATTGTGGGAAGAGACTGGTGCCCTCATCTTGCAGGCGGTGAAGGCGATGTAGTAGTGAGGCTTGCAGATATGGAGGTTTAAGGCCTTAAGGTTGATGGAGCGGTTGGCCTTCTCTATGATTAAGGTGACTTATTCCCGCAGGAGGACCCTAAGGTGACTTATTCCCGCAGGCTAATGTTAAGTGGCTTTCTTTGGGTTGATGTTGGAATCTGGCACATAGATAGACACTGAACTGAATGTCAGGCCTACTTGCTGGCAGATAAAGCAGGGATCCAATCATTCCTCTATACCTCTTTTCACATATAGGAATCCCTACCAAGTCATAATCTAGATGGGCATTAGAAGCCAGGGGAGTCTTGCAGGGGTTGACTTTAGTTAATTCAAATTTAGACAGCATGGATTGTAGATACTTAGATTGATGAATAAACATTCTTAGGTCAGTTTGATGTATTTGTAGGCCAAGAAAATAATTTAATTCCCCCATGAGACTCATCTCAAATTTGCTTTTCATAGTAGAACATAACTCATCACACATAGCAGGGTCAGTGCTACCAAACGCAATATCATCCACGTATACTTGAACTATTAGTGAGTGAGAGTTTTTGCGTTTTATAAACAAATTTTTATCTACTCCACCCTGACAAAAACCTTGGGATATAAAAAATGAAGTCAATTTATCATACCAGGCCCTAGGAGTCTGTTTAAGACCATATAAAGCTTTAGACAGTTTGTAAACATGATCAGGAAATTCACAGTCAGTGAATCCAGGGGGCTGTTCAACATAAACATCCTCCTTGATTTCACCATTTAGAAACGCGCTTTTCACATCCATTTGAAACAGTTTGATATTCATATAGCTTGCATAAGCACAGAGAAGACGAATTGATTCAATCCTGGCTACAGGTGCAAAAGTTTCATCATAATCTATCCCTTCCTCCTGGTTGTAACCTTGGGCAACTAGTCTAGCCTTATTTTTAATCATGTATCCAAGGTCATCAGATTTGTTTCTGAAAATCCATTTAGTGCCTATAACAGAGATGTTAAGGGGTCGGGGTACTAGTTCCCAAACATTCAGTCTAATGAAGTGAGACAGCTCTTCTTGCATAGCAAGTAACCGCTCTTCATCCAAGATGGCTTTCTTAAAGTTTTTAGGTTCAAGCATAGAGACAAAGGCATACTGACCTGGCATGTGCTTCCCTCTGGTTTGAACAGGGTCAGTTAGGTTACCTATGATTAGAGAGGGTGGATGTCTTTTTCTGATGTGAGCTGGAGCTTCCACATTGTCCTGGTGTGCAGTTGAGTCTACCACAGGTGAGATTTTTTCCAATAATAGCACCCTAAAAAAAAAAAAATTACAAAACTAGCACACATATGAAAAAATTGACAGAAATAGCACATATATTTATGGAACGCACCTCCAAGATGCGTTTTATATGTAAACCGCACTTGAAGGATGCGGTTTACATACAAAACGCATCATGGAGGTGCGGTCTCTGTGAAGAAACGCATGCCAGCGATGCGATCCGCGCCAGCTGCGGAACGGTCTTCAAAACCGTTGGATGGAGGCGCGATCGGGCGGCTGAACGCTTGCCAGGGGAGCGATCCGCGCCAAGGACTGCAGATCGCACGCACGAGATGCGGTCAGCCCTAGGTAAACGCAAAACGCGTCGGGAGGGAGCGGTTTTGCTTAGGCCAAAATTACCAGACCGCCCCTGGGGGGTGCGGTCTGATGGGTATAAATACCCCCCCTCCCCCTCCCATTTCTTCACACCACAACCCATTCTTCCTTCTCTCTCTACAATTTATCTCTCTAAACCCTCCCCTCCCAAAACCCTAGGAAATAGTGGTCTGTTGGTTGCGGCTAAGTCCGATCTGCCATCAGAAAACATTTCTTAGGTTTTTTCCTCAAAACCCTCCGAGTCGAGCCGAAGCTCTGTCCGAATTACGCCGAAAAAATGGCCGATTGGTGGCAAGGAGAAGGAGTTTATGTTGATGAATTTCAAGCGGTATGTACTCATTATTCTAGTTTAATTTTTGTTGTTGTTATAAGTTTATTAATTAATCTATGTACTAACCTCGTTGTTATTTTCTCGTAGGTTGGGGAGGACGTCGATATATACAACCAACGGTATTATCTCGAGCAAGGACCGGTGGATCCAACCGACTTGTACGACCAACCCAACCATCGGTCAAGGGATGTTTGGAACGATCACCCGGTACATACAATTCTTTACCATTTGTCCTTCTTTTATTTTGTTAATGTGCCTAGTGTAATATAAAATTAATTTATGTTTATTTTTTAATGGTGTTGGTTGTTTTCAATAATTTAATCGAATACATAGCGCCACTTACTTCGACTCTTTATAAAGAGATGCACGTCTAAGGAAATGGGGTTTTAAGCGATTATCATATCCTCCCATTACCTGGGAAAATCGGGTATTAAGAGATCCTCGGATCCCCCCTTTTTCTGTCAAAAAGACTGCGTTTCTAAGAAGATGTATACCTCTTCTAAGAGTCTAACGAGTGTTGCTTTGTATTCGATTAAATTATTTAAAACAACTAATACGATTAAATTATTTACCAAACATTTGAATATGTATGTTTCTACTTAAATTATTATTCATTAACAATGTTATTTATGTTAATTAATTTAGTATGTTTGTTTTACGATAATATGTATGTACCTCTTTAAATTATTATTCATTGACAATGTTATTATGTTAATTAATTTAGGACGTTTGTTTTATGATAATATGAAATGTCTTTTTATGATAATAAAATTATGTTTTATGTCGCATAATTTAATTTAATTAATTTAGTTATACGAAAAAAACCCTTACTAATAATAATAAACGTGTACATTTTTGCTAGAACTCACAAACAATAATCCGCTATAGGGGGTACCACCAATGTGCTCCCATTCCACCCAGCTATCTTGCCATTTCTCAAAAGGGCACGGTTAGACTCGATTAGGCATTTTAACGGCATCCAAATCGATCGCCAACTCATCACCGCATTAGCCGAGAGATGGAGAAAGGAGACCCATTGTTTCAACTTTAGAGAAGGAGAGGCCACCATCACGCTAAAGGATGTCGCCATCCTAACCCATCTGCCCATCGACGGCAAACCGGTGTGCGTGAGTGATCATCCCCCCGAGGATTGTGACGGTATGCCCGGTTGGCAGCATTTCATCCACAGTCATTTGGGAGTGAAAGTACCGGTGAAGGGTTGCGTTGATGCGACCGATCGCATGCCACCAATGAGGAAACACCAAGTCTCAATTACATGGTTGACGAAGTATTTTAGAGAGCATTACGAGAGTCACCCCCTAACCGAGGAAAGTCCGGAGGATGAGAAGGAGAGATATGCTCGTGTCTATCTCATAGGCATGATCGGAGGAGTGTTCTTCTCCAAGAAATCAAGCAATCTCCTTAGTTGTGGATGGCTTAGGATCATCTTCAGTAGTTGGGAGGATATGGGGGAGTATAGTTGGGCATCCGCTTGCCTAGCTATCATCTACAACAACTTGTGCAATGCGTCTCTAAAAGCCGTGAGGGAGGTCAGCGGTGCAATGTTCATCGTCCAATTTTGGGCTTGGGAGCATATGCCATGGCTTGCACCGGCCGAACGTCCAGACAGGGATTGGCCAATCGATCATCCCCTAAGAGGTGAAGCTTATGGAGCAAGGTAAACTTCTCATACCCCATCATGTAGTCATAACACATTTTGTCTTGTGTTTTATCTTATTGTAGTTTCATTCTTGTCTTATTAATAAGGTGGCTTGGACACACAACATGCGACAACCTTTCCCAACACAAGTTGGAGGAGTATCGGAGGAGGTTTGAGCGAATTTGGGAAGGAGAGGTAACTTCTATACTGCGATCCATTTATATTTGTTTTTCATGGGACAACATGTATTTTTCTAATTAATTAATCTTACGTTACTCATTTCTTTCTTGTAGATCGTCTTCGATCCATACCCGGAGAACATCGTTCAATGGCATCTCCAGCAATTACCCGGTCATATCGGGCAATGGTGCACGAGGGTTCCTCTTATTTGTTTTGGGACCGAATCCTAACATTGCACCCAGTGTCCGTGTCTCTTGCTGTTGATGGCCCGAATCCTAACATTGCACCCCTCGTGATGATTACGGCATCTGACTATGAGCCTTTTGGTGTTGGAATGAGTTGTGTCCCATTCAAAATGCCGAGTCATTGCTTCAGTCTCAAGGGCGTGCCGCACATCCTTCTTTGAGCCAAATTGTTGGCCCTTCGCAAACCCAGTGAGTGGGCCCCATATTGGGACCTCTGGCGGCTCCATGTCGCTGTCGACCATCCAATTGTCGTCTGCCACCATCCTCTCCACCTGGGTTCGGTGGTGGCCAAGACCTTTGAGAAGACTGCCACAGAGCTGAAGAGCCTCCACTGTGCCCCCCTCATCACCCGCCTGGCCACCTTCTTTGGCCTTTCCCTGCAGGGGTGCACCGAGGAGGGGGACACCCTCATCTTTGGCAGCAAGACGATTGAGAAGATGCTGCTGTTGTGGGAGAGGAATGGGGTTCAATGGGTCGATGGGTTTCCGGAACCTCCGATCCCCGCGGAGCCCGTACCAGAGGCCCAGCCAGAGGGCCAGGAGGAGGAGGCTGCTGATGAGGTGGATCCCGAGGAGGTGGATGATGCTGCTGCTGCTGCTGATGATCCACCACAGACTGCCTTCCATTACGGGGGTAGCAGCTCCGCTTTCCAGGGCCAGGATTACTTCGCCCATCAGTTCGAGCAGCTGAGGATCCAGAACCAGTTGATCCTCGACTAGTAGATGCAGTTCCATCAGCAGTACGCGGCAGACCAGGCCGAGTACCGGAACAGGATGGATGCTTATGACGAGCGGCTGAACATGATCCAGACTCAGCAGGGCGTGACTCTCGCCCACATCGAGCGGGAGAAGCGCCGTTCCCGGCGCATGCAGGAGGTTCAGCAGCACCTGCTCCAGCTGCTCCCGGGCGAGCAGCCTGTCTGGAGGACTCCCTGGGATGACTCCCCTCCACATGCCCCAGCTGACGGTGATGACGGTGCTGCTGGCGCTGCTGATGATGACGCGTTCATGAACGACATCGACCTCGACGATCTTGGCGACGAGTAGGCTGTACTCGTTGCCCGTCTCAGTGTGTTTTCTTTTTGTTTCGTTTTAGACTTTTGTGTGTTGCTCCATGTGTGCGGAGCTTGAACTCAGTGTCGTTTGTTTTTGTTTTTGGTTTTCCTTTGTGGTTTGTTTTTGATGTAGCCGTCTGGGCTAACACTTATCCCTAACGCACAGTGTGCTAGTGTGTTTCTGGTGTCGATTTGTGTAGCATTGTCCACTCTCCCGTTTGTTTCTCGCTGACTGGTCCACTTCCAGTCCCCCCAGCGCCGTTTCAAGCCGGTAACATCGTTCCCCTTATCTTTCCCTCTCCTCCATTGAGGGCAATGTCGTGCTTAAGTGTGGGGGGGGGGGGGGTACTTTGTATTGGTTGGAATATCTATTTGGGTGCTTGGAGCCTAGTCCGCTGTCCGAATCTTACGATTTGAGGGCTCCAAGTACTGCTGTTTGATCATATTGGCACTGTGTTTTGATGGATGAATTGAACGGTTTTTGGATTAATGCATGACAACTTGTTTGCGACTAGGACAACCTATAATGAGGACTGAGATGTGCAGTAGAACGATGTAGGGGTTCAGTTTTTCAGCTGTTTGCTTGCCAACTGTGACTTGGTCTGATTACTTGTTCTTGACAGTCGTTTATGCATCTAGTTCAGGGTATCAGAATGTGAGATAGAGCATATAGGTTACCATGTGAGATTTGAGCCTGCTCGTTTCTTTCTTGTGCGATAGATCCCTCTTCCATGATGTGTAGCATTCACGTTGTCACTAGCTAAGATGATGGGGGCATAGGATTAGCCCACGTCCAAAACTGACTGTCCTGATGTGTCATATCCCCTAGTCAGCCCCTTTGAGCCGTGTGTTATCCTTTCTTTTGGTCTATAATGAAAAAAAGCACCCTTGTTGCATCTTTTAGAAGGTTCCACAGAGTGGTTTTTACATATTCTCTGCTGTTCTGCTTAAGTCTATGTGAGTGTTGGAGGTAGTTCTTGAAAGTTGGGCAGGTGTTTGAAATTTATGCAGAAGTGGTGGCTCTCTTAAGAAATGAAAAGAAAAATGAAAGAAAAACAAAGAAAAATTGAAAGCAAAAGAGAGCCACTACCAAAAATCTGAACAATGCCCATTAAGTAGTGTTTCTTAGCAGTCTGGCTTGGAAATGCTGATGTTTATGCCTCCTTCGCTTTTGTGCTCTTGAGTTATTGAGTGATGCAGAATAGCAGAAAGAAAATACCGGTTTGTTTGACTGTGATTGTGTGTTTGGAAAATGTGGAACCTTTTGCTATGAATACTTCCACCACCTAAAAGGCTTTTTCCCCATGTACAAGACCCTAGCCAGTCATTTGAACCTGTGTCTAAGACCTCCTGATTAGTTAGTGGTGACACCCCATTTGTGAACTCTAGCATTTAGAGGCTGCCATCATGGTGAAGAGATGATAGGGATTGAGAGAAATAGCATGCGCATCTTTCGCATCAAATTGTCCTGACCCCACTGGTCGAGAGTGAGTGATTCATTTTCATTTTCTATATGCTCTTGTACCCCGGTGAGGACCTAGATTGCTCGGTCTCTATTCTGATGTCTTGAGTTGGATGCATGAGTTGACTGTTTTGAGTAAGTGGTTGAATCAAGTCTAGGTTGGCCAGTGAACAGAAGGGAGACTCTTCCTTTACTCGATTTGCTGCACTCGAAGGTCCTTTGTGGTGGTTGTCCAGGTTGTATTGAGGTTGTTCATGTATTGATATTTGAAAACCAGTGCGATTCACGTGTCCTGTGCCTTTATGACTTGTCCCCAATGTTGGTTGATTGAAATATGTAAGCTTACCTGGTGTCTGACTTGGTTTGCTTGGGGACAAACAAACGGTTAAGTGTGTGGGAGTTTGATAGACCGTCATTTACACATGTTTTTACCCCCGTTCTTACACCGTTTGAGGTATTGATTCTCGTGTTTTAGGCCGATTTCACGCTAGGTTGTGCTTGTTTGTGATATTTCAGGTCCTAGTACGTGAATGAAGGCTTGGGAGCGAGTCTGGGGTCGACTGGACGAAGATCGGACGAATGGCGAGGTTTCATGGAAGCTGCACGGGCAGACCAGGGAGTCGCACGGCCGTGCATGTGAGCAAGATGGCCGTGCGTTTTATGCCGAGGCCACGCACGGGCAACCCCTGAAGATCGCATGGCCGTGCACCCTGGCCGTGTGAGAAGCCTGAGGTCGAACTAATTGATACGCCGCGTTTTGGAGCCGCACGGCCAAGTGGGTGATCTGCACGGCCGTGCACCCTGGCCGTGCGAGTCGGGAAATCCTGGTTTTAGAGCCTATTCCGAGCCAAAAGTGGGAGAATCGTATTTTCAGAGCAAAAACAGAGCCCTAGAGAGAGAAAGTGCGAAGAACACATCCTAGAAGCTGTCTTAGAGCTGGATTTCATCGAATCGAGCTTGGAGATCGTCATAGGAGTGGAAATCATCGTCCCGGAGCAGATTTTCCTCATCGTTATGAGTATGACTAATCCGATTCTTGTTTTCTCTTCTCTCTCTATGGAGTAGAACCCTTCTCTCACTTGGGTATGAAGAACCCTAGTTCCTTGTGCTAGGGATTTGATTGTAATGACTTGGGATGATATTACTGTTTGATTTTAATCGAATGACGCATGTTTATTGAATTGATTGGAGTCTGATCAGCTTTTCTCAATTTCTGCTGCAACCTAAGATAGATAGAATCTAATTAGGTTGTTAGAGTCTCTTCATTCGATAGTAGGAGATTGGCTATACGAGAGTTAGCCAGTTTGCTGCTTTGTACTGGAATTCAATTCCAGTAGTGCAGTTCTGTGTTCATAGCCTCAGCTTTCTTTCCCGGTGAAGACTAGTCGTCTGCCGGGTAGTTAGACTGAGAGGGTTTGGTCAGCTTAAGAGATTCCAAGCTACTGTCGGATCTTCCGCAGTCTAATCAACAGTAAATCAACCCAGGGAATTACAATTGAACCTAACTAGGGAATTAGGGGGACTCAATCCCGAGTGACTCTTTCCTGACTTTGAAAACCGAACAATTTACTGCTTTCTTGTTGCTTTTACTTTTCACAACAATCACTCGAACTAGTTTGCTAGATAATAGAGAATCACGGAGTAAGCAGTAGATCTAGACCCCGGGTTGATAATTTAACTTGCCTGTTACTGCATTCCTGGACTGCGATTACACTTGGTCGCAGTTTGGTGTTGTGTTTTGGCGTGTCATTGGGTCACACATTGAGCCACACGGCCCGTAAGCCCAGGAAGCACTCAAGGCCCACACAAGAACACTCAAGGCCCAAAGAAAGAACAGGAGCGAAGGCGGTCCGACGATGCTAATACCAAAAGACCGCCCGACATCACCAGGACCTGACGCCAAGGGACCGCCCGACATTCTGGATCCTACGTACGGAATCTGACAAGAGGAGTGGAGGAATCCAAAGGCGTCCTTGAGCGCCCGACACAACATTAAATGCTTGAAGCTCAGTCGAGACTAGTATAAATACCCCTCATAGGATCACATTTATGGTAACTTCTATCTACTCCATTCTCTCTCCTATTTACTCCACATCCACTTCTCTCTCTAACTTAGGCATCGGAGGAGGTCCCAGGGCACCCCCTGTGGACCTTTGTTGCAGGGTTTCGAGGGCCGCCTCTCATCCTCCCAAGACCGCGCGAAGCCGGTGAAGCCTCATGATGACTCGATATTTGCACATGTTTTCCCCTTTGTTTCTTGACTGTTTGAGCTTTAATTATCGCTTCTTTGGCCTATTTTATGTTAGGTTGTGTTCCTTTGTCACATTTCAGGTCCTAGCACATAAAGTGAAGCATAGGCGCAAGTTTCAAGTCAATCAGAGATCAATTGGCGATTCGGGAGAAGAAACTCGGGCATGACCTGAAGAAGAATGGATTTCTACCTCACTTTATGGACAAAGAATCATGCAAGCTTGTCATGAAAATAAAGAGGATGAGACTACGAGCGTCTGGGATCAAACGGCGACTAATTCGGAGTCCGGACGAGGGAGAAACGAAGCATTGAATATAGGGGAACATGTTCGGCAGTAAAAACACGGGCGCGCCTAAATCAAAACACGGCCGTGCCCATATTTAGGCACGACCGTGTTTTGGCCGACGCGCGCGGGCGTATTTTTAACACGGGGCAAAACACGGGCGGGAAAAAGCAAAACACGGCCGTGTCCGCGACAGTGTTTTGCCCAGAATCGGGTTTTTTAACCCAAATTCGAGCCAAAGGAGAGAGAGAGCTGGGTTTTGGATCCCAAACACCCAAGGGACGAACCAAAGAGAGAGAGAGGGCGATTTGAGGGCATTCTTGGAGTGGAATTGGAGGATTTCTTTGCCTTGGAAGCTCGTGGAACAAGCCCGGACTTGAAGACTTATCATCTGAAGATTCTTACTACAGTCTCTCTCTTTTCTATGGAGTAACTTCCCTTCACTTAGGTTTTGAGGAACCCTAGCCATGTTTGTTTGATTGGATGATTGTACGAGTACTCTGACTTGGTAATCTTGAGTTCATATTCAATCTATGCATGTTTTCATGATTCAATTCTGCTTTAGTCGAGATTATTGATTCTGCTTTGATCCTATGAGAGCGAATACCTGATTAGGTCAATAGAGCACCATAGATTGATAGTAGTGGATCGATTGCTTTAGTCGAGGGTTGATTCACTGCTTTGTATCGATTGAGAACCTCTTTCGATAGAGGGATTCTAGTTCAGAACGCCTTGATCAGTTGTTCTAGAGAAGGATACGTCCCTCTAGGCAATTGACTCAAGAGGGCCTTGTTCCTTTAGTCGAGACTCAAGGTCTAGTCAAGGATTCTCCGCATTGTGAATGAAAGTGAAACAAGTTAGAAATCATCAATCGTTAGTCTGGCTAGTGGCTAGGGGGAATCATACCTAAGTGAGTTCCCACTGTAATTAGATTAACTTTAACTGTAGTTTGCTAGAGTAGTTTTAGTTCTTTCATCTTAATCTGGTTTGCGAGATAATGAACTGAAGCTGAGTAATAGTAACTCTAGAGACCCTTGGATTCGATATTTATTACTTGAGCCACTATACTGCAGTCCCTTTCATTGGTTACACTTGGCCATTGTTTGGTGTTGTGTCATAGCGAGTCACCTCACAAACCGCCCGGTACATACCAGGCACAAACAGTTTTCAACTGAGTCTTGGAGATCCAGTTCAGTTAATTCATGTTCCGGGGATAAAAAATAACTCACCCAAAAGCTTCGCTGACGGTGGAGTTGCGTTGGGAATTGTGGCGGTGATGACCGAATTGAACGATCATCATCGTGCTAGGATTGGACCAAATCCGTCCCGACGGTGGCTCCTCGTCGGCTACTACATAACAGCCATGGAGTCTTTGAGCTGGGAGGAGTCTCTAAAATAGGAATTGCTGCTCTGCAACCGGAGAAACTAAGGATGACTACTTGCCGGACTACGAGAAAATACTAAATAGTAGAAAAAAAGAGGGAGTTTAAATTATGGTAATTCACAGAAAAATAAATTAAAAATTCTTTCTGGCAGTAAATGAATTCATAAAATTTAATGACACGTTGCAGGTATTTATTGACCGAGAGTACCATATCACTAATCCCACATGATACTCTGCCAATAATCTCTCGTGGTCCAAATGTAAACCGAAAAGTGGCTTGGTCGACTTTTAGAGCTGCATTAAAGGTGTTTGGGACTTTGGGTACAATTTTTTTTGCAAATTTGGATCTGCACTGCAGTAAAGATGACCTTAGAGATTTAAAAATTTCGGACAGCAAGTGAAAAGTTCACCAATCTTATCTAACCAAAAGTACTGGCCTTTCATTTTATTTATGGTAATATTTTTACACTGTTTTATTTATGGCATTGGTATTCAAACAGTAAAGAAGCCCGGTTATAACTTTTTTTCCCTCAAAACACAAAGCACTCCATGGACAAATAAGAATCGTCAACGGACTGATCTTCACACCTCTTCACCCGTACGTCGTCGTTCACAAACTGGATCCGAACTCCGCTCCCGATCGCCCTTCCCGACCACCGCCCCGTCGCCCGCCCGCTCACGTTGAACGGACTCCCGCCTCTCGCCGGGCTCCTCATCGCGAAGCTCCCGACCACCGGCGTCCACGCCGGCGACACCTCCCCTCCCAAATCCTTCTGGAAAATCCCGCATCCGAACCCGAATTCGCCCCTCTGCCGCGCCGCCGCCGACCTCCGCTTCTCCGCGAAAGCCTCCAGCCTCTCTCTCGCGAACGACCCCACCTTTTCCGCATCCCTAATTATCTCCGGGACCGCCGCATAATCCCTTTTCAGCGGCGGAGTGGCGGGCGCAATTGGGGAAGGGCAGGTGAAGCTGCCGAATTCGGAGGCGAGAGGGATTGTATACACAACTTCCTTCCGCCGCCAGATCCCCCAGTGAATCGGCGACTCGGTCGACTCGGCAATCGACTCGCTGAATGGGTCGGCGGTGGTGGGAGTGAATGGGCGGCTCCCCTCGCTGCTCTGCTGGCCCATCATGAAGAAGGTCTTGGGGAGCTTGGGGATGTCGTCCTGGCGCCGACGGCGGGCCCCTTTCCCTTTCCGATGAGTAGTGGTACCGTTGTGGACCTCCGCCGTCGGATTGGGCTTCTTGGCGAGGCAGCGGGCGGGGTGACATCCCTTGTAGGGGGCGAGGGTGGCGGTGGAATCGTCGGTGGTGGAAGAGTAGTGACGGTGGTGGTGGTGGTTTTTTCTAGCGGAGGAGCTGCAACTCATCAAGCAACCCATTTTTCAGTCGAGTCGAACGGGGCAGAGATTAGATCACAGATTGAATCTGACTATTCGAGTAGGGAGTGGTTCAGTTGGAGTTCATATAAATGTGTGTGTGTGTGGAGTAGGGATAATGACAGAGATTTGGGGGAAGTTTAGCAGTAGAGCACAACTGTTCGCTCACTCTGGCATTATTATTAAGTGAAAAGAAGAATATTACTAGTCCTGAAGAGTGGAGACTTCCTGCTAGTTACTAGACCGTTTCTGTTTTGTTTTGTTGTGATGAGGTGAGTTTGTGCTGGACTGGTAACTTGGCTGATTTGCGTGGAATCCTCCGAAGATTTAATAAGCTGATCCAGAGCCTGCCGTTTATGAGTGTCCTTACCAACTCAAATCAGTCAAGAACTAAGGGGGAAATCAAGACAAAAGGAACTTAAATCAGATGGATATATATCTTATGTTAGTTTACAGCATAATTATATTGCCGGAAATTTGAGCTTATTGTTTATGTGTTTGTGAATGGATTGCGGGCGTTAAGTTGCTTCCTCCATTGGAGTTTCTTATTGTTGTCATTTAGGTACACTACTGACGGAACTCATCGCAGCTAGGCGCAGCGCAGGCCAACAACGAACAATAGCAGCGGCAATAACGAAACAAGCCCAATAACTACAACCAGATAAACGATCTGATTGAACCCCACCCACGTAACTAACTGACCCTAAACAAACAAACAAACAAACAAAAATAATCAGTTACAGCCCCACACGCAACTGATCAGACAGAGCATAGTAAATTGTGAATGTTGTATGTATCTGATGAAAGGGTCAAAATTATTCCTGAAATCTTAGAGTGTCGAGCTCTAATGTTCTCAACAGAATTAAGCGCTAATTTCTTAACAAGGTTTGGACGACGCAAACGAACTCCTACCGTCTGGATTTTTTTTTTTATTCATTAGAATCTTATGAAAACATGGAACTATGAAGAGGGCCGGGCCAAAGTGCATGAATGGGCTATTTTTTTTTTTTATGAAGGTGAAATTTTATTAGGTA
Organism: Linum tenue; assembly: GCA_946122785.1. Taxonomy (NCBI): domain Eukaryota; kingdom Viridiplantae; phylum Streptophyta; class Magnoliopsida; order Malpighiales; family Linaceae; genus Linum; species Linum tenue. Next base: position 27,659,096 of record CAMGYJ010000006.1, read on the forward strand.
AGAAGAGTTAAAATCTGTACAAGGGAGATGAGGAGGAATGATCTCACAAACAAAAGAACCATAAAAGAAACAAAAAAACCCGAACACAACCATAGAGGGAGCAGGGGATGACAAAGCAAATAAAAGCTCCAGAACCCGCCGAACAGACAAACAATAGTCCCCTGCACAAATACATCTCCCCTGCTCAAATCAGAACTCAAAAACCAGCAGCTTCCTTAATCATTGAATCTGCCGAATACATTCCCGAACCCAGGAAGCAGCCTCCCGGCGATCAATCTTTCCATTCGCAACTCCCCAAGCTGCAACATTCTTCAAAACTTTCCTAACGATCTGTTCCGGATTCCTCGAGATACCATTAAAGATTCTGTTATTCCTTTCCAGCCAAATACACCAGCAAACAGCGTGGAAAGCACAGTATATAAACCAGCCTTCCATACAATCGGGGATGTCTGTTGGCCAGTTCTTCAGGATTAAGTCGAGATCGTTGCCTGAAGGGAAAACAGACTGCCTACCGCATCTTCTGATGATGCTCCAGACTTGCTTGGTGAACATGCATTCGACGAGCATATGTGCAGTCGTTTCTTCATTCTTGTGGCACAGGTCACATCTATTAGCCAAATTCCAACCACGTTTTTGCAGCTTGTCTTGCGTCAGGATGATGTTGTGTGCCACTGTCCAAATGAAGATACATATCTTTGAGGGAACGATTTTCCTCCAAACCGAATCGGCAGGGAATGGGGAAATTCCTGGACACCTGTCCTCCAGCAGAGTTTTGTACATGGATTTGACCGAAAAGCCAGCCTCCTGGTCAGGAAGCCACACAAGTCTGCACGGACTATTAGCACCGATAGAGAAATCAAAGGAATTAAGAAGTGAAATCAAATTATGTTTTTCCTGCTCAGCACCCCTTCTCAATTCAATATTTGTGTGTAAATTAATAGAAACATTATCACCTGAGAGTTCCACGATGTCGTTGATCCTAGCATCCAAGTTAGTGGTGACTGCTGCGACTCGAGGGAAGTTAACCGCAAGAGATTTGTTCGAAATCCATCGATCATACCAGAAGGAGATAAACGCGCCGCTTCCTGGATCCAACCGACTAAGATTCCAAAACAACTCAGCCTCTTTCATAATGTTGGCCCAAATAGAGCTAGAGTCGCCCCCTCGAATTCCACCAGTGTGCCAATGAGAATTGCCTTTGGAATATTTAATGTCTACGAGACTCCTCCACCACCCATTGCTGTTGACTCCAAATTTCCATAACCACTTGCAGAGCATGGCACTATTGAAGGTGGCTAGGTCTCTAATGCCCAGACCCCCTCTGTTTTTGTTAGATTTGCAAATCTTCCACTCGACCAGAGGTATTTTCCTCTTGTCCCCAACCCCACTCCATAAGAATTTCAGCTGCATTTTCTCCATCTCCTCGATCACCTTTTTTGGAGCTTTAAAGAGCGAGAAGTAATAGCCTTGAAGATTTGACAGCACCGACTTGAGGAGAACCAGTCTCCCCCCGGCCGAGAGGTACCTACTGCTCCAGCTATTCAATTTCTTCTTATAGTTCATTAGAATTGGGTCCCAAAAAGAGATGGCGTTAAGCTTAGCCCCAAGCGGGTAGCCAAGGTATTTAGGAGGCCTGGAACTCCAATTACAGCCAAGAATATTAGCAAAGTACTCAGGCTCGGGAACATCTCCAACCGTGTAAATGACCGTCTTGTCCAGATTGATCTTAAGTCCTGTGACCGCCTGAAAACAAGCAAGAGTGGCTGTGATATGGAGAATCTGATCGGGAGAAGCATCACAGAAAATGAGTGTGTCGTCAGCAAATAATAAGTGAGTAACTTCTCCCCGCTGTTCTGCTTCATCCATAAAGAAACCTTTTAATTTACCATCTTCTTTGAGCTTGTTCAGCATGAATGAGAGGATATCCATCACAAGAACAAACCGTCCTGGGGACAAAGGGTCCCCCTGGCGGAGCCCCTTATGCGCTGGAAAATAGCCTTTTGATTCACCATTAATCAACACTGAAATAGTCGGGGAGCAAACCGCGCTAAGAATCCACTGTCTCCATTTCTCCTGAAATCCCAATCTGGCCAAGACGGTGAAGAGGCAGCTCCAACTCACGTTGTCGAAGGCCTTTTCTATGTCGAGTTTGATTAGGAGACCCGGTTTCTTGCTTTTTCTCCTGCTGTCTACCAGCTCGTTGGCAATTAATCCAACTTCCGAAATTTGTCTGCCCCGAACTGAAGCATGTTGGGAAACTGAGACAACAGATGGGAGCACCTGGCCAAGTCTTTTTTGGAGAGTACTTTGCAAATAAGCTTGTTCACACTTCCCATCAAACCAATGGGACGAAGATCCTTAATATCTTCAGAAGCGTCTTTCTTAGGAACTAAGCAAATAAATGAGTGAGTAGCTATCTTGGGCAGCCTACCAGTAGTGTAGAATTCACTGAAGCAGTTCAGGACATCAGATTTGACAAAGTTCCAGCATCTCTTGTAAAACTCTAAAGAAAACCCATCCGGCCCGGGCGCCTTGGAACCATCACTATCAGAGAGGCACTCCCATATTTCTTCCTCTATGAAGGGAATTTCTAATAAAGCGGACTCAACAGAGTTCAAGCATGAAGAGTTATAATTACTGGGGAAGGGTCGAGATTGGTATTCCTCGATGAAGAGCTTCGAATAAAACTCCACCACCTCTTGAGCAATATTGTCCATACCTTCGACCATTAAATCATTGATCTTAACTCGCCAAATGTAGTTCACTTTCCTGCGATAGCTGGCCATTTTATGAAAGTATCCAGAATTTTGATCGCCCAGCTTAAGCCAAATCTCCCTTGAGTTTTGTCTCCATCTAATTTCCTGTAGTGATAGAGCCTTTTCCAGTTCAAGTCTTTTCTCAATTAACTCCTCTGCTTCAACTTCAGTGAGAGGCCTGGACTCTTTAATCAAGCTCATCCCCTTTATTTCTTTGAGGAGACTGTTAACCTTGATATGAATGTTGCCAAAAACTTCTTTGTTCCACACTTTGATGTTCTGTTTCAAGTCTTTCAATCTCATACAGAAACGAAACAAAGCTCTCCTGCCTTGCAACGGATTAGCGTACCAAGACATAAGACTTGTGAAGAAACGAACATCTTCCAGCCACATGTTCTCGAATCTCCAAGGGCGATTGGGTTTTTTACTATCTCCCCACTGAAGAAGAAGCGGAGAGTGATCGGACTCCACCTTTTCCAGTCCTATAAGCCTACAATCCGGATAGAGAGTATCAAAGCTCGGAGAAATCAGAATCCTATCAATACGAGATTGAGAGTTGCTATTAACTCCTAGGCTCCAGGTGAAACGACAGCCGCTGATCGGGAGATCCAGGAGATCATTATCTTCAATAAAAGAGTTGAAACTGTTCATCAGATCAGTATTTCTTCTACTCCCGATGTAATCCTCATGAGACCTCACCAAATTGAAATCCCCGGCAATGCAAATCGGTACAACTTGATTATGACAATAGTTATGAAGTTCATTGAGAAAGCACAGCTTATCTCTCCTGTCTTGCGGTCCATACACGGCAACAAATTTCCAGATTTTTGATGAAGAGATTTCCAAGAATTCAACTGCCAAGAAATAGTTATCGACGCAACTCGATATGTCCTGAAAACGACATTTATCCCAACAGATAACCATTCCCCCCGAGCTTCCCACCGAATCTTTAGCTACCCATTTCATATCTCGTCTGCCACAAATGCTGCTAACAAGAGAGTCTGAGCACGAATTCCACTTGGTTTCAACTAAAGCGATAACCTGAGGATTCCGACGTCTGATTAACTGCTTGATACGACTCCTCTTATCCGAGTCACAGATACCTCTAACATTCCAAACAAAAACCGAAGAATTCATTAGGATAGAGATAAGGATGAGACCACACCCGAAATTTTCTTACATCTTCTCGGTCCTGAAGGGGGAGGAGGAGAGGGGCCCAATCGCCTCTTTCCATTTCAAGTTTCGATCTAGAGGTCTTAAACTTCCTTTTATGCATAGCGGCGGCTACTGAGGTTAAGATGTCTTCCAGATTGCCCTGTCCTTCCCTCTGTTCTAGACCAAACAAATTACTTAGGTCTTTCGTACAATTCACCAACGAATCAGAATCAAAAGGGTATTGCTCTAGATTCCATCTCACACGTTCACCACCAGTGTTACAAGAGGGAGAAGGGAGTTCCGAAAAAGCTGAGGGAGGAGAAGAGGGTGAGGCTGGTGTTTCGGGAACAAAGGTTGGGGGAGACAAGGGTGTTTCCACCGGTGAAAGGGTTCGAGAGGACGGAGGGGAGGAAAGGGAGGATGTCATCGAGAGGTTGTCAACAACGAAATTGGACTTCGGATCGGGTAAGCATAGACGAAGATGACTGGGGAGAGGCTCAAGGGATATCGATGGCGAGACGAAGACAGATGGTGGGCTTGATGTGGGAGAAAGGAGGATGTCAATCAACGGAGGAGCAGGGTAAGGGAAGCTGATTCTCAGAAGATTAGATTCACGGAGATCTATTGATAGCCATACAAGAAGGGGTGATTCGGGCCGACAGATGAGATTGATAAACAGGCTTAAGAAATTTGGGCTGGGAAATGGGCTTAAGGGAGCTGGAAAGGGCTGGAATAGCTGAGCAGCGACAGGCTTAAAAAGGCTTCGATCCGAAGAAGGTGGTGAGCGGCTCAGTCCGCCTGGGCTTGTCTTGCGAACCCAAACACGAATTGGAGAACGACGGATAGGAAAAGGGGCTCTGGATGACGAAACGTCCGCCGCCTTAACATCGCTTCTCGAAGTGATCCGTTGAACGTTGCTGCATGAAGAGTTGCGTGCCGGGAAGATCGAGGAAGGTCGATTCGTCTTCCCAATTTGAAAGGGGCTCTCACTCTTCTCCAATCCTTGTCCGCCGTCGCTCGCCGGCGGTGACACAACCACTCTAACCGTGAAATTAACTGAACCAACAAGAAGCGGAATTGTTTCAGGAATCTTTCTAACCTTCCTTAATCTGATCCGCACAAAATCAAGGCTCCATGAGTTCCAGTCCACCTCGATAAAATTTCCACAAAAATTCCCTATAGCCACCATAAGATCTACACTCTTGAGATGCAATGGGATACCGAAAACCATTATCCAAGAATCATCGGAGTTTCTGAGCGGAATATCTTCCATCCATGGGCTAATGCTGATGGAGAAATCTTTGAAAGGAAGATGGTTGAGCTCTTTAATTCGCAGAGCTTCTGTGACGTTTGGACATATCAGTAGCCAGTTACCATCTGCTGTTTCGATGAATCCAAAATTGCCGTTAATAGCCCAGGCTTTAGTGGCCCACGCTCTGAACTCTGTCACATAGCTGCTCCTGAACACCTCTGACCCAACAGATGAAAAGTTTATGATCAGACTCCGTCCTAGGAGTTCTTTACGTTCTGCTATCCCTTTCGCCCCGACTTCAATATACCTATCCTTGCCAGAACCTTTGATGCTGCAGCAACCTGCTCCATAGAAGCCACCCCCTCTTACTGCCTCAGCATAAGATCTCCCAGGTAAGGTTGTGGATTGCAGAGGCGCTGGTGGGGGAGGCAAAGAGACAGGGTCAATAGTGGAGCAGAGCCGGGACTGTAATTCTGATTTGTAGAAGTCTTGAAGCAACTTGATCAAACCTGCCCATCCACCTTTAGATCCAGAGCAGGAATCAGAATTTTGAACACTCCTCCGTTTGCCGTCTGCTCAGAAATCTGGAGAAGCTCCTCTTGTCGGACACTGGTCTTTCCGACATGAATAACCCTTCCCAGGACTTTTTTAGTACAACCTGAGGGAAAATACCACATTTTCATTGCTGCTGTTTGGAGCACTCCTTGGAGCCAGGAAAGATGATCTTCGTTCAGAATCACACTTCAATTCCTTCTGCCAGATTCCACTATAAGTCTGTACCATAAGCTCTTGCCGGAAGTCTGCCTAATGATAGTGACCGATTTCCTTCCAAACTTCTCTTGCCGATAGCATTTTTCCCTCGAGTCGGCATTCTCCACTGACCTGGAAGCATCGGACCTGCAAAACAACGAACGATCGTGAAACCGGTGACTGCCCCTCTGCCTCACCCTCTCTCGATTACTCTCTCTACCCCAAACTCTCACTCTACCCCGTTTCTCTCTCATCATTAGAAGTGTATCCAATGATATCAATTGACAAATCTTACATCAAAATTTTGTAAACAAAATTTGTGTAAATTTTTATTTTTAGTGATGATAGTATTTAAATTTGAGACTACTTGACTATTTGAAGAGATTTTGACCTACAATTGAATACCTTTAATGAAATTTTTAGATCCTTCTGAATGCACAAAAGAAAAATATTATAATACTGGTCTAGTAACCGAGCTTGGGCAGATATCAACTTCTTATGGGGCTTTTGTAGGAACTAAATTGAGGGCTATCAAGGAGAAAAAAGATAATATAATGATTTTTATAATGTTGTTGTGGTGATAACACAAAATTATTCTTATTAAAATTAGTTAACAAATTAAAAGTTGTTACTTGTTAGTGCACGTATCACCCTTGCATCCTAGCCCCATAAAAATATAATAATTAAGAGTTTGGTTTTGGTGATATTTAAATCAATGCATCAATGCATGCATTGTAATATACATGTAACTAGCATGGGGCCCGGCCTATTGGCCGGGGAAGTTTTATCTTGGCATTTGAAATTTTGTACTCATTTTGGCAGCCTGTTTTCTTTTCATGGAACTCTCCGGAATAGGAAAGGGTTGTATGTGATGGTGTATTTTGCTTCTTATTTGGCAAAATTTGGGGTGAACACTTTTTATAGTTTATTTTTGTCAATGCCCGAGTAGAATTTGGGTTGCATCCAAAAGATTTTGATAAACATTTTTGGAGATTGAACCCGTTAGGCATAAAACAATTTACCTGTGAACATTGGCGGAGAATTGTATTAATCCAAGACATTGCAGCCAATCCTAATTCTTGTATGCAGGTAAATGAGGGGGCGTTAAAGGCTAAATCAACAATTGAATCGATGGACTCAAAGGAGTTCAATGATACGATTAGTTCCTTGAAGGTTTAGACATCCAATCCAGCCGACTCTTTTTATTATAAATACTTGAGTCTCCTAATAGTGACTACCATGTAAGTTCCTACGATTATGATAATTGTCAAGTATGAGCCCTGAATAAAATAACAACTATCAGTTGTCATAAGCAATGAGGTCTATTTGATTAACTTATCTACAACTAAAATTGTTGGATTTCTAAATTAGACCATATTTCTTTTATCTCGCTAATTCATTCTAATTAATTGGATTATAATAGAGGTAGCCAGTAAATCCAACCTATACACATATTAAATATCACTAACCAAGTCAGTTGGTTGGTCAAATATTTTGACATAAGATCTTTTCCACAATAAGATCAACTTATATAAGGCTCCAATTAGGTAAACAATCCTACTTCTTCGGATGCATAATACCTAGAGACCATAAAACATAAACATAATTGAATAAAATTGAAAGTATAAAAATATCATGTTCATCAAACTCAAAGGAACAATTATAACCCAGTGATTAGAACAATATGTTTTTAACTTAGTCCATACTCAACTTCTCTTTCATATATCATTTAACTCATACTCAATCAAGTTGCTTGACAATAATAATCACACAAAATGTTTAAATAACAATCCAGCTATTTCAATTTTGAAATAAATATCGAAGGTATTAGAGGCACAAAATAAAAATGAGATTCCTATTTACACTATACCAAAAAGTTTTAAATCTGGGAGCTAGCTAATTGGCTCGAGTATGAATACAGCCAAGCGGATAAGACGGAAGGGACGGGATGGGAGAAAGGGGCGAGTGGGCTGTGGGCCTCATGACCTCATGTTGATTCTAGTTGAGAGCCCAAAGTGAAACGAAACGTAATAACATGGCAAAAGAAAATAATGGGCTTTAGCCCATTTGGCAGTCATCATCTTTGATATGTGGAAGCCAGGGCAGTGACGCGACCTGATGCAGGGGAAGGGGAAGAATAAGAAGATAACTCTAACTCCTTATGGATTAAGAAGTCGGTTCCTCCAAAATCAATACAGAAATTGGATCTTACAATCTCGTCTCGTTAGATCCCGTGATAATCAATATGAAGAAAAAGAGGTATATCGAGAAAATAACGGCATGGTGCGCTGTGGAATCACATCTAAGGTGGCCAAATATTCAGCCACTGAATTGGGTGCCCATTGCATTTGCGATGATAAGAGATGAGTGAGGAAGGTGAGGGAGAAACGAAATTGGGAATTGACAATAAAGGCCCTCCGCACTGTGTGGCCATTTCAGGAGAGGCTGATGTGGCAAACCCTGTTTTTATACATTGCCTTATAGTATTTTGTAGATTAAGGAAAATGATGTAATTTACTTTACATTGTTTGGTTTTGGTGATAGCTCTTTTAGTATCCAACATATTAAATTCAAGGATTGAAATACCGTACCATATCGGCGGTTCAACCAAAAAAACCTCCTACCGGAGCCTAAACTGGTAGGCGGTATTTAGCGGTTGGACCATGATTAAACCACGGTTTTAGTATAAAATACCACACCGCTGACTTTAGACAAAGAATTAATCGGAGTTTGGGACATGATACTATACCCTAACCCCTAATGGGTGAATCCCAGTCCCCAATTCGCTAACTCAAAACACGAGATTCGTTTAATCTTAAAAATGAAAATCAAAAATTCTGATTCGTCGAAATTTTCATTGGTTTTCATTTTAAGATTAAACGAACCTCATGGTTTGGGTTAGAAAATTAGGGACTGGGGTTCACCCATTAGAGGTTAGGGTATAGTATCATGCCCCAAACTCCGATTAATTCGTGATCTATCACTCATCTCCTTAAAACTATCTCAACAATCTCAAGTTTTAGTAGAAATAGTACTATCACTCATTTCGAGTGATAATTTCCATCAAATCAAGCAAACAATGCATGTATTGTTTGTGCGAAAAATTCAAAAAAACAATGCATCGTGGACAATACATGCATTGTAACTATCTCAACCAAACAATCACTAAAACCAAACGACCCCTAAGTGTTACAATACTATCATTCCATACTAGCACAAGACTCGGCCCATTGGCAGGAAGAATTTTGTCTAGGGGTGGTTATACGGTCCGGTTAAATTCACCCAAATTGAACCGGTCTCAGTTCGGTCTTTTCGAGAATATAAGGACCATATATTAGATTGGATACAGTCTGGTCTTGATCCGGTCCGGTCCCAATTCAGTCTTGATTTGAGATTGAGATTGTGGGATTTGAGTGGCCTGAAGCCTCATGTTGGGCTCTCTTATCAGGTTTTCCATCTAGTCCCAAAAGGTTTTTTTACCTCAAATCTAAGCCGGAAGATGAGATTGGATTGTTTGCTATCCGATTCTAGTCCGGTCCCGATCCGGGTTATACGGTCCGATTTTGGGTAAAACCAAATAGCCCGGACCAAATAGCCAGCCCTAATTTTATCGAGGAATATGATATATAATAATGGATATAATAGATGATTTGAAAAGATTGTTTTCTACCTTATTTATGCACATAACATTTTTGAAAGTGATCCAACTATTCATATGACTCACTCCTACTATCACTCTAGAAAATGGCCAAGTGTAACCACTTCCTAAAGCGTAGTATAGCGGGTTTGGGTTTCAATGTCAACCCGGGTCCTAGATGTGATGACTACTCAGTGAATTCGTATTATCTAGCAGTGAAACTTTAGTGAAGGCCTAAACTAACAAGCAAGCAAAGCAACTAAACGTTTGTATTCAGGTTAAGAGAGGTCACCCGGATATGGTTCCCCCTAGTCTGCAGTTAAGCCGGATTGTAATTACCAAGTTCAATTTCTATGAAAGTTATATTGCGGAAGGTTCTTAATCAGTCTAAAGTCTCGACTAAAGGTCTTCAGACCCTCTCAATCTGAGTCTCTAGCTGGCGACTAACCTACACCAGAGTAAACAGATTGAGGCCCTAAGAACAAAACCTCCACTACCGGAGTAAAGCCGGTACAGAATAGTGAGTTGGTTCCTCGACTAAAGTCACCAACTCCCTACCTTCAATCAAGGATGCTCTATCAACCTAGTCAGATATTCTCATTCTAGGTTAAAGCAGAAACAATAGGAATTTGATCAGGATTCAAGTCATTCAATCATTCAAACCTCAATCGAATATAATCAATTCATAGAAACAGTACTCGGGTTCATACAATCAATCTCAACATACAGAACTAGGGTTTCCAACACCCAGATGAATGGGAGAACTACTCCATGGAGAAAGAAGCAAAAGCAGAATCAGATGCGGAAATCATACTGTGAAGATGGATTTCTGCTCCTGGACGTTGAATCGGCACTTCTCCAAGCTCAAACCAAGCTCCAATGGTGTTGAAGATCGATCTAGGGCACTTGGAGACTCTTGTTCGTCGCTTTCTCTCTCTAGGAATCGCTCTGTCTCTCTAAAACTCGAATTTTCCCTCAATTTGGCTGAAATCTGCCTAAAAGGGCATCATTGGCCAAAGCACTGTCGAGGGCACGGCCGTGCTTTGCCTCAGCCCGCCCGTGCTTTGGCTAGGGTTAATTACACGGCCACATGTTGGTGAAAACACGGCCGTGCTTTTGGGAGAACACGGCCGTGCTTTGGGAAAACACGCCCGTGCTTTGTCTCGGCCCCGCCCGTGTAATCAGCTCATGTCTGCCAAACTCGGATTTGCTCTCGGCAGTAAAAGCACGGTCACAGAACACGACCGTGTTTTGAAGGCCTCCTGCCCGTGTTTTTACTGTCGAACCTGTTCCCCTATATTCAATGTTTCGTTTCTCCCTCGTCCGGACTCCGAATCAGTCGCCGTTTGATCCCAGACGCTCGTAGTCTCGTCCTCTTTCTTTTCATGTCAAACTTGCACGATTATTTGTCCATTAAGTGAGGTAGAAATCCATTCTTCTTCAGGTCATGCCAGAGTTTCTTCTCCCGAATCGCCAATTGATCTCTGATTGACTTGAAACTTGCGCCTATGCTTCACTTTATGTGCTAGGACCTGAAATATGACAAAGGAACACAACCTAGCGTAAAATAGGCCAAAGAAGCAATAATGCAAGCTTAAACGATCAAGGAACAAAGGGGAAAATATGTGCAAATATCGAGTCATCATCATACTATGTTTACTTTAGACCTCCATGAAAAGAGAGAAAAATATAATATAAGCATTACATATAATTATTGAATGAATATTGGAGTTGCTCTCATAATACATACATAATCAACCTTTAGGATGAAAGAAAATGTATCATAGAGTTTATTATGTCCTTTAAGTTTTTCCCAATAGAGAGCATTTTTTTACCACACTGGTGGTAATGAATCTGAAGTTGCTTGATTTGAAATATATAGGACATGATGCTAAGCTGTCGCTAATAGTTAGTTGGAGTATTGGACAATGTATGTGTACGGACTTCCCCAATTATTCTCATATCAGAGACATGTCTAGCAAAAATGTAGTAGTTTTATGCAACAAATATTTATTTCATGAGATAATTCAATAAATAAACACGTATGAAAATAATATTACTTGAAATATATGTTACTCATTAAGTTGATGAACGAGCGAGAGTATGAGTAGCATACATATATATTTTAAAAAGATAGAAGTTGTGAAGTGTCTTTTGGTTTGCATGAGATCGCATATTCTCATTATCGCTAACTGACTTATTCGTTTTTGCAATAGATACTTCAAAATGTGCCTTAAAAATTTTGTTCTCACCAGTGTAAAAGAATTGTTTGAACCAAAGGATTGTAAAATCGTATAAAAAAAGTTGGTAGTTGAGTATTTTATACTGTAGTCATAATTTAATTGTGGTTCAACCGTTTCATATTGCTAATATCACCTATCGATTTAGCCTATGATGTGAAGTTTTATAGTCTAACCGTCGGTACGTACGATCTTTCAATACAAACTTAAAATAAAAAATCACTAAAGTATTGACATTAACAAATACCCCTTAAATCGCAGAAATTACAATAATCGTATTCAGAAAAATCTTCCAAATGATAATATTGATTTAGTATTTTAAATTGAAATGGAAAAAATATGTCAAATATAATGTCATCTTCTAAAATAAATTAAAACTCAACAGAATAGGGCCAAGAATATCCACTAATCAAAGCAGAAGGGCAATTATTTCACACACCTAATTTTTCTCTTCTTTTAAATGTCCTATCATTCTCTCTTTGCCTTCCTCTTTGTTCGGGACGGGATACAGTGACAACCCCTATTTTGGATATTTTGGGTATGAAAAAAAGGAATATATTAATTACCTTTTTTGTATTAATTATATTGGGAATTAAAAACCGATATTAAATACAATTTTTTTTTTAAATTTAAATCCTATACATTAATATCTCTATCTATCTCTCTCTTCCTTTCTCTAGCGGCCACTCCGCATCGACAGACAGACTTTTTCTCCGGCGAATTCTCTCCGGCAGACTCCCTCCGGCAACCTGAAAAAATGTACCTGTGCATTAAAAAGTGTACCAATCCATTAGCCTACTGGTAATTAATATACCAGTGCTAGTAGTACGCTAGCAGTGCGTTAAAAATGTACCAGTGCTAGTGGTACGGTACCAGTACAGCGCTACCACTACCATATTGTATCGTACCACAAGCAATGGTAGTGTACCACTAGCATTGGTAGCGGTGCCAGTAGAGAATAACACAAAAAAAAAAAAAAACCAGATGATAGTGGTACGCTACCACTACCAGCTACTTGATGGTAGTGGTAGGTACCACTATTAGAGGTGGCAATTAGGATCCAAATCCATGAATCCAATCCAATCCAATCCATCCACCAAATTATCCACATAATCCATTCCATTTGATCCAAATCCAATTGGATTGGTGGATTCATGGATCAATCCATGGATCCAAATGGCAAATTACGATTTGGTACCTATATGTTTTATATTTTACATTTTGGTACCTAAAATTTATATTTTATACGAAAAATATCATTGGAAAATTACGTTTTGGTACCTAAAAATTTTCATTATGACATTTTAATATCTAAACTTTTCAAATTTTACATTTTGGTCCAAGCCTTTGATCTCATTTGGATTCATGGATCAATCCACCAATCCATTTTATCCAATCCATTGGATCCAATCCATTTGATCCATGGATCCACCAATCCAATCCACGAATCCGATCCAATTGCCACCTCTAACCACTATCACTGGTACGCTACCAGAAGAAAAATGGTACCACTAAAAAACTAGATCTAGAAAAGGGGAGTCGGTGACGGGAGAGAGAGGTAGGGGAAGAGGGTGACCTTGCGACAGCGGCAGTGGTGGGAGACGAAGGACGGCGAGAGGGCTCCAACGGGGAGAGGATGATTGCGCCGCAATGGTCGGAGGGGACGTTGCGACGACATGGGGTGGAGGGAAACTGAGAATTGCGGAGACGATGGCGGTAGAGGGCTGCTGCGAGAGACAGGGATGGCGGCGCCGGCGGTGGAGGGCTGCTGCGATGGAGGACGCGACAACGGTGGAGGGTTCCGATGGTGGAGGACTGCTGTGGTGAAGGATGGCTGCGTAAGAGAGGGAGGAGGGGGAGAGGGGTGGGAGGAGTTAGGGTTTTGTTTTTAATTTATATGGGAGGGTAAATGATTGTGTGTGGTAAATCTTTTCCATTCCAAAAATACCCTTCGTTTAATCTTAACCATCAATTTGAAAAAAAGAAGAAAAAACAGGAGAGAGGGCGTATCCAATGCCGAGGAGGTGGGTTGTCAAACTCACAACCCCTAAGGGGGTTGTCTCCGTATCTCATCCCTCTTTGTTCTTCCATCTCTCTCTCAGCTTTGTATCTCACAACTCACCCTCTTATCCCTTCCTTTTTCTTCACACCGCTTGGAATCGAAAACCTAAAAACATCCCAATTACTTCTCCAATTTTGCGTTCGAAATGCTTCTTCTCGATTCACAATCGATTGTGTGAATCAGAGCACCTGAAACCTGGTGAATAGATGGTCGTTTATTCATCGACGGAGCAAAGTACCTTGAAGTATAAGTCCAGTATGACCCATGAAGCATTCATGCGTGTACATGGCCGATCCATATACATTATCTTCATGGTATGCTCTAACTGTGTCGTGCTAGCTTGATCATGTGCCTAGGTATAGTTATATGCATTACAATAATTAATTTTCTACCTTTTTTTTTTTTTTTTGTCATAGATAAATTTTCTACCTATTTACAACACCAAGATAAAAGCAGTCATAAATGCACCCAATATTTGATTTTGAATACCTGATGAAATACTACATTTGAATAAATTACAACTGATGTCACAAATAATAATTATACCTCTAAATCATACATAAAATATTTCAAAATCGCAAATATTAAATTAATAATTTTAAAGAGTAAAAATTGTATAATGAGGTTAATTATAACTCATTTATATGTTCGTGCCCTATAAATTGATCAACACATCCAATCCAAAACTGACGAAATGAATATCACGTTAAACTCGATATCGTCTCATTATTGTCGGGTCCATTCATGCCCTATCAGCAAGATTTTAACCTTTAGCAGTTAACCCAGCTAAAATTTTAGAGAACCAGTCACCTATAGTTTGTACAAATATTATTGTTTTGTATTAGTTCTGAAAATTCATATTAATTTAAAGAATTCTACATCGCTTTTGCATATTCAATACTGCAGTTCGATATGCAATATTTTAATCAATGAAATTTGTGTTGCAATTTTAAGATTACCCGTCATTTTATAGGTTAGCTAACCGTGAAAAGTCCTCTGCTTTTCAAATCTTCGCTTAGTGCATGTTTACAATTTATGAAGATAAAACAAATTTGTTTAGTGTAATTGGTTGTGATTATTGTTTTTGCTTGAAGAGACCATTGTTCAAATCTTGATATTGATACTTTTTCATACGAAGTAGATAATAATTGTGATGACCAAAATACTCTTCCTACTTTCACTCTCGCTGCACGAAATTTGAAATAGAAAATCTTAAAACATTGAATATATCTTATAGAAAGAGCTTCTTCAACCAAGTAGGAAAGGTGATTAATTGTGAAATCGGAATTCAAGTAACATTGATTCAAACATTAAATAATAAATTGTATGTGTGGTTGAGTATAGACAAAATACATGTGTAGCCAAAACATGGGTTTTGTGACGAATATAGTATTTTTTGTCACAAATCTATAAATAATATAAAGATAAATTGGGCACTATGACGAAAAAGAGCTTCCTAGAATCACTCTCAGGCCACGAAAACTGAAATGAGACTCTCATTTTCCAATTTTATAATTATATTATGCATAGATTTGTCAAAAAAAAAAAAGGATTATACTCGTCACGAAGGTCCATGTTTTGGTTACACTTCTATATTTTGTCTAAACTAAACAACACATACAATTTAATATTAATGTTTGAATCAATTCTACTTGAGTTCCGATTTCAGAACTAATTTCTTTCTATAAAATATAAATAATTTAAGATAAAATATAAATATAGAAGCACAGCGGCGGATGCAGGACATAAGAGAGCACTGGGCCGCATTTGAATAGAATATTAGATACCATAAACAAAAATATATAATAATATAGTTTTCATTACAACGCCAATTATACAAGAAGATCTTTTAATTTAACAAATTCATCAATAATATAATCTCCATCCATACTGATAATATACTCTTTTTCAAAGAAAATAGCTAACTAATCAACGAGAAATTCATCGCTCATTTTGTTGCACAAATCAATGTTCATGTTCCATTGCTGAAAATATCCTCTCCATGGTAGTTGTTGAAAGTTGAAACGGCTAGGTCAACACTAGACAAATCAGCCGATAAATCAATTTGTATTGTGTGTCCATCCCTGTTTGACTGTTTCCTCCAGCTTCTCTAATAATTTTGCAAGAGAAGAAACTTCATCTTCCTCACATGAGTAGTGCATTCTCCAAAGAATGCATCTCATAGCCTTCAAAGTCTCAAGGCTAAACTCTTGAGCAAGTTTGTAAATATTTTCTTCATCAAAACACCAGAAAGAACGGTTAGAATCTAGTGCCCCACTCAATCGAGGCAATCTAAATGATAACTCAGCAAGTTTGTAAATATTTTCTTAATCAAAAGAATGGAAAGAAAGCCAGCTCGACGGGCTGGCGGAGAAATTCATTTTGGGTCTGCTCGTCTCCTCGTTCTTGTTTTGTTTTGGGGGGGATTGAGAAATTTTTTGAATTTTGCAAGGAAGAGTGTGCTTTAGTTTATAGTTTTTATTTTATTTTAATGAAACTTTACACTTTTAGGTTTTCATGTCTTTTTTCAAATAAAATCATTTGGAATATATAAAATTTAGTATAAATTTAGAGTGATGGTTTGGATATGTTCATCTGAACCATTTTCCTAGTTAAACAAAATCCTATTATCAAATAAAACTAGACTTGATTTTAAATAGCACTAGACCAAATACCTAAATCGAAAAAATTTATAAGCACTAAACTAACTCTGGATTCGGAGGAGGGCTGGCCGGGGCCTGGGTTGGCCCAGCCCTGGATCCGCCACTGTAGAAGCATCATCACTAAACATATTCCTAGAGTTCAGCAAAGAAATAACAATAAATGAAATGTAGCCTAGTTGGTTATCATGCTCTTTCTACATTCAAGTGACCAAGGTTTGAACTCTAATGATAAAAAAAATTAATATATAAACATGAACTGGGCGCAATGACAAAAATAACCTTCCTAGAATCACTTTAAGGCCACGAAATTTGAAATGGAAGAATTTCAACCCATGTTTTGCCATTATATATTTTGTAGAAGAGTAGCGTGGGGATCCATGGGAGGCCAACCTGAGCCCGGGCCCAGCCCTCTTTTGGGTCTAGCGCTTGTAAAGAGCCCCTTCTGCTCTTTTTACCCTGTGATAATCAGGTTGGTCCAGCTCTTCATATCTTTGTTGTTTAAGTTAAAAGGATGTACTTTAAAAATAGAGTTAGGTAGTTTTTGTTTATTGAACAAACTTGATCGTTGGGTAAAGGTAAAGTGTTTCCATTAGTGGGCTTTTGAAACAAAAGGAAAGTTGAATTGTCTTCTTCATTTACTTGAGATAAAAAGCAAGGGTTGGCTTTAGCTGTGTCTGTTAATTCTGTTTGGAAGCCCACTCATTTCTACTTGTATTTGAAGCAAACAAATCAAGCTGCTCTTTAGTTTATTGTTTCGATAAATGTTATGGTCAAGTGGTTTAATTTCGAGGATTGGGAGATGCAAGGAACGAACTTTATGATGTTGGTTTTGGTGGAAATCGATGAAATGGTCAAGAACATAAGTGGAAGGACACGTAGTCTGGAAACATATATGTTTGTTTTTTTATGGGTAAATACAATTTAATATCCAAACCTTTCATTTTAAACAATATTATAGCCAAATCTTTTCGAAAACAATCTAATATCCAAATCGTCAACTTTCCGTTCGTTTGACCGTTAGTTGACACTTCAAAAAAGCTTTGTTTAGGGGAAATTGTCACAATACAACTTTGTTTTCTTGTTTTGGCATTGCAGATGACTGAATATTTAGATATTCTATACCATCATGGTGGAGTCATGGACTTCTCGGGTTTGGAACTACGATATTTTGGTGGTTTTTCAGAGAAGTTATCGATGGATATTGATGAAGTGTCGTACTTCAAACTTTTTTGAAGTGTCAACTAACGGTCAAACAGACAGAAAGTTGACGATTTGGATATTAAATTGTTTTCGAAAAGGTTTGGTTATTATATTGTTTAAAATGAAAGGTTTGGATATTAAATTGTATTTACCCTTTTTTTATTAATGATTTAGAATTAGAATCAGAAACTTCGATACTTGAATGTACATATTTGAAGATAATTTATAATGACATATTTTCAAGCATCAAATAAAAAGGCAAAACAAAATTGTTTTCTTATTATTGGTAGATTCGTTTACTGTTGATGTTGTCCGTTTTAACGGCTACTACAGAGATAAACAAGCACAACCTAGCGTGAAATATGTCGAGTAGCGATGAAATGCAAAGCCAAACTATCAAGAAATGAGGGGTAAAATGTGTACAGTTGGACCCGAATCAGGGTGCCTGCGTTACATCCCTTTTCCCCGAGACCTCGTCAGGGGATAGTTAGGATCGAGGAATTAGTTGCGTCTTTAATATGCCCGAACCAAGGGGTTTGGAGGATGGATTGCTTATGTCAAATCTTTGAGGATGAGATAGTTTGAGCTATTTTGGCTATTCCTTTGCCTATTTTGCCAGTGGAGAGCAATCAGTTGTTTATACTGTCAAGTCGGGCTATCACTTACCAGTAAAGTGAAGGAAGCGAAAAGAAATAAGGGTGAAGGCAAAATTGCAGGTTTGGGATCGTAGTCGCTGGAAAAGGGTTTGGGGTCTCTCATACCCCCCAAGTTGCGGTATTTTATCAAGCAGCTGATTCGTAGTGTCTTGCCAATTGGTGAGGCTCTGAGTTCTCGGGGAGTGGGGGCTGGAGCAATGTCCAGTCTGCGGGAAGGAGGTGAAATGTTAAAACTTTGGCTGGGAAACACAAAAGTATTGCACGGATTTTTTTAAAAAGGTTGGCGTTGGATTTGTTAGAAGAATTTTTTACCAAGAACTTCGTCCTTCTCCGCCTTCCACCTAAGCTGCTCAGGAAAGGCCCGAAGCCAATCCAAGGAAACAGTTAAGTTTCATAGGGTCTTTCTGTCCAGGTGCAGGTAGTCTGCGTCTTCACATACATTTTTATTTCATCGAGTCTCTCTTTGAGACAGTGCCAAGATCGTTAGACCTTTCGTGCGGGTCGAAACTTACCCGACAAGAAATTTTGCTACCTTAGGACCGTTATAGTTACGACCGCCGTTTACCAGGGCTTTGATCGCAGACTCCCATGTCATCATGTCAGCAACTTCCTTGGGCATCTCATTAGTAAACTGGTTTGGGCCGATTCACCCGATTCAGATATTATTGATCGATTTCTCTGTATATGCAAAAATCTTTCTCATTATTATAGTGGATCCTCAAACAAAAAATTGTATCGATTTTTTTTATTGAAATGAATCAATACTGATTAGCTATGTATCAATTTTTATTTTCTTATATCATAAGAAAATTCAATTCTGGATTCAAATTCAAGAATTGTTCGTGAATTCTTGGCCACTAGTTAACGGTTCGAATTTGTTTATTTTTTCCCATTATACCCTATGCGACACACGTGCTACAATGGTCGGGCCAAAGAGTCGCAAAAACGAAGAACACCCTCATTCAAACTTGTTTGAAGAGGTGTGAACTGTTTATAATTTAATCATTGTTCAAGAAGTCAAGGTGCAATCAATTGGATTTCAATGCAAGTTTTCTCGCCGTAAAACAAATTGGCATACCTGGTGGCACAACTGTGTTTGATTTGATGGCTCTGAGGCGGAGGGATCAAGAAGGTGATGTTCCAGCTTGGTTTCATGTAGGAGCAAGTGACCAAGAATCAGAGGTGGTGGCGAGAGGCAATGGTGTGGCGGAGATCCTGCCAACAGTGATGCTTAGTAGAGATCCTGGTCAAGCACTGGGAGTCCTTATTCAGATGATGGAGGAAAGACGCAAGTTGGTGGCAGAGAACCGTCAAGCCACAGAGGAGAACTTCCAAATGATGGTGGAGAATCGTCACATGATGGAGGATGCTAGGACTGGTACTTATCAAGTAAATTTTCAAATTAAGTGTCTCAATTCTAGCGTGGATAGGCGTTTGGGTCAATTACTTGATGTGGTTAATAAAAATGCAAATGAGTTGGATCAATTTCAATAGTTTCTAAATAGTCAAGTAGTGCAATCATGAGCTTTACCAATATATGGCATAAGCCCAACTCCTACTAACACTGTTCTTTCTCCCATCGGTTTGAAATGGCCAACCACGGCAAGGGTGTTGCCTCAGATGGCTAGCTAACCACCTCCACGTTGCATAAATCATGAAGAGATTCCCACCACCAAGTGAAGGAGTTATCACATGTATGCGTGGGAGTTGAAATGGTACCTCCGCGTGGTAAGAATCTTACTACCATGTTCAGCACTCTAGTTGAGCAACCGTTGGGGCAAGTGGGTGCTCGTCTCTCAATCCCAGGGGCAAGGCCCAATATGGCTCACATAAATCTGGGAGTGGAAGCAAGTCTAGGTGGTAACATGGATCAAGTACAACCATGTTCCTTGTCACCCCAATGTCGCCTCTAAAGAGAATACAAATAGTGGATCCTAATGGACTCAAAACACCTAAAGGCCAATAAGGGGACAATGGAGGTTTACCACCTCATAAGTTGAAGCTGAGATGTATTTTTGGGGGGGGGGGGGGGGGCATGTTACGGCGTCTAATAGGATACATCCACCCTAAGCCACACGTGCCTGTGGGAAGATGCTAATATGAATAAGTCTGAACAGGGAGGCATGCCACTAACCCTAGTTAATGGATGTGGAGTCATATCGAACAAGACACGACGTGAGAAAGCTATAAATTTTTTTTTTTATATATATATATATATATATATGGCGAGTTCTACGGTACCCTGGGTGAAATTCGGGGTACCGCATACCTTGAGTATGAAAACGCTATCTAGACCTTGAATTGACCGATCTTTCGGACATGATACTATACTCTAACACTTAAAGATCAAAATCTAGGTGTTAACTCTCCCAATCTTATACTCCAAGATCAATTTAATTAGAAATAATAATCGACGGTTATGATTCATCCAAATATAGGCACAAAAAGGAATGCACCATCTTAGAGTTTATAGATTATGATTTAGATAATTATGACCTAGGGTTCACTCATTAAGGGTTAGGGTATAATATCAGACGCAAGAATCAGGGTAATTCGAGGTCTAGATAGAGTTTACATACTCGAGGTATGCGGTACCCAGGATTTCACCCGGGGTACCATAGAAGCCACCATATATGTATATATATATATATATATATATATATATATATATATATATATATGAAAATTTAACTAATTATGGATAAGGCATGTCCAAGAAATCGAATTAAGTCGTCGTCGCACATGTTTATGATAAGTATGCTAATTTAACCAAGTATGGAGGATGGGGCATGTCACACACCATGAATAATGAAGTATGATGCATGTCTAATAAGTTACAAGATTTCAACTCACACATGCTTGTGACAAGCATGGAAATTTGGCTAAGTACGGACAGGAGGGCAAGTCCATGTCCATGAGTAATAGGTACATGTCACCAACCACGAAGGATGGGCAACGGGGCATGTATAAGAAGTCACAATGCAAACCAACCAAACATGGTCGCACAATAAGGCAAGGGTGGTTGTGTGCTAAGTGGAGGAGCCAACAAGTAGGGGTGGTAAACGGCTTACCAGTTAACGGTATAACCGGTAACCGTACCGATTACCGCCGATTATCGGTATACCGTTAACCGGTTACAACAGTTTCGGACGGTATTCGGGGGGGGGGGGTCTATTATATTGCTTGTTCCGGTATACCGGTAATCGGTGGCGATAACCGTCATGTTAACCGGATACCGACAGCTAACCGACAATACCACCATCTGTCCCACTTTCAACCCTTCCCTCCCTTGCTTCTCTTCATCTTCTTCCTTGACTCTCACCCTCTCCGCCTATCCCATTTTCAACCCTCCCTTACCCTGCTTCTCTTCATTCTTCATCTTCTCTCACCATTACACCATTCTTTCCACCCTCCTCTCACCTCCGTCGCCAACCAATTCCGCTACTTTCACCTTCGTTCTTGCTAACCCTCCAACCACGTAACCCTTCTTCTCCCACATCCCCTGTGTCCTGCCACAGATATGCGGTGGTTATGATTCAGATCTAAAAGTGGAGGAGAGAAGGGCGAAGGCAAGAAGAAGCCTGCATCTGCTCCGGCGGCTGCGACCGGCGAGGGAGAGAAGAAGGACGACGACCGGGAAGGTTGTCTTCGTCTACAAGATGACATGCATCGCCTTGCCCTTTCTCCACTCCTCCTCTGCTCTAACGACGCCATCACTACGTCTCCCTTCACCAATCGCCGCATCCTTCAGAGGCATCTCCCAGCATCATCTTCCTATGGTCATCTGAGTCATCGTCGCCATCGGCTTCATGGGCACCATCGTCGTCCCAATCGCCGACGTCAGCCATCGAATCGACGGCAGTCGAGCCACCATCGAGATCTGATTGACCATCGTCACTGTCGCCCAATCTCTATCACTGCCGCCGCAAACAAGAAGGGAAAGGTCGAATGGAGAAGTGGGGTTCGCAGCTTAGACGGAGACATGGAGTTTTGGGAGAAGAAGAAAAGGAATCGCGAGAAGAAGATGAATCGTTTGTGATGGAAAGATGGGGGTGCTATTTTTTGTTTTTTTTGTTTTTCTTATGGGGATGGGGTTCTGTTTGGGAATTGGAAAGAAGCAGCGAAGGAGACCCAACAGGGTGAGGGAGATTTAATAATGTATAGCCGGTTAACCGAGTTTCTAACCGATAACCGGTTATTCGGTATCCGGTTAACCGATTTTATTTCGATACCGGTATTCGGCAGTGATTTGGGGAAAACGATATACCGATAACCGGTAAGTCGGTAACCGGTTAACCGGTAACCGACCGATTACCACCCCTACCAACAAGGTTTTAATGTTGAAAGACAGAGTCAAGTGGACCACATGGGTGGTCGTCGACTTATCAAATCTAGACATGGTCTCCAGCAATATGCGGAGAGTAGACATGTGTTCACTTGTAGGCAACCAAGTCAAAGAAAAACTCATGACATCTAGTAGGCTTGCTAAAGTAAGACATGAGGTGGCTAAGGCAGAGGAGCATGAGACATCATACAAGGCTACCAAGACAAGACATGTCGACCATGTATCATTAAGTGATAAAATGAAAAGTTCAAAGCCAATGTATGGAGACTCGTCTCCCATTAAATAAAAGAGTTATGTGGTTTATGAATGACTTGTCTTGTTTGATCCATGGACTTGGCAGTGAGTATACATCTTTAACACATTGGTTGTTGCTAGAGACTATGGAGAGTAGTGACGCATGTCACTCTTTGTCATTTTAAATAAATTAAAAATAAAAATAGTTATGAAAACATATAATCGGTAGATATTTTTCTAGTATTTGAATTATCAACGTGCATATCTAATTGTTAGGAGCCACAAACGTTAAATGTGAACAAACATGAGTAAGTTTCAGTTGGATTTATATATTACAAAAAGCTAATATCTAGTTTAGATAAACTTTCGGTAGATATCAGGAAAGTTTTTTTTTTTTTTGGTGAAAGACGGGTGCTTAGCACCCAAAACTTTTATTCAACAATCGAGCGAATGGTTAACCCACCCACAGAGTCTGTAACATCAACCAAATGAGTTACATGTGACAGCATGTGTCTCTTATGAGCTAGACAATCGGCCAGAAAATTAGCCTATCTGAATATATGAGTGACCCGAACAGACCACTCTCTGCGCAGCATGTTCTGAAAGCGGATGGCAAGGTTGGCGTGCTGATGGCTATGTCGGCCAGTGTCAAGAAATCAGGAAAGTTAAATCATGTAAGAGAAGGCTAACAAATAACAACACAAATTATAACACGCATGCCTAATTAGTAAGAGGCACAAATGTTAATTTGAACAAACATTCATAGATTTCAGTTCGATTTATAGCTACTAGCTACCTAGCTCAAGTATAAGAGAAGGCTAACTATTAACCACAGAAATTAAAGGCTTAATACTCTAAGAACGTTAATTTTTTAGAATTAAAAGAGATTAGGCGAAGAGAAAAGCTTCCATAAACGTAGGGTCACTAAGCGAACCATTCTTCCTCCGCCGGGCAAAAACCCCAACCTCATTCTCCTTCCCCTCTCTCTCCGGCGACGACGAGAAATCGCCGACGAACGGCGACACCTCCCCCTCCGACTCCAACTCCAACTCAATCTCAGTCGCCTCCTCGTCTATCACCGTCGGCTGATGATGACGATTATTATAGTCACCACCTCCTCCACCTCCGCCGCCGGTCGGCCGCTTCCCTTGCTTGCTCCACACCTCAGAGAACATAACCGGCGACCCGAGGCTCATCGCCGGCGACCCCACCGCGAAGCTCCAGCTGTCGGAAACCATCGCCGGGGAATTGGGCTGGTGGCGGTGCTGGCCTACAAACCTGTGGCCCTTCCAAGGAGCGAAAGCCACCACGCTACTGCTATCATCCGAATCCTCGTAGTACGACGTCGTGCGACCGTTGTAGTAACCGCCGGGCCCACCACGGCCGACCAGTTGGGGCACGATTATGGTGTGGCAGCGATCATGGAACTCTTCGTGCTCCTTCATCGACGGGGCCGACGACCGCCTCCCATCTCTGCCGCCGTAGCACCATCGCGGGCGGTTGCCACGCTGTCTCCGGCGGCCGGAGCCTCCTCTGCTCTTTTTCTTCTCCGGACTAGTACTACTACTCATAACGCAACCCATGTCGAGAAATGGTGGAATGAAAACCCTCTCTTGATTGTGTCTAAGGGTGCATGACAAATTATATTGGTAGTGTATCTCTGTCTGGGAAGGTGCCGTCCGTTACATGGGCACTAATTTTTATTAGTTAATTCAGCAAAGCTGATTTTGTAGGTTACAATAACGAGAAGTACAAAGGGAAATGTGGCTGTCAATGCTTTGGTCGCGCCTTGAGATAGTAGCCGTGGGAGAGTGACGCGGCGGGGGTGTCGTCTTGTACTCTTGTTGATGAAGCGTATGTTCGATCTGTGGGATTTTAGTAATTGGGAGTAGGGCTGGCAATTTCGACCTGACCCTATTTATCCGACCTGTTTGTTATGTTTTGGTTGGGTCCGACTCGTTTCATAGGCGGGGTGGGGCGGACGTCTCGACCTGCCCTGACCCCCATTCTCGACCTATTCTTGTCTAAATTACATGTAATCATAGTCAAATTACTTATGATTTTCATCTTATTACATCATATTTTAGCTATAATAAAGTTGTAAATAGGCGAAAACCTCAATTTCTCCAATAATTTAACTACATTTTATCATATTATGGTTTCTTTTTTGGTCTATTAATGAAAATAACGAATATTTCTAATGTTTATCGCATAAATTACATACCCATTGGGTAGACGTGCCCCGACCCGCGCCCCGACCCGCGCCCCATTATAAATTACCCGCCCAACCCCCATCCTATTGTAAATTACCCGCCTTGAACCTAACCTATCATGGGGCGAGTATGGATATCGAGATACTAGTCTGGATCTTCCTTCTCTGGGGCGAAAACCTCAATTTCTCCAATAATTTAACTACATTTTATCATATTATGGTTTCTTTTTTGGTCTTTTAATGAAAATAACGAATATTTCTAATGTTTATCGCATAAATTACATACCCATTGGGTAGACGTGCCCCGACCCGCGCCCCATTATAAATTACCCGCCCAACCCCCATCCTATTGTAAATTACCCGCCTTGAACCTAACCTATCATGGGGTGAGTATGGATATCGAGATACTAGTCTGGATCTTCCTTCTCTGGAAGCCGAATTGAAGTAGTTGTTTAGCGGTGGAGTCATTTTTGTCTTATTTTATGCGTACAACTTCCTTCTAATTGGTGGATTTTTCCAATCTTCACAAGGCCTCTGTTAAGCTCGACAACAATTGACAGTCACCCGAACACTTACCAAAAAATTTGCTTATAAGACTTAATTCCAAATATGGTTCTCAAATTTTAACACCTTCCCGCTTAAATATCCACTTTTCCATCCCATTTCACCCTTTTACTCTAACCATACAACTCCCAAATCTAATACTCTCACCTTTTTATTTTGATTTGTTTAATATAATATGTGCATAACTACATTGATATTAATCCTTTTCACTTTAGTTTTTCATAATTCTCCATTAATTTTTAAAACAAATTTTTCTATGTATTTTTTTAGCTTGTAACATAATATTTTCGATGAAAAGTTAAAGAACATTGATAAAGATACAAAGTTCGGATTTAATTTTCTTTACCAATCTCTTAGTAAACACTACTACGTTAATTTTTTTTTCTTTACGTTAATTTTAAACACCACAACAAACAAACAACCCTAAAATATAAACAAAAAAGCTATAAAAAATACAGATGTGGGTGGGACAAGCGCCAAAGCCAACCCCTACGCGCGTCCCTCCATGTTGTCGTGTAGACTTGTAAAATTGGGTGTGGAGGTATTAATTCCCCACCCCATCCACCCAATCCTCCAAGTTTACAACCCTATTTTATGATTGGAGGGGAAGTGAGTCTTAAGTTTCTAAGTTCCCACTTTCCCACTCCAAGCTTGGAGTTAGTCTAAGCTTTTTGGAAGAGATTAAGAACAAACGCAGAAAAGAAGAATCGATTGATGAAATCTCATACTCATATTATTTCACGGTCTGAAATTTATGGAAATACTCTGAATTATATCGGTTTGAACAACATGATTACAAGAAGGAATGACAACCAGTTTGGATTTCCTGCAATCGGTGATCTTCTGCCATCAATCGAATCTTGGGAAATGTAGAGTCAAGTTCCTGTCTCTCTCTCCCTCTCTCTCTTAAGGACTTCTGAAAGATAAATGACAAACAAATTTTACATGCTATCTCTGAAATGACAGGACTAGTCTAGTGAAGAGTCATAACTCATCAAATTACTGATATTATTAGTTTTTGCACCTTCCCACAACATACAACAGTCACATATATACAACAAAAAAGGAAGAAGATGTGATCTTTCGGCAACCCGAAACTAGACTAGCTACTGTCTATATGGGTCTAGCTATACATGGGCTTCATGGGCCGAGCAATATACATGGTCCATAAGGCCATATTGAGTAACGGTCTCCCCCAAATTGATGCGTATCATTAAGCATCCATTTGCTCGACAGATACCTATGAGGGAGGGAGTGAAAGATTTAGACAAAAGATTGACAACTTGCTCACCTGTGCGGGTATTGTGAACATTGAGACTACCATATCGAACTATATGACTTGCATAGGGCACATGGATCTCAATGTGCTTCGGACGATCATACATAACAGGTTTCCAGCAATTCGAATTGCACTTGTTTTGTTCACATAAAGATCCATCGGAATATGATGCACCATACCCAGATTAGTAAATAAACGTCTGAGCCAAACAAGCTGGGAGGAAACCTCAGACATGGATCAGTATTATGCTTCGGTGGAGGATTTGGACATCTTGCCTCATTTCTTGCAACGCTCATAAATAAAGGAACCTCAAAATTGAACACACCATCCCAAAGTGGAACGATGAGTATCAATGCAACCGACAAAGTCTGAATCTGAATATGCACGCAAAGTAAGAGGACCAGAAGAAGGAAAGAGGATATCGACATCACGTGTGCACTGCAGATCCGAAGAATGCAATGAACAACTTCAAGGTGATCAATACAGGAAGAGGCCATGAACTGGTTGACTAACTGGATGTCATATTATTTAATACATTAGGCAAATTCCACATCGACAAAGCATGGGAGAGATCCATGGTTCATAAGTAGAAAATCGACCTTAACTGACAAGACTCGTTTTGGGGTGAAATGGGGGAGTTCTTGTGAGAACTCTGAAGTTAAACGTGCTCAGTGTGGAGTACAACAAGAATGGGTGACCTTATGGAAGTCACCTTGAATTGCACCCCAAGTCGAAATCTGTGAGGGTGAAGACCCAAAGCGGACAATATCTTGCTCGGGAAACGGTTCGGGATGTTACATATGAGATGTTCCAATGAGTGACACCAAGGTAGGTAAGACTACCAACAATACTCCTACTAATTAACTATACAACCCAACTTCAAATTTAACTAATTAGGAGTAGAGAGGGTTGTATAATCCTCAAGTTGGTGATCTCTTAGAAGGTTTGAGATATAGTTTCAGAAAATTGTCCTGTGAATTACGTGTCACCTCAAGTTCAAGAAAATAAGACAGATCGCCCCAGATCTTCCTTACGGTGTGAAATGGAGATAGGAGGGAGAAGTCGTGGACGAATTTCACTACGGCGGAGGGAAGACCATAGGCGATGGGGGCGATGAAAGTGACATATATTTTGTGGTTAGGGACGTATGTCTCCTCAACTACTCATTTTAAATTATTCGTTTTATTTTAGGATTTTCTCGTTCATCCACATGGAAATCATGTTTACGAAATGTCATCAGGTCAGCAAATTTGTTAGTCCAGCCAGCCTGTTAGATGACACAATAAAGTTTTGACAAAATTTTTCATTTTGTATATTTCTCAAAAAGTGACTATTGTTGTTTCAAACTCGAAAGTTGTGTCTATACAGATGTATTTGTCAATCAGGAATTGATAAAGGTTGCCCTTAAAATTACTAATGATCGTCCTTAAAAATACCAAAGTTACACTTTTACCCTTTTGTCTTCTTTACCTTCCCTTTAGCAAACAAACACAACTTTGACTAAGGAAAGAAGAACAAGATCACTATTCAATGACAGAAAGAATCTATCATCGACATTCTGGAGTCGTAATCATTGGTAGTGCATTCAAATCATGATTAGCGACTCCAACGAGGTGAAATTTCCTCCAAAAATTAAAATAAAAATAAAAATTGTGAACCGAAAGTGATTTTCGGTTGCACCATGGACCAACCTCAAATTACCTTAGGTTGCATCATGGGGCAACCGAAAATTGGTTTCGGTTGAGCTTTTTTTTTGGAACTTTTATTTATATCAATAATTTTTAATTATTGTTATATGATTTATGGTTTGATCCATAAGATAGTTTGCTAGATTTGACTCGTCGACAACAACGAGGCAGAGGCAAAGATGGATAGGAGCGTGGGTAAGGAAGAAGGAGAGTGAGAGGGGAGGGGTTGTTTGGTTCGTTTGAAATTGAAAGTTTAATCTGGACAAATTATTAATTTGAATATAAAAGTTAGGACGATGTTTAGTAATTTTAGGACAAGTTTTAGCGATCACAAAATTTTATTCTAAATCACTCCCCTCAAATTGTTACTATTAAAATGACCTTATAAAGCATTTATTAATGTCCTATAAACAATATGTCATTGAACTGTGTTTTTTGTTTACAAAAGATAATCATGTATTGATTGAACAAAAGATTTTACATCCTGTAAATCAGTCAGGCCTGAAAATCAAAGAAACGACTCATAGTCGGGTACAAAGAAAGGGCCTTGCGAGCCACCAAATGAGCAACATTATTGCTACTCCGACCTACAAATCGTACACTAAAAGGATTTCCCTAGCAGGAGTCATAATCACCATTCCACCTGTCGAATGCGAGCCACTCCTAATAGCCCCATCCCACATACAAATCACCGCAGCAGACCCATGCGGATTCAAGGGAGGTGCGTGAGTACTGGATCTGGGGAGGAATCGGTCCACTGGCAAACAAATCCATTCCTGAACCTGGTGGTTAAATTGTCGCATCAAGGCCGGAAACCCAAACTGTTTGCCTTCAAAGACAACCCAGTTACGAGATCGCCAAATGATAGCAATAACCGCCATGAACAAAGCCAGTTGATGAACCACAACCAACAATTTTTTCAGGAACATCGGGAATGTGTGACGAGGCAGCCCTTCACCAAGGTAAGCAAGGCCCGAAGGATCCCAAATGGTCGTGCAACTGGGCACTCAAGAAACAAATGTTTCATTGTCTCAGAAGCCGCCCAACACACCGGACACCTAGGTAGAACAACGAAATTTTTTCAATCAGGGCCTCTGTTGTCAGCAAAATTATGTGGTAGATTTGCCAGACAAACACTTTCAGCTTTGGAGGAACATTAGCATCCCACAAACGGATTCAGCTAGCCCTATCCATCCAACTAGCAATGGATCTCCATCTACCTCTATGTTGATCAAGATTAACCGCAAAATGGTAAGCAGACTTAACCGTGAAAACCCCATCAGCAGTAGCATGCCAAATCAACTGATCCTCGATATTCTGACGAGGCACAAGGATTGCTTTAATAGCACTGCAGGTCGGCGGATTATGCACAGTGGGAAGAGGGTGCTAAATAGGGATCCAATTAGAATTAAGCAAAGATGTGTCCTGGCCATTACCAATTTGCCAACGTAACCCTGTCTCTAACAATTGGCGACCAAAGAGGATACTCTGTTATCCCCAAGACGGCCGGGATCGAGCCTTAGCCGTGAGAAATGACCCATTGGGGAAATACTTCCCTTTATAGTCCTGGGCTAAGAGGGAATGGGGTTCACTCAGGATTCGCCAGCCGATCTTAGCCAATAGAGCCTGATTAAAATGCTCAAAGCAGCGAAAATCCATACCCTTCATGCTTACTTTTGCACATATTACGCCAAGACACCCAACAAATCTTTGACTGTCCCTCCTCAACACTCCACCAAAAATGAGCTACATGCTTATCCAGGAGGCGACAAAGAGACAGAGGCATCTTAAAAAAAGACATAACATGTAAAGGCAGAGCTAAAGTAAAAGACTTAATCAAAGTCTCCTGAGCCGCCCAAGACAAAGTCCTGTGTTTCCACCCTTGAAGTCGTGCCAACAATTTATCCTCCAGATAGCAAAAGGTAGCCATCTTTTAGCGAGCTATCAGAGTTGGGAATCCCAGGTATTTATCTTAAACCCCACCACCCCAACTCCTAAAATCTATGCTAAGAAGTCTTGATCTGCCGGAATAATATTTTTGCTAAAACAGACCGCTGACTTGGCCAAATTTACTTTTTGGCCACTGAGTTCCTCATAATCATTCAGAACCTCAGTAGATTCTCACATTCCTGGAGGGATCCTCGGAGAAAAAGATAAGAATCATCATCAAAGAATAAGTGGGAGATTCTTAAAGCCCGAGGAGCCACCTTAACCCCTTCCAGCCTTCCTTCCGAAATTGCTTTCGGAATCAAGGCTGCAAACCCCTCCGTGCAAATCACAAAGAGAAGAGTGGAGAGAGGATCCCCTTGACGGAGCCCCCTAGAGGGGTAAAAAAAGCCGGATGGGGTGCCATTCATGAGGACCGAAAAAGTTACAGATTGAAGACATTCTTGAATCCATCCTCTCCAGACAAAGTTAAATCCCATCTTATCCAACACCGCAAGAAGGAATACCCATTCGACTCTATCATAGGCATTTTCCATGTCAACCTTCAGAGCCATGTATCCCTTCTTACCGCTGGTCTTGATCTTAAAGTAATGCATTAACTCATGTCCTAGGAGGATATTTTCATCAATCTGCCTTTCACGGATAAAGGCATTCTGCCCTTCCAAGATGATTTGGGGCAGTAGGCCAGCAAGCCTCTCAGCCATAATTTTAGTGATCACCTTATACACAAACTGGCATAGACTGGTGGGTCTGAGTTGACGCATAGTCTCCGCCTGATCCACTTTTGGGATCAAAGTTAGCCAGGTGTGATTAAAGCTAAGAATCATTCTACTTGTTGCAAAGAACGAGCAGACATCTTCTATCACAGAGTCACCGACAATACCCCGAAGGCTTTGAAGAAATTCCCCGTGAACCCATCAGAACCTGGAGCCTGCTTAGAGCCCATAGAAAAGACCGTCTTACAGACTTCGCAAGGGAGGACCTCAGCCGTCAGATTATGTTCATTTCTGGAGTAACACTGGGAGCTATGGAGAGATCCGCCACCGGCTCCATCATGTTCTGCACCTGGTTTTTTTAGGTGAAAAGAGCTTGATAGAAATTGGTGGCAATGTTAGCATTCCCATGTTCCTCAGTAACCCATTCACTGTCATCATTGCGAAGGCCAGAGATTCTACAGGCCCTCGTCACCGTATGAAAATAAGACGTGTTCTTGTCCCCCTTTTTCAACCATCGGACGCGAGATTTCCGCTGCCAATAGCTTTCCTCTGCCTCCCACTGTCTATTCAACTCAGCCTCCAGGCCCTTTACCTCATCTCAATTGATCGGATGGATAAACTTGATATGATCAATCTCAGCCTGCAAGGTGTGGATATTATGCAGGGAGTTAGTAGTACCCGCTCTGCTCCAATCATAGAGCAGATGATGAAGTTTCTTCAGTCTCTCACAGCTGGAACATTGGCTTCTCATGGATTGTCTGAACCTGTGTTTGTAAAACCTGATAACTAACATGATATTCTGAACAAATTCACTGCATATTCAATTTGATGCATTGTTAATAGAATAAAAAAGCTATACATTCAATTCGATATTCTGGGACAAACTAAAAACCTACTGATTTTATTTTCTTGTTCAACACATCCGCAAACCCCAAAGAAAGATTATTCTTGATTTCCCTCTCTCTAACCTCTTCCAAAATCCAAGTATCCAGCTGTTGATTCAGTTTCTTGGTTTTTATGTCTCCTTTCGGTTCATTTCACATTCTGAAATCTATTTAGTATTTAAAATAATAATACTAATAAATTGTTTCGATGATGACATTATCTTGAGAGGAGCCGTCTCAAAGTGGCCGAGTCATTGTTCCCCTCGTTATAACATGTAAATTATGATAAATGGCTTTCTTTGGCACATGATGTCTTGTCCTTGTATGCTTTGTTGCCGGTTGTTTACTTTGCAACAAGATGCCTGCCTGAAAAGATGGAAACCAGAAAGAGAACAGAGAGATTTTCCCTCTGTATTTTAATGGTATAGCAAACATAGTAATCAGCTACATTGTGAAAGAGTTGGATACGATTCTTACATCTCTCAACTCTGGATGATCGCGTTACTTCGCTAAAGTTCTCTAACAAAAAGCTAAATAAGTGTTGGGATAATCTCCTTTCAGAACAAAATAGATAAATCTGATGAAGTAATAACCAATCACACAAGGTAATTCATTTATATGATTTTCACGTTTGGTATGGACTGAATTAGTCCACAAAATCTTTCAAAAAATTAGTCCACAAAGAGATGCCTCTCTCAATTTAATTATATATAATATATAGTACAAAATTCTATTATTTTGTAGTAGGTTATAAGTACAATATATTACTCTATATGTATTTTTATCAAACATTCCCTTTATTATTTTTTTTTATATCAAACATATCCTTGTATTTTAGAAAGATTATCAAACATGCTATTCTGGCAAAATTTTCATTCAAAAACCATAAACCATGGTTGAACTATGGTTCATAAAACTTGGTCTCTCTGCAAAATGGAAGAGAAAATATCAGTTTTACTCTCTATTTATTTCTAAGTCTTATTAAAGTAAAATTATTAGAGGTATTGAGCTATACAAAAGAAACCTGATAATGTTATAGTGAAACTATTAGGCGTATTTTAGAAATTTATGTCACCCAAATCATGGTGCGACCATGGTTGACGGTTTTGTCATGGAACACTTAACATAAGGGCATGTTTGATAATATTTTCAAATCCAGGGGTTTGTTTGATGTGAAAAATAGGGTAATGTCTATTTTATATCTAAATATTTTTCAGATTCTTTTATATTATCAAACCTATTAAAATTTTATTAATTAGCCAAATCTTTCATAATGCATCAAAATATTAGCCATTTTACGTTATCGTTAATAATTTTGTAACTCTTTTCTTCTTTAAAATATTAAAATTTTGGAATGTTGATCTTCATGTGTCTTTTCCCAATCAATATCATGTTGCTAAGTCAATATTACTAACAAAATTGCTAACTGAAAGTTAACATTTTGCTAATTCTTAGTATTTTGATAGGTTTAGATAATTTAAAAGAATATGAAAATGGTTTGGATAAAAAATAAACATTACCCTAAAAAATAGTAGATGGTATGTTTTTTTTATATGGGTGATATATTTTACATTTTTTCTTATTAAGGTACTAATTAAGATATTCGAACCTGGGACCTCCAAGTTCTAGACTAGTGGTATTACCACTAGGTCAAGTCTTTATTCGTAGTAGATGGATATATTTGATAAAAATACATAGTAGATGGGCATTTTATACCTATAATCTTATAAGAATGGTTGAGATTAGAGAAGATGTAATCTAATGTTTATCACTAAAGAGGGATAATGAGGGAAAGTAGAAGTTTTTGGGATAGTTTGGCAAATTTTTTTGGGACCAGGGCATCTCTCTAGGTGACAACTAATGCACTCTTCAATTCTACTATGAATTTTCAACATAAGATATCTCATTCATTTTGCATCATATTTCAAAAACTTTAGCGTATAATTTTTTTTCCTGCTCCACAAGATTATATCAATTTTGATATTTTTGGATAAAAAATTTTCACACCATCCTAATACTGTCATAACATGATATTAATATCATGATATGACAGTGATATGGTGGTGTTGTCAGTTTGAGCTCAATGGTAAAATAATGGTATGAAGTAGTACAATAGTATTATGAAGTCTTACCATAGTTGTATGATGTTGGTATGATAGTGGTAAGATAATATGAAGTCTTTGTTAATAAGGGTGATGTTTACTCTTTTATGGTTAGGTACTACTTAAGATATTGAAACTTAGGATCTCCAGGTACAAGATTAGTGGTATTACCACTAGATCAAGTCATTGTTCATAAGATAATATGAAGTCTTATCTTTGAGGGAAAAAATTGATGTCATCATAACACTATCATATTATCATTGTGATAATATCATGAAATGACAATGATATGATACTAGTATATGCGTTACTATAGTGCTAAGATGATTTTGTGAAGTATAGTGATATTATGTTGATATGATAGTGATAAGATATAAAAAAAATTTATCTTCGAGGGGAAAAATTGATGTCATCATACCATTATCATATCATGATATTATCATGTTGATAATATAATGATATGGCACTGATACGATCGTATTATTGTTTGCCTTCCTACCATAGTGGAAAGATCATGATATGACACTTATACGATGACATCAAACACGTGTTTTTAATGGATAATTCTTCTTTTCTTAAAACATAACAAAATGGATATCATTGTGTAGACTATAATTAACGAGTTCTTCACAGCTCGGAGAGACTACTCGGTCTCTCGAAGAATTTGGGAAAAGGTTGTTCCGCCACTACAGCATCACAACTTCTTCACAGCTCATCATGACGAGTGGTTCCGAATGAATTTGGAAGGGGCTGGTATTTTCGAGGATCAGGAACAGTGGGCAAGTCACTTCTCCCTTCTAAACTGGTACATTTGGAAGTATAGGACCGAGTTCATTTTTCAGGGAAAGAGGCTTGCGGAATCCACGCTGATCAACTACGTCACGACGAAAGCTAAAGACTGGTTGCAGACGTGGGATAGAGCGTGTGTGAGTTTAGCTACCTAATGAAAGTCCCCAACGAGAGGAACACCTTATTAGCTAGACCTTGTCACCGAGAGGCTGGAGAAAGATGAATACCGATGGCGCGATGCAGGGTGGAATAGGACTGGCAACAACAGGTGGGGTACTCTGAGAGTGTCACGGTTACTGGCTAAGTGGTTTTTGCTGCAAAATTGGGACGGGTTCGGCCATTCTAGCAGAACTGTGGGGAGCTTATCAAGGACTTAAGCTTGCCTGAAAGCAAGGGACTCAGCTTCTAATCCTAGAGCGGATTCGATGGTGGCTTTGGAGCTAATATAAAATCGTGATGACTCAGCACATCCATACTCAACCATATTAAAGGCTATTCAGAGATTGATATCACAGTTCACACAATTCAGTTCTTTTTGGATATTCCTTTGTAATTCTTCCAGTTTTTTAGGTTTACCCTCTATTAATAATTTTGGAAATCCCATATATATTATGACCTGAATCACGTCGATTCGTTTTTGAATCTCTATACGTGAAATTCCCTCAACACCAGAAAAAAGTTTCATATTTTTTTATACATAATTCTTGATACAGTTTCTTATTTTTTGATCTTCTTCTTCCCCTTCTTCAAACTCCGATTCGTATTTTTCATAGAGAAATCTCTGATCAAGGATAGAACAAGATCCATTTTTCATCATATCTAAGGGACTCCTTGGTTCGGGCCGAAGAAGCAATGTCACTCGATCATTATCAAACTGACTGCAATCTTTTTCTGTCCGTGAGGATCCCACCAGAGCGCCTTCTAGTTCTAATAGGCCATGAACTAGATCAGAATCATTCTCAACAAGCCCATAATAAGTGATCCCATTTTTTATACATATCGGGAAGAGAATAGAGTCGCGGACTGGCTCTCGAAGCACAGTCTCATCTATCCCTTTGGTATGTATAAATTAACGGACGCTCCAACTGATTTGGACAGAATCCTAAGGGAGGACATTATGGGAGTGAGCTTTCCCAGACATATTCCTCAGAACAGAAGTTGATGCTATAGCTGGGAATTGTTTTTAGTTCCTGGAGCTGTTTACTTTGTTTCTTCTGGGTTAATTTTGGTTAGATACCCTTCTGCGAGTTGTGCAAGGGAGTTTAGCTGAGTCTGTACCTCCTTGAATCTTTGACTTATGCCTCTCTTCCAATAAAAAAAAAATTAACGAGTTCTTTTTATGCAATTTTATAAAAATTTCGCGTTAAAAAATTTCATCATCCAAACGAGATGAAATGCTTTGTGGTTAATTTTGTCACTTCTTTTTCAAAGGGACATTATCTTAGAAATTAATTTATAAAAAAACGAAAAATCTTACAAATCAAACGGTCGGATGGCAGATCTTGTTCATGTGTATCCAAGTTACAAAACACATAACTTCCTTGTTGTCATAATCTCAGAGAGCTAGCCACGTAATTTAGAAAACAAATGAAGAAAGAAGGAAGAAAACCAAAAACTGGGATTGTAAGAATAAATATTTTTTATTAATTTTTTTATCTAGAAATTTGTACTCAGAAGAACACGAACCCTTCCATCGACAAAAGATCATTGGTAGGCTCGTATTCACTCCCTACTCGCTGCCGGATCAAAACATCGTCTTCTCGTCCACGTGCCGCCGCCGCCATACCACCATGCCCCATCTGCCGTTGCTTCCGGCCAGACCCGTCGCCGGTAGTTGTCCCCAAAGACCACCCTTCAAAGCTCTCACTAACCTCGGGTGGGCTCCATCCGCCCGGCCTACTTCTCGCCACCCGACGGGCCGCCCTCGGCCCAGGCCCAGGCCCATCTTCGAAATCGCCTACCTTCCTCATCATCGGCAGCTCCCCAAACGTAACCTTACGTGGCGCCTTCCTATTGCTCTCCATCATCGACGTGGACCGATGCCTCCTTTCTGCCGAGGTCGTCGAGTCCGTACTTGCTGACGTGTCGGAAAAATCCGTCTCGGGGGACGGGTCCCACCTGATTCCCCTTTCCCTCTCCCTCTCCCTCCTGCTCATCACTTCCCTCTTGCTCAGCGCCCTTGCCGGCGGCTTCGCCGGCGCCGCCGTGGAGCTCCACATATCCGCCGGTGGCGGAGGAGGAGGAGGACGATGATTCTGCCGCTTCCATATCTCCGCCAGGGGGACCGGAGTGGGGCTGCCGATGCTCCACTGGCCGGATCCGACACGGGACGAAGGCGTCCTGTCGTCGTCGCCGCCGATCTGCGCCTCTTTGCTGAAATTGAAGGCGGCGGCGGTGGTGGTGGTGGTGGCGGTGGAGAGATCGTCGAACACGTGGTCGACTTCGCGGTCGAGGGCGGCGATCTGGTTGTTGCCGACGAAGCCGTAGCGGCCGCCGCCGACCCGCGGATTGGAAGAGGACACGTGTTTCTGGGTGAAGCGGATGGGGTAGAGGATTTCCTCGTGGTGGTCCCGAAGAATGCGGTCCTCTTCTCCCGGCGATGGACGGCGAGGATTGAACGGCGTGGAAGGCGGGCTCATGGCGAGGTGGGACCTGAGGGTGCGAACGGAGGATATTAAGGCGAGGTTGGGCGGCGGGCGGTTGTTGGGGAGGTGGTCGTCGTCGTCTGGCAGGTAGTCCGGCGGGGAATCGTCGTGGGTTTCGCTTCTGTGGCGGCGGTGGCTACTTAGGCAACAGCCCATTGTTTGGGGATGTGGAGTAGTTAGGGGAGAGACTACTGTGGATGTTGATGTTGGTTGACAAAGAGGAAAGGGAATTCGTGTGATAAGGATGGAGTTGTATATATATATATATAAAAAAGTGGGATGCATTTGAAGAAGAGGGTAATTGTTACAGGAGCGCCAGCTGCACGAGATGTTTCTTGTCGTCTTACTTTTAATCCTCTCTTGTTATATAAATATAACGAACATAACAATGACTCAACCATGTCAATTATTAATCCTCCCTCCTCCTTCATTAATATAAGGAGGTTCTCAGGGAGCACCCACCCAATTACGTTTTTTCTGCCTTATGCGCAGAGTTTTTGGGTTTTCCTGTGTGTATGTTTTTGGGTCTAAAACGTTGAAATTTGTCTGAATTTCCATGTTGTACAAAATCAAGGAATTAACTTGTGGAATTGAAAAAAATTCACGTTTGGATAGGGTTTAGTTTTGTGGGAATTGATGGTGTAGAATTTGGAAAAAGAAGTAAGAAAACATGGTAATGTCAAATTACTAGGGGGAGGTGTAGTATTCTCAATTACCATGAATGTGGTAATTGAAGCCAATTTCCATGGTCCAATTTCCATACCATTTTTGCTCTCCCAAACATGGATTTTTAACCCAATTACTGCATTATATGGTAATTGGGTCTAATTACTGCATTACATTTCCACATCCAAACGACCCCTAAATGTTTTCGTAGATACGCTGTGCAATTGGAAATTTGATTTGTTATTGGAAATAGATCTTATATCCATCAAAACAATCAGTTTCATATTCCCGCTTCTACAAACTCTAGATCTAATATAGAAGTGAATTATGAGATGTTGATATTATTATTTGATCTGGCTTTTTTTAAGTGATTTTATATTTTAAAAGTTAAAGTAGGGTCAAACACCTCTAAAATTTCAACTTTTGAAAAGTTAAAAAAATGTTTTTGTATAACATAAAAGCATAAGCTCTTATATGGAGCTTTTGAAGAAAATATAATTCTTACGAATCAGAACCATTGATTTCATTTTGAGATTAAATGAATCTTAACTGTTTGAGTTAGAGATTCAGAGATTAAGGTTCACCTATTAAAGGTTAGGGTATAGTATCATGCCTCAAACTCCAGTTAATTCATGGTGTAATTAACAAAACTCGACAGTCATACGATAAGGTAAGCGTACGCCTGTCGTACGCTAGCATGAATATATGTACATGTATTGTAAGAAAATGATATCTAGACCTTAAATTGATTGTGTTTTTGGGCATGATACTATACCTTGACCATTGGAGTGAACCTTATTTCTTAGTTATCTAAATCATAAACTTTAAAACCCAAAATTGTGCATGTAATTTGTTGCATATATTTTGACGAATCATGATAATCGATGGTTTTTACTAATCAAATTGATCATAATGTATGAGATTTATGAAATTACAACTCATATTTTAATTCTTTAAGGATTATGGTAAGGTGCCATACTACCATACCATGTCCCAAACTCCGGTCAATTTAAAGCCTAGATGTCATTTTAAAGCCTAGATGTCATTTTCTTACTCAAAGAGTACTATACCTTTGATTTTACTTAAGGTACGATGGAACCGTCCA
The DNA here is from genome assembly GCA_946122785.1 of Linum tenue. Classification (NCBI taxonomy): domain Eukaryota; kingdom Viridiplantae; phylum Streptophyta; class Magnoliopsida; order Malpighiales; family Linaceae; genus Linum; species Linum tenue. Next base: position 27,698,643 of record CAMGYJ010000006.1, read on the forward strand.
TATATATATACATATTATTTTTTGGCTTTTTTATCTTCAAAGAAAAAATTATTTTATGGAGAATCATCCAAACAAGCAAATAGTGCTTCAATAGTTCAATTCGATTGTGAAAAGTGAAATGTGTGTACTGATATATTTTTTTACATAAGTTTATATATCTTATAATTTAAATTGTGTCCATCACATATGTGATTTAGAGGAAAAAAATAGACACAAAGTATAGTTGATTCTTATCCATTTCTACCTGAAGCGTAAAGTAGGTTTTGTGATATTATGAACATCAATAATAACTACTAATTGTTTATAATCTCTAAAAATAGACACAAGGTATAGTTGATTAGTTGATTCTTATCCATTTCAAGAATGCTTAGGTAACGAGTAGATGATAGGCGTAAAAATTATAAGCTAATACTAATCCTATTATAGGGTAATTAATCAAAATGGTCATATATGTTTGGACCAATAACAAAATGGTCACAAACGTTTAAAACATAACAAAAAGGTCACATACATTATATAATATTTAAATTTATAAATACAAAGTAATTTTGTAAAAACAAAATCATCTGGCCAGTGGGCTGATCACTAAAAACATTCACAACTTTTTGAAAAGTAAGAAACAGTAAGGATTTTTTTTTTTTGTTTGTGTGCAAACCTCCAAGGAAAAAAACCAATTTTCACCAAATTCAAACAAATTAGCAATCAAGTTCTAATCAATTACCTCAATCCAAACATGTGATGATATTTCGATCATATCAACGTGCAGGTTATTATCATCAATAAACAAAATGAGATTTACAAGAAATGAAATCAAAGAAAATTTCTTTCAAATTAGAAACAATATCCTTTGTATAGTAGTAAATATGAAATTCGATGTTTGTTGCTGCCAGGGCAATCACAAAAAAGTCCAAATATATAATGTCCATCAATTTGTGAAGGTATGTAGCAAATTGAAGTGTGGCTCTTTAAACATTTTTTTTTTTGATAACGAGGAACACCCTCCACGGTCACCACATAGGGTTGCAAAGGAGAACTCGGTGAAGGCAGCAGACATTTGTATCTTCGAGTGAATTACAAGGTGGCCTAATGTCCTGCACTGCACTCCTGCTGAAAGTCACATCTGGCTTTCAATCGATTTAAATGGCCCGAGGTCGACCTCAATAAGTTTAGCACAAATAACTCGAACTTTTTCCTTCATAGGTCGACCTCAGAAGCATCATAGGTCGACCTCGGCTAAATTGAAACGAGTCTGAAATGGCCCAAATGATTTTGCTATTGAGTGTAAAACAGATCCGGTCGACCTCATAATTAGAAGAGGTCGACCAAAGTTAGTTTCGCACAAATACTTCGTAAGACAATGGCACAACTCGAACTTTTGCCTTCATAGGTCGACCTCAGAAGCATCATAGGTCGACCTCGGCTAAATTGAAACGAGTCTGAAATGGCCCAAATGCTTTTGCTATTGACTATTGAGTGTAAAACAGATCCGGTCGACCTCATAATTAGAAGAGGTCGACCAGAGTTAGTTTCGCACAAATACTTCGTAAGACAATGGCACAACTCGAACTTTTACCTTCATAGGTCAACCTCAGAAGCATCATAGGTCGACCTCGGCTAAATTGAAACGAGTCTAAAATGGCCCAAATGCTTTTGCTATTGAGTGTAAAACAGATCCGGTCGACCTCATAATTAGAAGAGGTCGACCAGAGTTAGTTTCGCTCAAATACTTCGTAAGACAATGGCACAACTCGAACTTTTGCCTTCATAGGTCGACCTCAGAAGCATCATAGGTCGACCTCGGCTAAATTGAAACGAGTCTGAAATGGCCCAAATACTTTTTCTATTGAGTGTAAAACAGATCCGGTCGACCTCATAATTAGAAGAGGTTGACCAGAGTTAGTTTCGCACAAATACTTCGTAAGACAATCGCACAACTCAAACTTTTGCCTTCATAGGTCGACCTCAGAAGCATCATAGGTCGACCTCGGCTAAATCGAAACGAGTCTGAAATGACCCAAATGCTTTTGCTATTGAGTGTAAAACAGATCCGGTGGACCTCATAATTAGAAGAGGTCGACCAGAGTTAGTTTCACACAAATAATTCGTAAGACAATGGCACAACTCGAACTTTTGCCTTCATAGGTCGAGCTCAGAAGCATCATAGGTCGACCTCGGCTAAATTGAAACAAGTCTGAAATGGCCCAAATGCTTTTCATATTGAGTGTAAAACAGATCCGGTCGACCTCATAATTAGAAGAGGTCGACCAGAGTTAGTTTCGCACAAATACTTCCTAAGATAATGGCACAACTCGAACTTTTGCCTTCACAGGTCGACCTCAATATCATCACAGGTCGACCTCAGTCCATAGAAAATAAGAACAAAACGATTGAAAGTCAGATGCGGTCGACCACGAAGATGAACAGATCGACCGCATCTGACGAACAGAAGGGAAAATCCCTCTTTTCCATCTTTAGATCTATATAAAAACTCAAAAACTGGTAGGAAAACATCATAGGTCGACCTCAATATCATCACAGGTCGACCTAAGTCCATAGAAAAGAAGAACAAAACGATTGAAAGCCAGATGCGGTCGACCACGAAGATGAACAGGTCGACCGCATCTGACGAACAGAAGGGTAAATCTCTCTTTTCCATCTTTAGATCTATATAAAAACTCAAAAACTGGTAGGAAAACATCATAGGTCGACCTCAATATCATCACAGGTCGACCTCAGTCCATAGAAAAGAAGAATAAAACAATTGAAAGCCAGATGTGGTCGAGCACGAAGATGAACAGGTCGACCGCATCTGACGAACAGAAGGGAAAATCCCTCTTTTCCATCTTAAATAATCTAATCTACCAAAGAAGAAGACAAAAATCGAATCAAATGAAAAGAAGATTGAAACTATACCTTATTCTTCTTCTAAGTGATGAGGATGAAATGTAATGGAGGTTCCTTTGAGTTTTTGGAAAATGGAGATTTTGGAAATTGGAGAAGAAGATGAAGAAGGGAAAGGAGAGGAAGAATGAGTGGATGTGGTGGGATAGTTTCTTAAATAGAGGATTGGGGGAGGTTTGGGTGGATGTTGCAAACAAACCAGTTTGGTCGGCCGAATTAAATACGCGGTCGACCTCAGTAACTTGTTCGGCCGACCGTTTATGGTCAGGTCGACCGTTTTATTGCTATTGTTTATTTCAACCAACAATCAATTAAATCATAAATTATTAAGATAATTCGAAGAAAATACAATGCAATCACAGTTATAAAAAAATAAATAAACTCCTAAAAAAAATAGAAAAAATTTAAGATCCTTTTTTGGGACTTTGTTTCGGGCACTTAGGGCGAAAATGACCATATTTCTCACATTTCGAACACTTTCTTAAACTTTTGCCCGATGCAGTTCATGCTGACTTGAATGTCCCCTTGGTCTTCCCAATTTTTGGATCTTTCACACTTCGAAGGGGTGCTGGAGGGTTTGCGGGTGTGGTGTTGTTTGTTCTCTCCCTCGCGAACTCCATTGCCCATTGAGTAAGGTCGTCCAACGTCTTAGAGACATGATTAAAAGCACCTTCACTACCACACGCGATGTCACGCAAACGCTTACACTTTAGAGCCAATCCTCCATGTCTTATCAGTTGACCAACTTTCTCTCCCACATCACTTCCAGCTCCAGGATGACGATTTAGTGTCTTCGCATTTTGGGTCCATCGAAGCTTGAACCACGAGGAGGGTAGTGCGGTGTATCCCATATTTTTTATTACTGTAAGCATATGTCTGCATGGAAACCCCTTAGATTCAAATAATGCACACTCGCATTTTAGATCTTGATTGGACGTAGTAAATGTTAACCGCCTTATCCGATCTGGGTTCATGTAGTTCTTGAGAATGAATGTCTCTGTCCCATCTGATTCATTTCTTCTCTCCGCTAATACATAAGAAGCTTCATTCTCTAGTTCAGACTTGAAGATAGCAAATGTACGATGTGTGTAGATACTTTCAGCTTGCATTTCCCAAGTGCGAAGGGCATGCTTGCATACCAACCTCGTATGCCTAGAAGTATAATCATCCTGCACCTCCGTGAAACGCATCCCCTCCAGTGCTTCATCAATGTCCTGAACAAAACATTGCAAGCTGTATTGAGTTCCCACATACCCATTTATCCAATGGTTACATGACTCACATCGCGAGGTTGATTGGAGTCCACCGAAATAAATATCCTTCAAGTATGCCTTTTCCCACAGTAATTTTTCAGCGTACAAATCCTACAACCACTTATTTGCAGACAAACCATGCTCACTAATCAAATGCTCCCAACGCCTCTCAAACTCCTCAATCGATATACGTGCTTTCGCCAAGTAAGTGAATGCGCTAACGAACTCCTTATTATGAACGTCCTTTGTCGCATTTGTCTCAATATGCCAAATACATAGACGGTGAGGCACTCCAACCAGAACAGTAGCGATGGCACCACGCATAGACTTGTCTCCGTATGTGATCATTGAAGTTGGCATCTTAGAGTTCATACACTCCAGAAAAGTATTCAACAACCAAACATAGTTGGGGATTGTCTCGTTATCCAACTGGGCAAAACCATATATGATGTTACGGTGGTGGTGATTTACACCAACCATCATAACAAATGGTCGATTGTACTTGTTGCGCTTGTAGCATGCATCGAACGCCAAGACACCCCCAAAAATTTGGTAATCTGCTCTAGATGTGGAGTCCGACCAGAAGAGATTGCCTAATTCACCTTCATCGTTGGTTGTGTACTTGAAGAAGCTGCCTGCATCAGAGGTATGTTTACTTTGCAAGTAACCCAATGTTCGATTAACATCTCCTATTAGATCGTCGTCAATTGTTCGGGATTGCTGAACAGCATTGTCCAAATCCTTTGGAGTGTACCCCAGATTCTCATATCCTCCAACTTTATTCTTCATGAACTGAACAATGTTGCGTTGTTTTATTCCTGACTGTCGCATCCCTATCGCCAGAGCCTTGTCTCCTTCACTCACATTTCGATGAGACCGAAGGAATTGAGTTTCTTCTTCATTGCAGCAACGATGAGAGTGCTTCCTCTCAAACTTAGAAACAACCCACATCTTCTTTATCTATATGCATATTCTCTCTAGTCCCCTCTCTCGAACATACCATTGTCCTCCCAATTGCTACTCCTCGACGACTCCTCCGAAGATCTCTACGTCGAACGCTAAATCCTTTCGCTTTAGCATAGGAATCATAAAATTTCTTTGCATCTTCTAATGTTTGGAACTCCATGGAAGGAATTTGTTGTTCATATTCAGTAGCTTCTTCATCATCCATAAATTCTTCTTCAGCACCCTCAGTTTCATTATCATCCCCAACCACTTCATCATCCGTATTATCTGTATCATCTGAATTATCCATAGCTCCTTCAAGAGCATCCTTAGGTTCCTCATCGAAGTTAACCTCATCATCATCTCTATCATCTGTATCATCTCTGTTATCCATCCTGCAACGATCGGAATACGAATTTAATGTCAAAAACATACAAAATTAGCTCTCGTCAGGTCGACCTGAATGAACTGTACGGTCGACCTTATTACTAAATAACAAAGATGAGGTCGACCTGAATTTACTGTAAGGTCGACCTAATCATATAATTACACAAATACGGTCGACCAGATGGTGGGGGTAGTCGACCTAATTAGGGAAAATTTTAACCACATACAACCATTAACAAGCACATACGAGACATACCTTAGCAAAGAGGTCGACCACTTATTGTTACGGTCTACCGGAATAAAAATAAACCGCAACCAACACATGATCACAATAAGAGCGATGAGATTACAACTTCATTCCAACAAATTGCATAAATCGAAGTACGAATAAAGTCTTAAGACTCCCATCTATTTATAGATAATGTAGACGAATTCTTTATCCAATTGGTGAAAGATATATAAAATCATAATTCGACAAGGACAGGTACACAAAATTCTAATTGTACAAGGACATGAATCATTACGTTCGACCGCTTTTCACAAATGGTCGACCGTCTTGGGTAAATGTGAAACAGGTCAACCTCTTTACACAAATGGTCGACCGTTGTTTATAAATGTGAAACAGGTCGACCTCTTGACACGAATGGTCGACCGTATTTTATTAAGGCCAAACAGACGAGATTCCATCCTTATTCCACATGGTTTTTGACTTTGCTACGGTATCATAGGTCGACCTTAAGCGTCACGAGGTCGACCTGTGCTCTGCCTACGGGTTTGCCCGCTTTGAGTATGTGGTCGACCACTTGTTCTAGACGATTGAAATTGTAAATTCAGTCACATCCATAATTGTATAACAAATCTAATAAACGATAAACATTCAAAATCCAAAATGAAACGATCTCGCAAATACAAATTCAATGTATTGTCCAAATAATGCAACATTGTAACTTAACGACTTCATTTCTTTGTTTTTTTGTTTGAACTCTGTCTCTCTTTGCCTTGTTCCATGCATTCATCTACTACATGCTTGAAAAGATTTTCTCGTGCACGGTTTTCAAAATGTGTAGCCAGATACCATAGAATCTCCTTTCGAGCCGGTAATTTGTGTTCTTCTCCTATCTGCATTATGCCATGTAAGACTTCGTTACAACTAAAAAAAAGTGTAAATTAAACAAGTTATTTGTTTGACGATATACTCACCACTCTATCCAGATCCTTGGATCCATAGCGCATCCACTGCATGACGTGCACACCACACTCAGTACTATTCCTTTGCCGTTGAACTCGTAGCTCATCAAAATTGAAATCTCCAAAATTTGGTACTACTACATTGCTCATGCGCTCCGGTTTGAAAATATCATCCAAATTGAACTACACACAAATAAAGAATATTTTAAGCTTCTAGCATAATACGTGATGCTTAGTAGTCAGAAAATTATAGGAAACACTTACCAATTTCTTGCATAGTGCTGATTTACGCCTACGATTCGCCTCACTAGTTGAAGGTAGACTGTCAAGAAAAAATGCAGTTTTTTGCTGGACATTGACGAGATACAGAAACCAATGACGTGCTTCATCGTCAAGAACTGGCATAAATATCTAGCAACGAAACACTCACTACATGTTATAAACAACGAATACAAACAAATGCACTTTCGAAATTTAATGATATAGGGACATTGACTAACCTTCTGGCATGCACTAACATTCGGCATAAACACCACGCCATCATTCATCAACTTGTTAAGAATTTGTCTGGTCTTCATGTTAGCGCGTACCATTTTCTGCACCATGTTTTAATTGAGATGAATTGACATGGTACAATACAAATAACTAGGTTATGAGAAATAATTTGACATTACGGCTCTTACCGAAAACATATTTGGTAAATACCACACATTTGGCTCTTTCACATCATGTTTTTCAGACATTGTTTGTGCCCTTGCACACAAATCCACTACCTACCATCCAACAGTCAAACACAAAATCATCATAAATCGTAACATAAATAGTGCACAATTCATACGAAAGTCGTAGTAGTATAGTTCTTACTGATGAGCAAACCCAGCTATTCTCGCTAATGATCGAACTCAAATAATGTCGTTGCACGTTTTCAGAAAAAAAGTCCTAAACGGTCAAACTGCAAAAATCAAAGTAACAGAAATGTCAATTGTGATTTGCAACGTACAGGTCGACCTGTTCACAGTCACGGTCGACCTTATTGGACAAACGGTCGACCTCATGACCTAAACGGTCGACCACACGTACTAAAAAACGTCTTACTTGTCCCAATTCGTGTCCCCAGCCTTCTCTTTAGTAACAACATAATACAAGTCTTCAACTGGATTTTGAAGATTTTTGGTGAATCCTTCTAGACCCTCCACTTTCATGACCTACAAATCATAGTTAAAATTAAAGTAACTTATGAACACAAACACACATTATAGATGAATATGTAACGTAAACTTACCCCGTGCTTTTCTAAAGGACTCTTAGATTCATCTTCATCGCTATCAGCACTAAATAATCCTTTTCTTACAAATTGATCCTTCTGTGGAGTGGTGTAGGAGTCACTTTCATATCGCGGTCTCTTGTACTTAGGAGAGGAACCCTTGCTACCATTTGTTGTTTCACTCTGTCAAACATATAAACAAAACAAATTAGCACTAATGATAGTAATACTAATATCTTCAATCACATATGAATATACTTGGATACCTTTAAAATGTGCTCTTTCAATAAATCATCTATGCTCAGGTAGCAATTTTCAGAGTCATCATGGTCTTCCTCCTCTTTACCAAAGTCAAAATTTTTTCCTTTACCATCTCTTCCGCCATTCTCCATTCGTTCTGCATTATATCTTTGATAGAACCTTCTAGCCTCTCAAACCCGTCATGCATCATCCCAGTCATATCTGTCAGTTGAACTGACAATTGCTCCACTCTATCACGCATGGACTTCTGAAAGTCATTGACTTGTGTTTGACACACCACCAGCTTCTCTTGTGTGGCTTTCAACAATTTCATGATTTCACCCAAATCTTGATGCAGTCTCTCATCATGCGTCATCGTCTAAACAATTTAAAGAAAAATTCAAATCATAATTCAACTACAAATTTCTACAATTGACCAAAAAACAAAGACATGGTCGACCTGACAAAGTATTAGGTCGACCTGGAAGACAAATAGTGACTACCACAACCATTAAGGTCGACCTCTGTTCTTCCTAGGTCGACCTATCCAGCAGGAAAATAACAATTAACAACAAAAAGTAAGTTCAAAATTAAAACGAAAAAAGGATAGGTCGACCAGATATCTGGCGCGGTCGACCTTTTCAAGCACAACATAGTCATACAAACAAAGACAAAGTCGACATTCAGGTTGAATAACCAAAACAAACAGAAACGGTCGACCTTGAAACACATTAGGTCGACCACTTGGGTTGATCTTCGTTACCTCGCAAGTACAGAAGTCCAAGTGTTGTTCCCTAAATTCAAATACGAAGAATTGTCTCGTCAGGTCGACCTGGTTGATGTCACGATCGAGCGAATGGAATTCTGCACGCAACAATATATCAAATTAGACGGTGGAAATCACGCATTAGAAAAGATGACAGCGAATGCTACATTAGGTCGACCTCACCTTAGACCTGGTCGACCACTTTCAGCACGTACAACAGCAACCTCGAACGATCTTCTTCACAAAGGCTCTAAATCGGGGAAAAAACCTAATTCAGATTTGGTGGCGTTGAAGGGGACTTATATTCCTATTTATAGAGATTTAGGACGTGAATGGGTCAACCCATTTCGTTTCCTTGTCCAATTGTGGAACCTTTTTGGTGTTGGAATCCATATCCAATATGGATATGGTGTGAAGGCGGTCGACCTCTTCATAATGCGGTCGACCTGTTAGGTGCACAATGGTCGCCCTATGAGGTATATGGGTCGACCTTTCATTCTGTTAGTCGACCAAAGAGGTCGACCATATTATGTAAGAGGTCGACCGCGTCTCGGAACCTCAAATACATGAATTAGTCAGTCCGGTCGACCGCATGTTGGATTAGGTCGACCGAAAAGTCCATGTCACGGTGACATGCATGTCACCGTAGCAAAATCCTATATGTTTTCAACTATACCTTATTAATATCAAGTAGAAACAACATTTTCTAGTACTCATTGACAATCCATCTTCTAAAAACGCAAGTGTCGAGCCTAGCAGGCGAGTAGTGTTGCAGCTTAAGAAGAATGAAACTGGGAGTGTCGGTCGGAAAGCACACAAAAGTGGATATAAGAGCCAAATAATGATTATATATTAGGTCAAGTACCGGTTGAGCCAAATAATGATTATATATTATGCACATAAATCTGGATTATTGGCAACAAATTATAAATATAGAGGTAATTTACTTAATAATTGAGAATCATTTTATCATAATTAGTAAATTAATTGGAAATTCATTTAAAAATTCAATCTTAATTCCTCAAAATTTCTAACACTAGTATGAATTATATAGAATTCAAATTCTAGCAATGAATATGAATTTTTATATTCCAAACGTAAAAAAATATTTCAGAATGAATTTCTAAAAACTTTTAATAATTTTAGAATGTGAAATGAAACAAAAGGAGACAAACACCGAGAAATACATTGACAGCTAGGCACTAGGATTTCGGAAGATAACAGCTGCAGTAGTAGTACAGACTACAGACCAACAATACAGAGATTCAGCTAAAGCTTTTCGGGTGATAGGTGTGATGAACAAGAAATGACATAAACCTACCAAAAAAAAAAAAGAGAGAGAGAATGAGGGAGGGTGGCAATTCGCATCCTGAGGCACAAGGAGGAACTAGGATATTGGTTAAACAAAAAGGTCAAATGGATCAATAATCCGCAAGATTTTATTTTCTGGACGGCTAAATGTCGCCCTAGTTGTACTATTATCGCCCTAAATTAAACCGTAAAACTACTAAATAACCCTTCATTAATCAAACAAAAAAAAAACAAAACAAAGTATCCCTAAAACCCTAACCTTCTCCGACACTGCGGACTTCCTCCCCAAAGTCCAAACACCTTCATGTTCCTTCTCCCCGTCGTCGCCTACACCCTCATCCCCGATTCGCCAGCGGCACCATCCACCAAGCCACCGACCGCCAATAGATCTTCAAGTTTCTATTTGTTGGATGATAAAGTTTGCAGTTGGAGCTAATTTGTTAATCATACAAGGGTGAAGCCTGAAGGTGACCGTCAACAGGGAGAAGAAACTGGTTGTATTCGTGGGAGCCGATGCGGAATTGGTACGTTAAGTATGGCTATCTCAACCTACCCGTGGCTACCATCATCAACCTGTTCCGAATTCAGTTGCGGGTGGTGACGTTGGGAAATGGCTCTTGGGTTCCTTTCCTCTGTTGGGAAGGTGGATGGCGACCGGTGGACCAGGTCGGTGGTGGTGGGAATCACATACAGTTACTAATGTCAATTATAATATGAATTGTGTTTTTGAATTTTTTTAATAAAAATTTTTTAATAATAAAAAGTGAAGGGTAAAGAGGTCACAATACTTGTAAGTTAGGGCGATTAAATAAAATTAGGGAGACAATTAGCAACTCCCTTTATTTTTGTTTGGCATGGCGGATCAATAATTCTTAGTAAGAAAACGATATGCAGATTGATTAAAATTTAGGTTTTAGTTCTATAAATCTCATATGTCAAGATCAATTTAATTAGAAATAATAGTCGATGGTCCTGATTTGTCCAAATACATTCAACTAATTGTATACACTATATTAGTGCTTAGGGTATATGCTTTAGATAAATCAGACCTAATGTTCACTCATCAAGAGTCATATTAGGATAGTCTATTAGATTTTCCAGTCTTTCGCTATAAATATGTACTTTGGATTTTATTCAGAATCAATCAAGAAAGAATTATCAAAGTATCCATCTCAACCTAATCTCTCATAATCCTCTCAAACTCTCTTCTCACGCTATTCTGGCCACTGATCATTCTGTTCTTCTTCCCCAATTCTATTCTGAATCCCTAAATATCCATCTATTCCCAATTCCCCAACTCAATCGATAGAACCCTAGAAAACAAGTTTCTATCATCTGGTATCAGAGCCAGAATGAACTCGTCACAGTTCACTGATCCAATATGGGTTCGTCTACGACAGTTGTTGCGACATCTCTTGACCGCTACCAACAGGAGGAGCGGGCGAAGGCAGCGAAGGCTGGTGGTGGTTGCGCCATGACAATGCCACAATCGCCGAGGCTGACAGAAGGGACAGGCGGCGGTGGGGCACTGATGGCAGAAGCCGAGGACGACGACACGATGATGGAGAGCGTTGGGGAGACAGCGTTTGGGATGCATGGCAGCCATCCGGGCTGGATGACACGTCTGCGAATGATGGCACGGCGATGACGGAAGCGTCGTTGGCACCGCTGAATCGCTGCAACTACCGGGTCTGGCCGACAAAGCGGAGGCAATCGACGGTGGTGCGATCGAAGAAGAACGAGGAGATCTTGTGAGTGTGCTAGCATCACCGAGCTTCGGGATGACGACCCCGAAGACAAAGGCGTCCAAGAGAGACTACGTCATGGTTGAGAAAGGGGTAGATGATGAGGTGTCTTTGGTTCAAGTCACGCCATATCTCCCGAACCAGCCGTGATGCTAACTGATGGTGACGACGAACACGGACGGGTACTTAGCAGAATCACCGACCTCGTTACATCATCTGGTGAACCAAATATGAAGACTAATCAAGTCGACAATGGAGCCCCCACATATTTAGTCAGGTAGGTTAGCAAGCAATCAGAGACGGTGCAGGAGTGGGGAAGGGGGATTATGCCTGAAGTTGTGGATGGGTGTAACTTTGTACCTCAAAGAAAATTGAGAAGGGAATCAAATTGGAAATTTTGGAAAAGGCAAAGTGCGGAGGGTTTTGAGATTCAGAAGCTTCCGAAAGGGGAGAAGCTTGACTTGACGGGTTCGACCGATGTAAAGAAGGTGCCAACTTTGGTAAGGACATCGGTCCTTACTGGTGGCAGGTCACAAGTCGTCGTCAATCGATGACGCGAAGCAAGAAGGAAGCAGGGATGTCGGGTTGACTCTTGGCAGTCGCGAAGACCAAGGAAGCCGCAATCGATGGTGGCTCACATCGTGCCATCGATCAGCAAGGAGAAAGAATCGATGGTGCTCGAACCACAAAGAAAATTGAGAAGTGGGAATACGCCTGAAGTTGTGGATGGGTGTAACTTTGTACCTCAAACAAAATTGAGAAGGGAATCAAATTGGAAATTTCAAAAAAGGCAGAGTGCGGAGGATTTTGAGATTCAGAAGCTTCCGTAAGGGGAGAAGCTTGACTTGACGGGGTTCGACTGAGGGAAAGGAGATGCCAAATTTCGTAGGGACAACGGTCCTTACCGGTGGCAGGCCACAAGTCATCGTCAATCGACAACGCGAAGCAAGAAGAAAGCAGGGAGGCCGGGTTGACTAGTGGCAGTCGCGACGACCAGGGAAGCTGCAATCGACGGTGGCTCCCATCGTGTCGTTGATCGGCAAGGAGAAAGAATCGACGGTGAGCTGCATGGCCTCAGGATCTACTCCCCATCGCCTGACGAACTTCTCAATGCCGAAGAAGGAACTGAAGAAGTGTTGCGCCGACGTCAACCGTCAAAGAGAAGCAGAGGCATAGCTTGAGGCGCGATCTACGCCGATGGCGGATGAAACGACTTCTTCGGGACCTCCTACCGCTCAAATGGTGAAGGATCTGACGCCGGAGAACGAGATCATGGCAAAAAGGCGATAAGCAAGGAAGAGGTATTTTTCCAGAAATAGCATTGTTTTAAAAAAATAAAAAATAGCACCCAACCCCGAAAACTTCCAAAAATAGCACTCTTTCTCAAAAACCTCCACCCAGACCAGCGGTTTAGATGAAAACCGCCACCCAGAGGCGCGGTTTTCAATGGAAACCGCTTGGTTAGGGGGTGGTTTTCATGACCGCTTGGGATCGGACCGGTTCGATCTAAAACCGATGCCCCACCCGGCGGTTTTAGTCTCTTTTATTATTTCTTTTTGAAAAATCCTAACCTAGGTGGAAAGTTCAAACGAACATATCTTTGTGTTCGGGTATCCGATCGTCGCAATTTTTTTTTTTTTTTTGAAAAATCCTAACCTAGGTGCCAAGACCACTTATGCATTTATTCGGGGAAAAAAATTATATATGATAACCGCTGGGTGGGGGTGTGTTTTGCAACCGAACCGCCCTGGCCTCATGCGGTCAGCAAAACCGCACCCCCGGCTGACGGTTTTCATCTAAACCGCTGGTTCGGGTGGCAGTTTTTGGGAAAGGGTGCTATCTTTGGAATTTTTCGGGGTTGAGTGCTATTTTTGGACTTTTTTTTTAAATAGTGCTATTTCTGGAAAAATTCCAAAGGAAGAGGGATATAGTGTCGAGCCGCCCGCAACACTGCCCCTCGACGGAGAGGAAGAAGTTACCGGCGAAAGTGAAGAGGAAGGAGGGCGGCGGTGGTGCTCTTTCCTTCTCGAAGCCCAACCACAACACATGAAAATGGACCGAGCTGTTCGGGCCTCTTGTTCCGCTAGGCTGGCTAGATTTGGCCTCAGTCACAAGCAAAAGAAAAGGAAGAAGAATGTTTTTGTTGCGACTTGGGACAGTACAGCCAGCGGAGTGGGCCGGGATTGGAGGTGGGCCCCGTTACCAGTTTTGGATTGAGGGTAGAAACTACAGTAATCTCGCTAAGGAAGGGGAAGTCGTTGTTGGGCTGGAAGTTTCAACGTGGATTGGCAGGAGCAAGCTCAACAGCCCGTTGCTTCCATAATGAAAGCTACGACGTGGGGGAGGAACATATGGAAGTAAGAGTTGTCCATGCTAGAAGTCCGCCGCAAGTGACCCAACGCGATTGGAAGAAAAGGAAGCGTAATAGATGGTGGAATTCTCTATGTCTTCATTGCGTGAGAAGGACAGAAGAGCAAATTGAGTTGGTCAACCTTGAGGGCAAGGTTGGTCTCAAGGGGGAGGGGATGATAGAAACTTAATTTTTGGGTTCTATCATAATTATCATTCTTACTATTATTAGGATTTTAATAGATATGGTTAGTAGTCTTTGAGTCAATTAGGATAGTCTATTAGGTTTTCCAGTCTTTCACTATTAGTATGTACTTTGGGTTTTATTCAGAATCAATCAAGAAAGAATTATCAAAATATGCCTCTCAACCCTAATCTCTCATAATCCTCTCAAACTCTCTTCTCACCCTATTATGGCCGGCCGCCGGCCATTTTGTTCTTCTTCCCCAAATTCTCGTTCTAATTCCCCAATTCTATTCTAAATACCTAAATATCCATTTATTCCAAATTTCCCAACCCAATCGATAGAACCCTAGAAAACAGGTTTCTATCACTACTACTGAATGTAACACACATCATTAAGTCTCTACATGGTATCAGAGCTGAGCTCCGATCCCTTAACCCTACTTTCACTTCCTTAGTTTTTCTTCTCTGATTCTTTCTTTCCCCGTTCATCTTCTCACTCTTTTATGCTCACACCATGTCTCAAAATTCAGGCAATTCGGTTATTAATCTTGATGATTCAAACAACATCATCGCTCTCAATCCAGCCTCCCAGCTACCCACCAAGCTCAATGGCGAGAAATTCCCTACCTGGTGTGCATAGCTCTTCACCCTCCTCAGGGGTCTCGTCCTGCTTAAGTTTATGGACGGTACCCATCCATATCCAGTTGCAACCGCTCCTACAGCTGCTCAGACCTGCTAGTTCAACCAGGATAAGTTGCTTCTCCACTCCATCCTCGCTTTTGTCTCCCTCGCGGTTTCTCCCTATGTCACTGTTGCGACATCCTCTTGCGACGCGTGGGTAATCTTGGAGAGCATGTTTGCCAGTCAATCATGGAAACGCTCATCGATCAAAAAGAGAAACTTAATCGCGAGACTCAAGGCTCCCGATCCATTTCCGTCTACCTTCAAGCTATGCGCACAACGATAGTAGATTAGCTCTTGTTCATGCTCCAATGACGAATGAAGGTCTCGTCCTTCATGTTCTTCATGGCCTCCGTAAAGAGAATGGCCCTCTCTGCTGTCATTCGAGCTAGTGACACCACTATCTCCCTTGAGGACCTCCACGATCGCTTGGTTTATTTTGAAGCTGATTTTGCAGCACAGTGTTCGATCTCCGTGATAGCTCCCACTAATGCCTTCTCGTTTGCTCGTGGTTGCCACTCCCCCACTACTCGTGGCCGCGACAGTACTCACCTCAATCAGCAGGTCTCCCATTCCTACTATTCTGATTCTCCCTATCAGGGCAACTCTCCTTCTCGTGGTTCTTCCAACTCTGCGACGCCCTCGTCTGCTCAGTCTCTCCTTGGGCGCCCTCATCTCATTTGCCAGTACTGTGACAAGCCAGGTTACACTGCCAAGGAATGCTACAAGATTTGGGGTCGTCCTCAAGCTCACCACACCACGACCACTAGCTCCTCCTCCTCCGGCTGGCTCCTTGACTCTGCTACCACTAACCATGTTACTCTTGATCTTGGTGGTCTATCGCTCTACACCGACTACAATTGGCTTGATGAATTCATTGAAACCAACAGGTCAGGTATGAAAATTACCCACATTGGCAGTTCTCATCTCCCTACTTCGTCCTTCTGTTTATCTCTTAATTCCTTTGTGTTCTGACCATTAAACGTTGGCAACTATCGGTTGCACAATTGTGTAAAACTAACCTCGTTTCAACGGAATTCTTTCATTATTGTTTGGTTGTGAAGGACCTAGCCTCGAGGGCACCTTTACTACGCGGATAGAATAAGGACGATGTGTATGAGCTGCTAGTGGATTCCTCCGCCACTTGGCACATTTGCCTCGGCCACCCACCAGCAAGCTGTTATCTCGCCTACTTAGTAAACAGTCACTTCCTGTCTCTCGAATGTCTTCTTGTTCTTCCTGCGAGGCATTTTCGCTACACAAGAGTCACAAACTCCCCTTTTCAGTTTCAAGTTTGTTATGGAACTCACCCCAACCATCACTAAACACACGATGAATAGAGGTATGAAAATTATTGGTATTCATGGTAGTGAAAGTAGTAAAAATGGTGTCAACATCATATTTGCGGGATAGGGGATAAAGCCATGTGTATCAAGTAAAATCATCAACAATCACCAAATAATACGAGAACGAATCAATAGAAAGAACAGGGGAAGGACCCCAAACATCCATGAATATCAAATCAATGTATGTTTGTTCCTTCTTTCAATCCCACGGCATCACCCATCTCTTAACCCCGCCTCACACTCCCTTACACAACGGCCTCGCTGAGCACAAACATCCTCATGTTGTGGAAACTGGTCTTGCTCTCCTTCATACGGCTCGTCTCCCTCTTTCCTTTTGGTCCCATTCTTTCCAAACCTCTACAGACCTCATTAATCGCCTTCCCTCTTCCTCTTTCCTTGGTGCCACTCCCTACTTCTTCTTCTTCAACAAACAACCCAACTATCTCAAGCTTTGTTTCTTCGGCTGCTTATGCTACCCATGGCACCGCCCCTACTCCCCGCACAAATTAGCTCCTCGCTCTCACTCCTACGTTTTTATTGGGTACTCCCTCAACAAGAGTGCATACAAGTGCTATGATCCTCCTACTCAACACGTCTATGTTTCCCGTCATGTCGTCTTTGATGAAACCTTGTTTCCCGAGCTTCCTTCCCCCTCCGCCCCATCATTTTCTTCCTCTGATTGGGTGGCTCTTACCTTTTCCCCTATTCAACAGTACTCCCTTTCTTCTCCACCCTTATACCACTCCCCATCCTCCACTTCCCCACCCCCTTCCACTGTGCCCTCTGCACGTGTTCTGCCTCCTGCTGGAGCCCTCGTTTCCCCAACGGCTACGTCTTCTCAACAACCTCGGCCACCCCCACCATCGGCGAAGGTTTTTCCCCAACGGTCTCACCCGATGGCTACTAGGAGTCAGCTTGGCATTTTTAAGCTGAAAAAGCTCCTCTCGGCACATGTATCATATGTCGACATTAAACCCACATTTGTTAAGAAGGCTCTTGTTGATCCCGGCTGGAATGCGGCTATGCTTGATGAGTTCCATGCCTTGCTTCGCAACAACTCTAGGACATTGGTTCCCCGCCCATACGACCAGAACATTGTAGGTTATCGTTGGTTTTTTTTGCATCAAGCGCAATCCTGATGGTTCTACTGATCGATTCAAGCCCCCCTTTTGGCCAAAGGGTTCACCCAACGTCTTGGGGTCGAATACCATGACACATACAGCCCGGTCCTGAAGCCTTTCACTATTCGAACCGTGTTCACCATTGCTCTTACTCACAAATGGCTTGTGTATCAATTTGATGTGAATAATGCATTCCTTCAAGGCTCTTTAGAGGAAACTATTTACATGGCACAGCCTCCCAACTTTCACGACCCCAGTCGCCCGCATCATGTTTGTCGTCTCACTCGGCAGATTTACGGTCTTTGCCAGGCCCCCCGGTCCTGGTACATGGAGTTGTGTGATTTTCTTCAGCACGAGGGCTTCACCAAAACCACTTATGATGCCTCTTTGTTTGTCTGTCACAAGAATGGTTCTCAACTTTATTTCTTGGTCTACGTCGACGACCTTCTCCTCACTTGCAAAGACACCACTCTCCTCACTCAGTTCCAGACTCGTTTCGCCAACCGGTTCTCTCTTAAGCACCTTGGGCCGGTCCGTTATTTTCTCGGCATTGAGGTACTTCCGCACCTACTAGTCTTCTTCTATCACGTCATAAGTTTTTCACAGACATTCTCGATTGCTTTGGCATGTCTGATTCTCAACCCTCAACAATGCACTCAGCTCTGCCATTCATCTCACTCTCAACGATGGTTCTCCATCGGTTGATCCAACTCTGTTCATATAGGCTCTTGGTTCTCTTCAATACCTCATGTGCACTCGCCTCGACATTGCTTTCACCATCAATAAACTCTCCCAGTTTATGCATGCAGATGCTCATTAGCACTCGCAATCTGTCAAGCGTCTTCTTCGGTATCTCAAGGGCACCGCCTCCTACGGCCTTCGACTTGCCCCTGCCACCTCTCTGACCCTTGTTGCCTTTGCTGATTCGGATTGGGCGGGTGACCCCAATGACATCACCTATACCATGGGCTATCTTCTCTATTATGGTGGCAACTTACTCTCTCGGAAGTCCAAAAAGCAACGCTCGGTGGCCCGCTCCAGCACTAAAACTGAATATCACGTTGTGGCCCATGCCACGTCCGAGCTCCTATGTCTTCACAACTTGCTCGTTGAACTTCATCAATCACATTCTGAACCGCAGTTCTCTACAACAACAACCTCGCCGCCGTCCACTTCTCCGCCAATCCAGTTTTCCATTCTCGGATGAAACACTTGGTGCTAGAATTCCTTTTTGTTCCGAGATCGTCCACGTTGCTTCCCACCATGTTCGTCACATACCAACTGCTCACCAACTTTCTGACTCGCTCACAAAGCCACTCCCCATCACTCGCTTCCATTTTCTTCGATATGACAAAAATACTATTTGTCACAATAGGTACGGTGATATGACAAAAATACTATATGTCCTATTTGGTATGCCAAATGTGACAAAAAAAAATTATTGTGAGAATAAGTCGTTAGTTAAAGTGAGTAATGTGACAAAAATTTTGTGTCACAATTAAGTTTGTCAAAATAGGAATCCCATATCAGGATGTAAGAGACACAAAAGTGACAAATTATCGTCAGAGTAGCTTTTGTCATATTATGTCTTCCTGAATTGTTTAAATACAAAGTATTTTGTCACAATAGATAGCAATAATCCCACGGCGAGCTGACAACAGGGCATGTTCGTCATAATATAATGGTTTTGGTTTTAACAAAGGGCGTGTTTTGTCATATTATGTCTTCCCGTTATTTATCTATGGGCGAGAAAGGAAACTCCAATTGCCGCTTTCCCTGAAAAAAATTGACTATTGAATTTTTTTTAAGTGCTCAGCAGCACGCCCTTTAATTTTTTGGGGCTTTCTTTTATTTTTCTTCCTATGCAACTTCGTGTCCATTTTGATCTCCTTCCCTTTGCTGCAATTTATAGAGGTTGCAGCAGACCAAATACGAAGTTGAAAGTTGAAACACTACGGCCAAAATCAATCTCGCTCCTTCAATTTTCTCCGCCAGTCCGCCCCTCGTCGGTTGTCTCCTATAGCCGGTTTGACAGCTTGTCGAAGTCGTTCTCCTTGCAATCAGCAAGCGCACTCAAGGTCGCCGACATAGCAGCCTCCCTCTGCCTCCATCTTCAGCTCGAGTTTTGTTCGTCGTCTGGGAGAAATCGCGAACATGAAAGCCAGGTCTCGCGCAACCTTTGGTTGCTAGAAGCCCAACAACAGATCTGGGAGGCGGATCTCCTCACCAGCAGATCTGGGTTTTGGGGTTCTGTTTCGTGCTATGGTTGTCGTGGTTATTCTGATTTCTAGGTTTTTGCATTCCCCCTTCATGAAGAGAGACGATTCATCTTCTTCATGTAAGGAGTTGATGTTGCCGATTTTGCTTGGCATGCTTCCCTGAAATGAGTTTCTGATTCATCTTCATTGTCGCTATTACTTTGCTAATTAAAGGTCTCTTGGCCTCCCCAAACAAGGAAAGTGCTTTAACTCTCCACCATCTCCAATTTCAATTGAAGAACCCTAAAATTGGAATCGCCAGAAGGTCGCCTTACCTTGGTCGATCCCTGCAGCTACTTTTCTAGCCACCAATTACTCACCGTCGGGCTTCCCTCAAATGCGGTTACTAGCCAGTCCCACCGTCGGACCTCCCACTCAATCCGCCGGTCCGACCCAATTTCGTGGTAGTTCAAAAATCACAGCTTCGGACTTACAACGATCTTCACTCTTCCCTGGTTCTTTACGACCTACTCCTAATCAATTGATTCAGGTAATTAAATAAAGTTAGAAGCAGCCTTGTACATAGAGCTGTCAAAATTGAACCCGACCCGACTAACCTGCCCAACCCACCCGACCCACAACCCGTCCGTAACCCGATTTGACAAAAAGTCAACCACCCGAAGCCCGCCCGTAACCCGAAATCAATTGACCCATAATCCGATCAACCCATACTCGATGAACTCGTTATCCGATCCAACCCATAACCCGACCCATCTATAACTCGAATGATTCATAACCAATAATACCCTTCCTTCCCCTACCTTTCAATGTCCAGGCGCATGCCGCTCTTAATGCTGCATCTCTTCCGAGACCGGGCCCTTTTATCATGACTTCCGCTCGTTGCATACCTTGATCTACAGAAAAATTGTGAAGATATATAAGTGGATGATTCGGAATGATGTTCATAAGTCTTCGTGGAAATGAAGAGACACACATCTAGTTCATACTATCTTATCTTATCTTATCTTATCTTACTATATATTATGGTTGTTCAAAAACAACTTCTTGCCACATAAGCACTTGGAGAATTCACAAGTTGCCAAGGTGGAAAATTTTTGTACAAGCAAAAAAATTAGTTAATGAGCTATTTATGAAGTTATCTCTCTCTTCTTTTAATGATGTTTTCTTTTATTCAATAATTCTTTTTAATTTTCATATTATATCTATGTTTGTAGAAAAGACTAATGTTTGTAGAGTGAGTTATCACATTTAGTTAAACAAAAAATATATTATTAAACTTGATCAAGTAAATTTTCTACTGTTTTTTACTGAAAGTAAATAATAAGTTATAGGGTATGCCTATGGTGACATGCATGTCACCGTAACTTGCACTTTTAGGTCGACCTAATCTGCACTTTTAGGTCGACCTTATCCTAGATAAGGTCGACCTAATATGCACTTTTAAGTCGACCTTATATAGGATAAGGTCGACCTAATATGCACTTTTAAGTCGACCTTATATAGGATTAGGTCGACCTCTTTGGGAAGCGCATGGATGGCATGTACGACTACATGGAGTATATTTCCACCTATATGACAGACATGTACGACTACATGGAGCAAATGACCACCCAAATGAGTACACTGCAGGTGACCATGAACGAGATGCGAGATGAATTTCGATCTTTCAGTGGAAGATACATGCATCCCACCACATCCGACTACCATAATGCTAGCAACACCAATGAAGAAAATGTGGATGAGGGAGAGAGAGGTACATGCCATCCATGCGCTTCCCAAAGAGGTCGACCATTTGCTATAAAAGGTCAACTGCGTCGTTGAACCTCACAAAACTGAAACGGCATATTAGGTCGACCTATGTAGAAAATATAACATCCACTTATATTAAGAAAATATAACATCCACTTATTTAATTGATGGCAACCAAACCATAATTTCATCCACTTATGTATCAGTTCCATAATTTTGTGCAGGTAGTACCCATATTTTTTATGGTGAGTAGCTGATGGGGCGGGTATTACCCATGGCCATGGGTATCCGAAAACAGCGGGTATGGAGATGAGTTTGTAAAACCTTTCACCGTATGGGTATGGGGCGGGTATGAGTTTAGGTATTTGAAAATGGGGATGGTGATGGTTTAGGCAAACCCACCCCATTGTCATCCCTTCTCTTATTTCTAATTAATATATCTATAAAATAAAATAAGTATTATATAGTAAAATGTCTGGATAGAAACTTGATGATGTACACGTATTATATGGCACGTGAGTATTAGAGAAATCTTTGTTGACGATGTACGATAAACATTATGTTTCATCAACCACTGACCTAGCATTAATCAAACATGGGTTGACAATTTTTGTTTAATAGTTGAATCTCTTCTACATTAAAGGCCTTTATAGTTAGAAGACTCTAAACCGAGCTATTAGGTTAAAAATGAAGAATCTTTATAAGCATGAGATCAACAAGACAATTCTAATAAGTCATTTGGTTGCATGGTTGTGAGTATGTGACTCCATACCAAATTTTGGCAATAAAAAAAGATTTTACCATATCAAAATGTCAAAACAAAAATGTTAGTTTGTAACCATAAGCAATATGTATATAGATCGAGTTATCTTATCCACAAAATTTTGTTGCATATTCCATTGAACGATGTGTGTTCATAGGTCTTAATTAGGGTTACAAAACAAAGTAAACTCTTTATATACGTTTAGATATTAACAATAGATGTGTCTATAATACATCCAAGAATTAATCCGTGTGAAATGTCACAATGTTTTTATGATTTTTAATATTTTTTTTAATCAACTTTGGCAAAAAAATAAAAATTTAATTCATTAAATGATACGACGTTTTTAATGCACCTATATCTATGTGCATTGTAGTTGTTGACATGATTTATCAATTATTAAGATATATAATACAAATTGTTGTTCCAGAAGTAACACAAAAAATAAGGAAAATTTTGCAAATGCACATTTAAAAAGTTGGAACGTTATTCACTAAAGCATCATGTTAAGACGAGAACCCTTGAAAGTGTGTGAGAGTGTCTTGGTTTGAGATTTTTACAAGCTAACATATAGACAACAACCATGGGTTGAAGGTTAATACAAATTTCAAGAATTAGCAATTGGTACAAATTGAGTAAATAAAATTTAATAGCTATACCTTTCAGAATTTTCAATATTTTAACCAAATCTTTTGTATCGCATCAAAATATTAACCAGTTTTCTGTTATTTTTAATAATTTTTTAAATCTTTTCTTAATTAAAATACAATTTTTTTTAAAGGTATAACTATTAAATTTTGCTTACAAAAATGCTAACTGGGAGTTAACGTTTGGCTAATACTTTGTATTTTGAAAGATATGGCTGATAATTTTAAAGTTTGAAAGATTTGGTTAATAAATTGTATTTACTCTATTGTATAAGATACTATATTTGAGTGTCTTGATAGACAAATTTTGACATAAGATCCTCAGCAGAGACTTAATGAACATTCACATAAAAATGAGTCAAGATTAGATAATTTGATCATCGTAAGGAGTATGGCGTGTGTCAAGTTTCACTTGGGATAAACACATTTTATCCAATAATCAAGTATTTCTATCCAATAATCTGGACTCTAATAATTGTTTAAGAGTTTGTCCTAACTCGAGAATCACGAATTGTTATATGTTTTATAATATTAGAAATTTGAGTGGCTTGGTTGACAAACTTCTGTATATATTCTAAATGTGACGTGATAAACCTTTAAAATATGATTTATGATTGGAGAATCGAAACCTATGAACATCATAGGTGGGTGTGCTAAATATTGAGAATTTTTAATATGAACATATAGCATACACACTTATAAAATGTGAGCATAAAAAGTTAGAAGATTAAAAAAATTTAAACATATAGATAAATTAATTTTTATAAATGATGAATGAAATTTTCCGGCCAACGGCGGGTAAAAAACTAGTTTAATTAAGACTATTCATTTCAAGATGTATAAGCATATAGTCTACCCTTTTTACTTCATTCTCAATTTTTTACTGATTCAATTTTTTATAAATTAATAAAATAAGTGAAGTTACAATCTCTCACCATAAAAAAAAAAAATAACAACCAACAACAAAGCTTTTATATACACTATTTTATTTATATTTAGTTTTTATACTAACATAATGGATATTTAATTTGTATGTGTAAAATATTATCATATTATCATTTTCTTAAATTTTGTATCATTACCTACAATTTATATTCATATATTGATAGTTTGTAAAACATTATTTTCTGTCAAGAAGAAAATGATCCAATGGGTTGACCCGAATAAATCATAATCCGACCTGACCGAACCCGAATTAACCCGTAATTTAATGCACCCGTAACCCGACCCGATTTGTAACCCAATTGACTAGTGACCTGATTGACTTGTAACCCAATTGACCTGCAACCCAATTAAACCCGATCTAAATTCAAATCGACCAGATTGAACTCGCAACCCGATTGAACCCAACCCGGTTAGACCCGATCCGAACCACCTAACCCGCCCAATTGACACATCTACTTGTACAGTAGAGAGATGCTGAGTTTTCTTTCAAAACATGTGAATGTTGATGCAAGGTATTTTCTGGTGTTTCATATTCATAATTGTCTTGTCTCTTGAGTTCTAATCTTGTGTTTCCTTTGAGTAGTAGCATCGATCAGGATTCCCTTTCTTAATTGTTGTGTCTTTTGGTTTTTTCCCATTTTGACAGAAGGAATCGGGCCGTTCGGCTTTCTCCACAACATCGTCACCTTTCTCGGTTCCCAGATGTAGGAAATCAATCTCGAAGAAAATTGTTTCGGTCATGGCGCCACAGCAGTCCGAGCGTAAGCCCGACAACTACTGGCTCGGTTGGTGTCCTATTCTCACGTGCTTTCACTGTGATTCCTTCTAGCCACCAGTTCGATTCTTTTCATTTTGGTAATGGGAGATTTTGATGCAGGCAAAGACTGCAATATCAATGACTGAGAAAATCTGGGCTAGAGCTTCTGAGAAGACCCATTTGAGTCCCGGTGGAAATGTTTGGGTAGACGTTAATATCTTGATGACTCATGATGTTTGTGGCCCTGATTCTATTGGTATCTTCAAGAAGGAGTTTGGGCAGAATGCCAAGGTTTGCGTCGTCTCAGCTTTCAATAGGTTTTCTCTACAGATTGTATGAACATATAAGCGGCAGCAGCAGTGACAGCAATAGGCCTGCGTTGTCGAGGGATTCCGAATTCCTAGATTAGTTTGCTTAGGACATCAAAAATAGTTAGATGTGTAACTAGTATTTGTTTGATCGGAGTTTCATGCTACAAGAAATCTTTTCAACTATATTTTATTCAATATATTGATGAATAAATCATATTGGTCACAATATGCAGTTATGACAAAATACGTTCGTCCTAATATATAGTTATGACAAAATATAATCGTCACAGCATACATTTATGAAAAAAATTGTTCGTCACAATTATGTGATGTCAAAATATAATGTTGTAATATGACAAAAAAAAAATTCTATCAAAATAAGCAAATTATGAAAAAATTAATGACAAAATATGTCGTCATAACATCTCTGTTTGTCACAATAGACTACCAGAACCTCAGCTATACCAAAAGAAAATGTGACAACCTTGTTTTAAATTTTTTTCACATTTGATCTATCCTAACGGTGATAAAATGACAAACCTTTGTGACAACACCTTTTGTCATATAAAACCTAATATGACAAAATGAGTATCTAATATGACAAAAACTCCACGTCATAATAGGCCGAATTTGTTGTAGTCATCCAGTCGGCATTCCTAGCGCCATATAGTCTAATTCAAGTCACATTGACTCACTCCTACTGTCACTCTAGAAAATGGCCAAGTGTAACCACTTCCTAAAGCGTAGTATAGCGGGTTTGGGTTTTAATGTCAACCCGGGTCCTAGATTTGATGACGACTCGGTGAATTCTTATTATCTAGCAGTAAAACTTTAGTGCAAGTCTAAACTAACAAACAAGCAAAGTAACTAAACGGTTGTTTTCAAGTCAAGAGAGGTCACCCGGATATGGTTCCCCCTAGACTGCAGTTAAGCCGGATTGCAATTTACCAAGTTCAGTTTTCATGAAAATTATACTGCGGAAGGTTCTTAAACAGTCTGAAGTCTCGACTAAAGGTCTTCAGACCCTCTCAATCTGAGTCTCTAGCGGGCGACTAACCTCCACCGGAGTAAACAGATTGAGGCCCTACGAACCAAACCCCCACTACCGAATTGAATTCGGTACAGAATAGCGAATTGGCTCCTCGACTAAAGTCGCCAATTCACTACCTTCAATTAAGGATACTCTATAAACCTAGGCAGATATTCTCATTCTAGGTCAAAGCAGAAACAACAGGAATTTGATCAGGATTCAAGTCATTCAATCATTCAAACCTCAATCGAATATAATCAATTCATAAAATCTGTACTTGGGTTCATACAATCAGACCTAACATACAAATCTAGGGTTCCCCATACCCAGATGAATGGGGAAACTACTCCATGGAGAAAGAAGCAAAAACAAATTCAGATACGGAAATCATACTGTGAAGATGGATTTCTGCTCCTAGACGTTAATCGACACTTCTCCAAGCTCAAGCCGGGCTCCAATGGTGATGAAGATCAAGCTATGGCACTTGGGAACTCTGGTTCTTCGCTTTCTTTCTCTAGGAATCGCTCTGTCTCTCTAAAACTCGGATCCCTTGAATGTTGGCTTTCTTTTCCTTTAAATTGGCTGCCTGTCACGATACCCGGTCGAAATACCCGGTAGGGTATTTTGGGTCTCGACCGGGTATTATTTAAAACGCGCGTTTCATGCCAGGGGAAAATCCCCAGTCTTCCCCAATAATCCCCGACCGGGGATTTTGCCTTCACGCCCGGGCCCCTCTCTGATTCTCACGGGCGCCCAAAATGATAATACCCGGCCGGGTATTCTTGGTCATGGCCGTGTATTTTCCTCCAGCAGCCCCCTTCGTCCCAACTTTGCTCCTTTCGACCTAGAACTCGTTTCTCCGCCTCGATTCCAACGCCGGGTCCTGAAATATGATATAAACACACAACCTAGCATGAAATCGGATTAAAACACGAAAATCCACATCTCAAACGGCTTCAGAATAGGAGTGAAAACATGTGTAATTATCGGTCTATCAAACTCCCCCACACTTAACCGTTTGCTTGTCCCCAAGCAAACCTAACTCAAACCAATGCAACTCTCCAGACCTCTATAGCAACAAACAACCCCGATCGTAGGTAGAGGACTTCCTAGATCATTTAGCCGCTTACGAGGTCAACCGACGCACAAGTCATCTCATAGCTTCTTCGGCGAGAGCACTAGTCTCGAGTCGGCATCATGGCAAATAGTGAACAGAGGACAAATGAATCGTGGATGAAGAGACTCCCAAAAACAAAATATCATGGACTCACATTTTTTCAAGGTGCTCTATTTTCTTCTTGAAGATGGTTGGAACCCCTTTTCTTTCTTCTTTTTTTTTTCAAGGGTTCCAACCTGTTTTTAGGAAAACGGGGGCTCCCACCTAGCAAAGGTTTTGCGGGAGCCCAGCTCTTACCGCCATGCCAGGAGCGGGTGTCTCGAGCCTCGTGCGGGGGAAAGACATGTAAGGGGGCTGGAGGTAGTAGGTGGAAATTGGGAACGGATTCCCGTCTCCCCTTACACACTTTCGCCCTATTCGCACGGGAGACGTCATTTTAAAGCACATTTTCGAGCACCTGTTCAGCTTCAAAACATGATACAAGAGTCCATGACAGGTAGAGAGTCCACAACACCACACAATTCAAGGGTCCTAAGATCACTAATTCACTCAATCAACCAACACAATATGAAGAAGAAATGAGACTTCTTAAATGCATCAACATCCTCCATAGTGCTACACTACCTCCCTAGGTTGCACATTACTACAGAGACTGTCAATTCAAAGCATACTGAGCAGGCAATTGCAAGGAACACGTACTTGGAGCCCTCAAATTTAAAATTTTGGACAGTGGACTAGGCTCCAAGCACACAAACAGATCTAATGCAGTCAAAAGATAAACAACCCCCCCCCACACACACACTTAAGATCGACATTGCCCTCAATGAAGAAGAGGGAAGGAAAGGGAAACGATGTTACCGGTGTGCACGGACTGCAGGACACTGGAAAAGGACCAGTCAGGATGAAACGGACTGGAGAGAGGACCAGTCGGGACACAGGCACAGCTAAAGGAAACCAAAGAGCTCAAACACAAAACGTTAGGTCCAATGGTCAGCCCAATATTACATCATCCAAAACAAAAGAAAACAAACCAAAGCCAAAGCTATTGGCAATCCGACCCAAAACAAAAGAAATATATGAAAACCGTGGTGGGGTTGCCTCCCCACAAGCGCTTCTTTACCGTCTTGTAGTTGGACGCCCATGGTGGATAATCAGCGTGGTGCAGGAACAGGTGCCTCCAAGAGCGGATCCACATCGCTCTTGAGGTACAGCTTCAGGTGGTGACCGTGCACCCGACGGGTGCAACCACCAGCATTGGTTAGCTCGACCTAGCCATCCGGCAGAATGCAGGCAAGTGAGTACGCGGATGGCCAGGGTGATCGTGATGCAGGAGGTAGGACCAGCTCACAGTGGACTCCACCTTTCTTCCGAGTGGGCTTAGGCACCTGCTGCTTCGGTCGCCACTCCTCTTTGAGCTTTTTATTCGGTGGTGAGGCTGGAGGGAGCGGCGGCGAAGGAGTGAGAGGGGGATCCAGCAAAATGAGAGGTGTAGAAGGATACACGACAGGCTCGTGTACCGGGTCAGAAATAGCATGCACAGGTGTGACATCAATCATAGCACAGTGATCGAATTCAGTCACAGCAAAGGTAGCCTATTCATTTCCAGCACACAGTATCAGTTTACCATCATGCACATCAATAAGGGCCTTGGCGGTGGCAAGAAATGGTCTCCCTAAAATCAAAGGCACATCCACATCCTCATTTATATCCAGAATAACAAAGTCAACAGGATACGTGAATGCACCCACATTAACAAGCAGGTCCTCTATGATACCCCTAGGATGCACAACGGAACGATCAGCTAGCTGGATGCTCATCCTAGTAGGGCTAAGTTCACCTAGGTCTAGCTTTTTGAACAATTTATATGGCATGACGTTTATGCTAGCGCCTAGGTCCGCCAAGGACTTGCCTACATGCATGCTGCCAATAGTAAGAGGGATAGTGAAACTCCCTGGGTCCTTGCGCTTTTCGGGCAGCTTGTTCTGCAGGATAGCAGAACACTCCTCGCTCAGCAGCACTGTCGAGAGATCCCCAAGTTTCTTCTTGTTGGTGAGGAGATCTTTCATGAACTTTGCGTACTTGGGCATCTTCGACAGTGCCTCCACAAACGGTATGCTGATGTTGAGCTGCTTCAACATTGCCATAAACTTGGCAAACTCAGTCTCCAGCTTGTCTTTGTGTAGGCGAGTGGGGAAGGGAAGCTGGGGTACGTGCTCCTTAACCACTGGTTGTGGCTTGGGAGCAGGGGCTTCCTTCTCCACCCGCACTTCTGCATCATCGGCTGAAAGTGCTGAAGCAGGTGGTGATTCGTCCTGCCTGGTCAGGGCAGGATCAGCCGATGTGGGCCTACCACTCCTGGTGAAGATGGCATCCAGCTGCTCGTGCGGCGCGCGAGGGTTGGGGATGGTGGTGGCAGGCATAGTCCCCGGTGCCCTGGTGTTGTTCTGGCGGGCTATTCCTCCAATCTGGTGTTGGAGGTCTTGCAGTATAGCACCCTGGTTCCTCTGACCTGCCTCCAGCGCGGCGATGCTCTAGTCTATCCTGGCGAAATTTGCCTGGCTGGTAGTCATGAATGCCGCTAAAATGTTTTTCAGATCCGTCATCTGATTATCTAGAGCTGGAGCTGCTGCTGGCTCGGCATAATAACGCTGGGGTTGCTGGAATGGCTGCCCCTGCCTAGGCTGGCAGGGCTGCTGCTGTGGTGGTGGCCCCTGCCTAGCCTGGAAGGGCTGCCTCTGCTGAAAACCACCCGCTGGTGCTGGGAAACCAGGTGGTTTAGTGGTGTTGCTGCTCCAGGCAAAGTTGGGATGCTGGCGCCATCCCTCATTGTAGGTATTTCTATATGGGTCAAGGCGCCGAGCATTGGCGATGAAGTCCACCTATTCTTGGGGAGTAGAGGACTCCCTCATGGCCTGACAGTCCTCCACCAGGTAATTCGGGCTCTCACACCACTGACACTGAGCTACTGGAGGCTGTACCTCGGCCCGGAAGGAGACTGTTGGGCTGCTTCAACGTCTGCACCAGCTCAGCCACCTGCTGCTCTAACCCGGACCTGGCCTCCATAGCGTGCACACCACGGTCCCGGGAATTTCTGCCTCTACTGTTCTGCCCCCAGGAATGATCTCGGGCAGCCAAGGTACTAATCTTCTGGTTCAGCTCGGGTGGAGTCTTAGTGAGAACATCCCCTCCTGGGCATAGAGACTCTATCACCCTCTGGCTTTCTGGGGTGAGGGCACTGTAGAAGTTCCCCACTGTGAATGCATCACTGAAGCCATGATGGGGACACTGCCAGAAATATCCCATGTACCGCTCCCATGCATCACGAAGTGACTCGTCTGGCTCTTGGCGGAAGTGAGTGATCTCCCGCTGAATCTCTGTGGTCTTCGATGCCGGATAGTACCTGTGCACGAACTTGTCTGCCAGATCGTCCCAAGAAGTGATGGACAATGGGGGCTGGGTCTCCAACCACCTCTTAGCATTTCCCGCCAGAGAATGGGGGAAGAGGTGAAGGCGGATTGCGTCATCCGGAACACCGTTGAGCTTGAACCCGTTTGTCAGCTGCAGAAAACGGGAAAGATGCACCCGGGCTTCCTCATCCTTCAAGCCATGGAACTGGATGGAGGATGTAATGAGTTGAATCCAGCATGGCTTGATCTCGAAGTTGTTTCCTGGAATGGGCGGATAGAGGATGACCGGGCGGATGTCAGCAATCTGTGGAGTGTAGTAGTACTCCAAGGTGGGACCCGGTGGTGGTGGATGATGATGAACCCCATCTCCCTGGGGATTGGGTTCGTTCCCCAAGAGCTGATTCACTGGAGGTGGGTTGTGATCGCCTTCCATCTCGTACTCGTCCTCGGACTCGCTGCTCAAATGGCCGTCTATACGCTCCACCGTAGCCAGTCTAGCTCGCTGTTGTCTCCGAAGTTGGTGGCAGGTGCGTTCAATCTCTGGATCCAACAGCAGTAAACCTCCTGACTGGCTACGGGTCATGCACTATCTGCACACAATCAAGCAATGCAAACCCGTGAAGGCACAAGTGGGAAAGAACAAAGACTCAATGCGAAAAATGAAAATGCTAAAGTAACAGAAATCACTTTTCTTCAACAACCTAGCCGTCCCCGGCAACGGCGCCAAAAACTTGACTCACTCCAACTGTCACTCTAGAAAATGGCCAAGTGTAACCACTTCCTAAAGCGTAGTATAGCGGGTTTGGGTTTTAATGTCAACCCGGGTCCTAGATTTGATGACGACTCGGTGAATTCTTGTTATCTAGCAGTAAAACTTTAGTGCAAGTCTAAACTAACAAACAAGCAAAGTAACTA
Source organism: Linum tenue (assembly GCA_946122785.1). Taxonomy (NCBI): domain Eukaryota; kingdom Viridiplantae; phylum Streptophyta; class Magnoliopsida; order Malpighiales; family Linaceae; genus Linum; species Linum tenue. Next base: position 27,730,186 of record CAMGYJ010000006.1, read on the forward strand.
AACGGTTGTTTTCAAGTCAAGAGAGGTCACCCGGATATGGTTCCCCCTAGACTGCAGTTAAGCCGGATTGCAATTTACCAAGTTCAGTTTTCATGAAAATTATACTGCGGAAGGTTCTTAAACAGTCTGAAGTCTCGACTAAAGGTCTTCAGACCCTCTCAATCTGAGTCTCTAGCGGGCGACTAACCTCCACCGGAGTAAACAAATTGAGGCCCTACGAACCAAACCCCCACTACCGAATTGAATTCGGTACAGAATAGCGAATTGGCTCCTCGACTAAAGTCACCAATTCACTACCTTCAATTAAGGATACTCTATCAACCTAGGCATATATTCTCATTCTAGGTCAAAGCAGAAACAACAGGAATTTGATCAGGATTCAAGTCATTCAATCATTCAAACCTCAATCGAATATAATCAATTCATAAACTCTGTACTTGGGTTCATACAATCAAACCTAACATACAAATCTAGGGTTCCCCATACCCAGATGAATGGGGAAACTACTCCATGGAGAAAGAAGCAAAAACATATTCAAACACGGAAATCATACTGTGAAGATGGATTTCTGCTCCTGGACGTTAATCGGCACTTCTCCAAGCTCAAGCCGGGCTCCAATGGTGATGAAGATCAATCTATGGCACTTGGGAACTCTAGTTCGTCGCTTTCTCTCTCTAGGAATCGCTCTGTCTCTCTAAAACTCGGATCCCTTGAATGTTGGCCTTCTTCTCCTTTAAATTGGCTGCCTGTCACGATACCCGGTCGGGTATTTTGGGTCTCGACCGGGTATTATTTAAAACGCGCGTTTCATGCCAGGGGAAAATCCCCGGTCTGCCCCAATAATCCCCGACCGCGGATTTTGCCTTCACGCCCGGGCCCCTCTCTGATTCTCACGGTCGCCCAAAATGATAATAACCGGCCGGGTATTCTTGGTCTTGGCCGGGTATTTTCCTCCAGCAGCCCACTTCGTCCCAACTTTGCTCCTTTCGACCCAGAACTCGTTTCTCCGCCTCGATTCCAATGCCGGGTCCTGAAATATGACATAAACACACAACCTAGCGTGAACTCGGCTTAAAACACGAAAATCCACATCTCAAACGGCTTCAGAATAGGGGTGAAAACATGTGTAATTATCGGTCTATCACACATCAACAAATCTCCACCTTGACTTGTATCCTCTTCCTTTGAAATCTCTTATGTACTCTGATCCTTCTCTCCTTCCTTCCATCAAGAAATTTAGCAATTCCAAACAGTGTTGGAACTTGCCATGTGGAACCGGCTTCATGAACATGTTAACGGGATTGTCGGCTGTGCCAACCTTTTTCACCTTAATCCTCTTATATGTCCTCAAGAAATGATACCTCACGTCGGTGTGTTTAGTCTTCTCATGGTGGACTTGATCCTTGACCAAGCATATTGTACTCAAGCTGTCGCAATACATGATAGAGCGTCATTTACACATGTTTTTACCCCCGTTCTTACACCGTTTGAGGTGTTGATTCTCGTGTTTTAGGCCGATTTCACGCTAGGTTGTGCTTGTTTGTGATATTTCAGGTCCTAGTACGTGAATGAAGGCTTAGGAGCGAGTCTGGGGCCGATTGGACGAAGATCGGACGAATGGCGAGGTTTCAAGGAAGCTGCACGGGCAAGCCATGGCACCGCACGGCCGTGCACGTGAGCAAGATGGCCGTGCGCTTTATGCCGAGGCCACGCACGGGCAACCCCTGAAGATCGCATGGCCGTGCACCCTGGCCGTGTGAGAAGCCTGAGGTCGAACTAATTGATACGCCGCGTTTTGGACTCGCACGGCCAAGTGGGTGATCTGCACGGCCGTGCACCTTGGCCGTGCGAGTCGGGAAATCCTGGTTTTAGAGCCTATTCCGAGCCAAAAGTGGGAGAATCGTGTTTTCAGAGCAAAAACAGAGCCCTAGAGAGAGAAAGTGCGAAGAACACATCCTGGAAGCTGTCTTAGAGCTGGATTTCATCGAATCGAGCTTGGAGATCGTCATAGGAGTGGAAATCATCGTCCCGGAGCAGATTTTCCTCATCGTTATGAGTATGACTAATCCGATTCTTGTTTTCTCTTCTCTCTCTATGGAGTAGAACCCTTCTCTCACTTGGGTATGAAGAACCCTAGTTCCTTGTGTTAGGGATTTGATTGTAATGACTTGGGATGATATTACTGTTTGATTTTAATCGAATGATGCATGTTTATTGAATTGATTGGAGTCTGATCAGCTTTTCTCAATTTCTGCTGCAACCTGAGATAGATAGAATCTGATTAGGTTGTTAGAGTCCCTTCATTCGATAGTAGGAGATTGGCTATACGAGAGTTAGCCAGTTTACTGCTTTGTACTGGAATTCAATTCCAGTAGTGGAGTTCTGTGTTCATAGCCTCAGCTTTCTTTCCCGATGAAGACTAGTCGTCTGCCGGGTAGTTAGACTGAGAGAGCTTGGTCAGCTTAAGAGATTCCAAGCTACTGTCGGATCTTCCGCAGTCTAATCAACAGTAAATCAACCCAGGGAATTACAATTGAACCTAACCAGGGAATTAGGGGGACTCAATCCCGAGTGACTCTTTCCTGAATTTGAAAACCGAACAATCTACTGCTTTCTTGTTGCTTTTACTTTTCACAACAATCACTCGAACTAGTTTGCTAGATAATAGAGAATCACGGAGTAAGCAGTAGATCTAGACCCCGGGTTGATAATTTAACTTGCCTGTTACTGCATTCCCGGACTGCGATTACACTTGGTCGCAGTTTGGTGTTGTGTTTTGGCGTGTCAAGTTTTTGGCGCCGTTGCCGGGGACCCCTCTAGGTTATTGGGGAAACGTGAGAATTTGTTACTCTAGCTTTTTATTTACTGCATTTTATCTCTTTCACCTGTGTGCCTTCACGGGTTGCTTCTGCTGATTGTGTGCAGGTAGTGCATGACCCGTAGCCAGTCGGGAGAACTACTACCATTAGACCAGGAGCTTGAACGAACTTGCAGGAACTTCAAGCGGGCTCTAAAGGCGCGACTGGCTGCGGAGGAGGCGCTATCACAGCTGCAGATCGGAGAAGAAGAAGAAGGAGAGATGGGTGATCCGCAGAACCACGCAGTGATCAACCCAGATGAGCAGACCATGGGATCCTACTGGACCGCTAGGGCTGCGGACATGAGGTCAGCCATTCAACACCCTCATGTTCCAGCCAACAACTTTGAGGTGAGCACCTCAGTGATCACCATGCTGCGCGGTTCAGTGGTGTTCCGTGGTAAGGAGGGAGAGTGCCCTCGATCACATCTCAGGCGATTCCACGAGCTCATCGATGGAATCAAGATCAATGGGGTACCAGCAGATGCCATCCAGCTGAGATACTTCCCATTCACTCTGGAGGGGCAGGCCAATGAGTGGCTAGACACTCGACCTCCGGGCTCCATCACCACGTTCGCCAACCTGGCGGACAAGTTCCTCACCCGCTACCATCCTCCATCCAAGACAGCTGATCTCCAGAAGCAGATTACACATTTTTCTCAGGATGAGGATGAGACCATTAGGGATGCTTGGGAGAGATACACCAGCCTCTTTCTCAGGTGTCCCAATCATGGTTTCAACGATGCGTTCAAGGTGGCCACCTTCTATCACGCCCTCTTCCCGGAGGACAAGCAACTGATTGATTCAGTTTGTGGCGGGAACATGCTGACAAAAACCCCGCCACAGCTGAATCAACTCTTCGAAGAGATGGCGGAGAATGGTTACGATTGGGGCACTGCCAGGAGGTCGAGGAGAGCACCCAGCCGAGGTGTACATTCTGTGGGAGCCCATCCCTCTGATTTGGTGCAGGTAGTATCGAAGCTGGTCTCAGCTATCGATCGTTCAGGAATGATTCCAAGGACCGGGCAGCAGCAGGCGATGCTCTGCCAATGGTGCGAAAGCACCCATCACACGGTGGAAGACTGCCAGGCGATGAAGGAATCAACCACACCCCAGGAGCAGGTGAACTTCATCAATAATGTCAGGCGCAATGACCCCTACAGCAACACGTACAATGAGGGGTGGCGCCAGCATCCTAACTTCTCCTGGGCTGGGCCAAATTCCAGACCACCAGTCCCCCAGGGACCACCAGGCTTCCAGCGGCCACCATATCAGCCCAGACAGGGGCAATTCCAGCAGCCACAACAGCCTCTTTATCAGCCCATGCAGGGGCCCGCTGCTCAATCACAGCCGCGACCTTTCCAGCAGCCAGGTACAGCCCCTGCTGCCCCAGTGCAGACTGATCAGATGGCTGAACTGCGGGACTTGGTGGGTTCTCTCGCCAGTGTTAGTGCTCAGAAATTCAACACCTTTGAGCAGTTCATGGAGAAGGCCTCGGGTAAATTCCTGGCCCTTGAAGCTGGTCAGAGGAACACGCAGGCTGTTTTGCAGGATATCCAGACCTAGCTGGGGAGCGTGGCCCAGGCAGTGGCTCAACGGGCTCCTGGTACTCTACCAGGGCAGACCATCCCTCACCCGCCGACCCCGGATGAGCGCTGCAATGCCATCATGACCAGGAGTGGCAAGATGACTGTTGATCCCCCTGCTCGGAAACCGGAAAGAGAGACCCCTGCTTCAGCACTTCCAGCTAATCAGGAAGAAATGGAGAAGGAGGTTGAGGTGCCTGCTCCTAAACCGCAACCAGTGGTGAAGGAGTATGTACCACAGCTTTCCTTTCCTACTCGGTTGCACAAGGACCGACTGGAGACTGAGTTTGCCAAATTCACGGCAATGCTGAAGCAGCTGAATGTCCAAGTGCCCTTCCTGGAGGCACTCTCGCAAATGCCGAAGTATGCGAAGTTTCTCAAAGAGCTTCTCTCCAATAAGCAGAAGCTGAGTGAGCTGGCCACTGTGGAGCTCAGCGAGGAGTGCTTGGCTATTCTGCAGAACAAGCTTCTGCAGAAGAGAAAGGACCCAGGTAGTTTTACTATCCCATGCTCTATTGATAAATTGCATGTAGAGAAGTCCTTGGCGAATTTAGGTGCTAGTATCAATGTTATGCCATATCAACTGTTCAAAAAACTAGGCCTAGGCGAACCCCGTGCTACTAGGATGACCCTTCAATTAGCTGGCAGATCTGTAGTGCATCATAAAGGCATAGTGGAAGACCTTCTGGTTAAGGTTGGCAAATTCACATATCCAGTGGATTTTGTTATCCTAAACATCAGTGAGGACACAGAAGTGCCTCTTATACTGGGAAGGCCTTTCCTGGCCACCGCCAAGGCTCTCATAGATGTGCATGATGGGACCTTAGTTTTGAGGGATGGCGAGGAGCGAATAACGTTTTCTGTTGCTGACACTATACCTGCTTCGTTACCTCTGCATGCTGTATCTCACCAGGAGCACGAGTCTGTCGTGTATCCTTCTGTGCTGCCTATTTTGCAGGACCCGCCTCCCACACCTTCGCCGCCACTCCGGACCACTCCATCATTAAAAGAACAGATCGCGGAGGAGTGGCGGCCGAAACTGCAGGCAGCTAAGCCTGCTCGAAAGAAAGCCGGAGACCACTATGAGCTGGTCCCGCCCCCACCTTGGCCATCCGAGTATTCACTCGCTTGCATCTTGCCGGATGGCCAAGTCGAGCTGGCAAACGCAGGTGGCCACATTCGTCGCGTACATGGCCACCATTTGAAGCTGTACCTCAAGAGCGATGTGGATCCGCTCTTGAAGGCACCTGATCCTACACTTCCCTGAGCATCCATACTGGCGTCCAGCTAAAAGACGGTAAAGAAGCGCTTGTGGGGAGGCAACCCCACCGAGGTTTGCATTTTCTTACTCTTTTTCCTTTGATTTTGTGTGTTTTTTAGTCTTGAGACGTTGATCCAGAGTCAAGTGTCGTTTTTGAGTGAAAATAGGTTGATTTCGGGGCTCCAGAATGTCGCACGGCCAGGTCCTCAACCTGCACGGCCGTGCGGAAATCCCCCCTTGGCCGTGCGAGCTCTCGGTAAAAAGCGCACGGCCAAAAGTGCACATTGCACGGCCGTGCGCTCTGCCTGGCCTGGCCGTGCGTCCGACACGGGCATAGCATTGTCTCGCACGGCCGTGCGGAATTGTCCGCCTGGCCGTGCGAGCTCTCGCTAAAAATGGCACGGCCAAATGTGCCATGTGCACGGCCGTGCGAAATCCTCGGCCAGGCCGTGCCGGCCTGCACGGGCAAAAGCACCCCGTGCACGGCCGTGCGCCTGCCCGTGCGGCCGAGGCACGGCCTATTTATATGGCCTGCATGGCCATTCTGGTCAGAAAACCAAATCCAACTCGCCGGAATCCTCTGCCCTCGCCAGAAAACCGCGACAAACCCACTTTTTTTTATTTTTCCGGCCACTTTGGGTCATTTTTTCACCAAACCAACAACAAACCCACTCTTTCTACACCCAAAGCGGCCGGAATCCTCTTCCTTTACTCGATTTGCTGCACTCGAATGTCCTTTGTGGTGGTTGTCCAGGTTGTTATTGAGGTTGTTCATGTATTGATGTTTGAAAACCAGTGCGATTCACGTGTTCTGTGCCTTTATGACTTGTCCCCAATGTTGGTCGATTCAAATATGTAAGCTTACCTGGTGTCTGACTTGGTTTGCTTGGGGACAAGCAAACGGTTAAGTGTGGGGGAGTTTGATAGACCGTCATTTACACATGTTTTTACCCCCGTTCTTACACCGTTTGAGGTGTTGATTCTTGGCCGATTTCACGCTAGGTTGTGCTTGTTTGTGATATTTCAGGTCCTAGTACGTGAATGAAGGCTTAGGAGCGAGTCTGGGGCCGATTGGACGAAGATCGGACGAATGGCGAGGTTTCAAGGAAGCTGCACGGGCAAGCCATGGCACCGCACGGCCGTGCACGTGAGCAAGATGGCCGTGCGCTTTATGCCGAGGCCACGCACGGGCAACCCCTGAAGATCGCATGGCCGTGCACCTTGCCCGTGTGAGAAGCCTGAGGTCGAACTAATTGATACGCCGCGTTTTGGACTCGCACGGCCAAGTGGGTGATCTGCACGGCCGTGCACCTTGGCCGTGCGAGTCGGGAAATCCTGGTTTTAGAGCCTATTCCGAGCCAAAAGTGGGAGAATCGTGTTTTCAGAGCAAAAACAGAGCCCTAGAGAGAGAAAGTGCGAAGAACACATCCTAGAAGCTGTCTTAGAGCTGGATTTCATCGAATCGAGCTTGGAGATCGTCATAGGAGTGGAAATCATCGTCCCGGAGCAGATTTTCCTCATCGTTATGAGTATGACTAATCCGATTCTTGTTTTCTCTTCTCTCTCTATGGAGTAGAACCCTTCTCTCACTTGGGTATGAAGAACCCTAGTTCCTTGTGTTAGGGATTTGATTGTAATGACTTGGGATGATATTACTGTTTGATTTTAATCGAATGACGCATGTTTATTGAATTGATTGGAGTCTGATCAGCTTTTCTCAATTTCTGGTGCAACCTGAGATAGATAGAATCTGATTAGGTTGTTAGAGTCCCTTCATTCGATAGTAGGAGATTGGCTATACGAGAGTTAGCCAGTTTACTGCTTTGTACTGGAATTCAATTCCAGTAGTGGAGTTCTGTGTTCATAGCCTCAGCTTTCTTTCCCGGTGAAGACTAGTCGTCTGCCGGGTAGTTAGACTGAGAGGGCTTGGTCAGCTTAAGAGATTCCAAGCTACTGTCGGATCTTCCGCAGTCTAATCAACAGTAAATCAACCCAGGGAATTACAATTGAACCTAACCAGGGAATTAGGGGGACTCAATCCCGAGTGACTCTTTCCTGACTTTGAAAACCGAACAATTTACTGCTTTCTTGTTGCTTTTACTTTTCACAACAATCACTCGAACTAGTTTGCTAGATAATAGAGAATCACGGAGTAAGCAGTAGATCTAGACCCCGGGTTGATAATTTAACTTGCCTGTTACTGCATTCCCGGACTGTGATTACACTTGGTCGCAGTTTGGTGTTGTGTTTTGGCGTGTCAATACACCACTACATGATCATGATGTAGACCTAGATCACCAACCAACCACTTCAACCATATTCCCTCCTTGGCAGCTTTTGTCAATGCCATGTACTCTGCTTCAGTAGTAGACAATGTCACTGTCAACTACAGAGTTTCCTTCCAACTCACTACAAAACTCCCAAGAGTGAACTGTTCATCGATATCCTCGTGTCAACATCTCCAGGATAGCCAGAATCTGAATAACCAGCCACTATGCACTCCGTATCACTTCCGAAGCTAGTCCCCACATCATATGTACCCTTAAGGTACCGGAAGATCCTCTTCACATCCCGTCAATGTTCATTCCCAGGTTATATCATGAATCTGCTGACAACACTAACAACATGTGCAAAATCAGGTCTAGTGCATACCATAGCATACATCAAACTACCTACTGCACTAGCATATAGGACTCTTGAGATGTACTCCTTCTCAGCCTCTGACTGTGGTGCATAAACAGAGGATAGATGAATATTTTAAGCACTAGGAGTATTCAAAGGATTTGCTGAAGATATGCCAAACCTGGATAGTATCTTCTGGATGTAGCTCTTTCGTGACAAGAAAAAGATTATTCTTCTATCTATCCCTGTAAATCTCCATACCCAAAATCTTCTGAGCAGCTCCCAAATCCATCAACTCAAACTCAGCACTAAGAAGCTCCTTTAACTTCTGGATATCACACTTTGACCTCGCAGCTATAAGCATATCATCCACATACATAACCAGATAGATCATCGAACCATCCTTAACCTTGCTATGATATACAAAACAATCATAAAGGACTTTTGTTGTATCCTAGCTCAAGCATGTAGTTGTCAAACCTCTTGTACCACTGCCTCGGAGATCGCTTAAGTCCATACAAGGACTTCTTTAGCTTACAAACATAGTCTTCTTTTCCTGGAACCTGGAATATGAGTCATATAAACTTCTTATTCCAACTCTCCATGTAGGAAAGTTGTCTTCACGTCTAGCTGCTTGAGCTCCAAGTCCTAATGTGTCATTATTGCTAGTAACACCCTGATCGAAGTGTGTCTGACCACTGGTAAGAAAATCTCATTGTAGTTAACTCCTTCCCTCTACGAGAAGCCTCTTGCAACTACTCGAGCTTTAAAATTAATGCCCTCTTCAAAAGCCATTCCTTCCTTCTTCTTGTAGATCAACTTGTTTGTAACAATCTTCCTTCGCTGTGGGCTTTTGACCAACTCCCAAGTCTGATTCTGTCATGGGATTCCATCTTGTCTCCCATTGCAGCAAGCCACCGAGCGGCTTTGCCACATGAAACTGCTTCTATGGAGGACTATGGTTCACCTGCATGGCTGCATCCACTTCTTCAGCCACCTGAAAAGCATACGCCACCATGTCCTTGAATCCATACCTCTGTGGAGGTGCTCCTGCAGTCGCTCTCTTCGGTCTACCGGAAGCTATAGACTATTGAGCTCGTGCACTGGACTGTGAAGTTTTTAGCTCGTCATATACATCCTCATGTTTATCTTCTCCACATTGGTGCTCAAACTCACTCTCTTTGAGAGTTTGCAGCTCCACATGTTTATCAACATTCCTGCTATCTCAATCAACAGTTACCTTCAACATGGGGTTAAAAATAGGTTTCTCATCAAATATCACATCATACTAGTATAACTCTATGCCCAGAAGGTGACGAGACTCGAAATCCCTTAACTCCATCTCCAAAACCCACGAATACACCCTTCTTTGCTCTTGGATTCAGTTTACCCTCATTCACATGATAGTAAATAGGACAACCAAAAACTTTCAAGGAAGAGTAATCAGCAGGCTTACCACCACAACTCAGAAGGAGTTTTGCACTCGATACCTATGTGAGGTCCACGGTTGATGAGGTAGCACGCCATGTTTACTGCTTATTCCCAGAACCTCCTCCCAAGTCTAGCATTAGAGAGCATGCACATTGCTTTCTTCGACAATGTTTGGTTCATATATCCAGGAACCACACATCGCCAGGATGTGCCTTCTCATCTACAGCCAAGGCGAGATAATCTTCTGAACTATTGTACAATTCTGCCACGCCAACTGGGCATTGGTTCTTATGTTTCCCTCTCTTTCTGGGATAGTTGTACTTCTAGTGCCCCCACTTCCTTACAGATGTGATAGTTATCGCTTGGTTGTGGACCGGGACCCTTAGAATTTGAGTTTCTGTTCGATTTCTGTTAACCACATTTCTTCTTTCCCTTTCCACCTAAAACAGCCAACCCCGATGCTTCACCACCTGTACCAGATCCAGACGCCTTATGTCTGATCTCTCTCGTATGAAGAGCAGATCTGACATCCTCCAACGACAAGCTATCTTTACCAACGATAAAAGAATTCACAAAATTATCATATGAACTCGGCAAAGAATAAGCAAGATTAGGGCATCATCTTCGTCATCAACCTTAACATCTATATTGCATAAATCTAACAAAATAGAATTAATTTGTTCTAGATGTTCCCTCAAAGGTGTACCTTGTTGCATCCTCAAGCTGGAAAAACCGCTGCTTGAGATGCATCTTGTTGGTTAAGAACTTTGTCATATACATACTCTCCAGCTTCAACCACAAGCCCGTAAAAGTCTTCCCAACAACGACTTCAATGATGATGTCTTCAGACAACGATAGCATGATGTTCAAGTGGGCCTTCTCCTCTAGGGTATTCCAATCATCATTGACTGCTGCCTTCTTCTGTTTTGTAGACAGCGGATCCATAGTCTTTGTTGTTTCAATAAAGCATGCATCTTAATATGCCATATATCGAAACTATTCTTCCCCGTGAACTTCTCGATTTTATATTTATCATCGTCATTTAGGGGTGGCACTTCGATTATTTCGGTTATAACCGGTAATCGATCGGCCGGTTATCGGTTAACCGAAATAACCACTCGCCCTACCAAAAACTGCCCGAAATAGGCTTCGGTTTCTTGTTTATCTCGGTTATCAATAAACCGAACCAATTTTAAGACCAAAATCCATTTCGTCCAGCCTCCGATAACCGACCGAAGTTCGGCTACTTCGGTTACCAGTTAGTGGATAACCAGCCGGTTATCAGTTTAACCGGCCAGTTAACCAATAATCGGTAACCGAACTACCACCCCTATCTTCATTCTTGAATCTTTGACATGGAATCAGAACCTCGCGGCTTCATATTCTGAGTTTTTGTCTGTGCTTGCTTATGCGCTCTGGGATATCTGCTCGTACTCCTCGCATTCGCGTTCTTGGTGTGTGGTTCTTGATTTTTTCTTCTTGTTGGTTCCTCGTTTCATCTTTTCCTTTTCTCGATAAGCTATGGAAAACTCTAGGGGCGACACCATCTTCATCCGCTTCACGGGTAAGAACTATGCTCTCTGGGTTTTTAGTTCAAGCTTCATGTTCAGGGTCGTTGATCATTGCCTTTTGGCGATGGTTCAGCTCAAGAACCAGCTATGGAGGCTACGCCCAAAGCCAAGAAAGATTGGGCGGCGTCAAATGTTGTGGTTATGACTTTGTTGTTGGGCTCGATGGATCAGGGTATTACCTTGAGTTTGTGGGGTTTTCATACGGCATTGGTGATGTGGCAGCATCTCACCAATCTCTATTATAAACCCAACGCCTCCTGCAAATTTGATATCGAGTGAGATTTTCGTCCTCTGGCACAGGGAGACTCTTATGTGACTACGTAGTAACAACAGGTTGTTACACTCTAGACTTAACATGATCACTTGACGAGCTCCTTGTTTTCTAGTGAGGATTCGGAGAGGTGATTCGCGAGCGTGCGAGCACTCAAATTATGCATTTTTTTATTAACTTTCGGCCTAAATTTGAAGGAATTCGAGCCTCAATTCTTCATCGTAATGTTGAGACTATGAAGGAAATTCTTAGTGAGCTTCTCCGTGAGGAAACTCGTCTGCGTAGTCAGGCAAAATTGGGCATTCATGCTACTGATTCTCCGACTGCCTTTGCGGTTCGGGAAGGAAACCTCAGTTTTATCCAACTGTAAAGAGCGAGATTATTTGTCATTACTGTAAGGAGCCTGTAAATATCACTGTAAGAAGAGGAACGTCTACAATTATTGTAAGAAGAAGGGTCACTTGATTGCGGAATACTCTAAGAAGAAGAACTTGTGCAACTACTGCAAATACGAAGGCCATCTTATTACGGATTGTCATATGCTTGCTCGGCATGGATGTGGCCGAGCTGGTGGCCCTTGCAGTGGCTCTACTTCGGGGGCTGCCTACGCGACTTCGGCCATTGGGATAGAGGCGACTCCTATTACTTCTACTGATGTTTGTCATCTTGTTCATGAGGCGCTGAAGGAGGCCTTACTTACTTCAGCCTTTGACACAGGTACAGACTCTTACTCTACTCCTTGGCATTGGCTCTGCTGCCTATAATCATATGACTAGCTCTCGACATGCTTTTTCCACTCTTGGTCCCTTGGTTCCGTGTCTTTATTTACATGCTGCAAATGGCTCGATCATGTATGTTAAGGGTGTTGGTCATATTGCTCAGCTTAACATCTCTTAGCCGGATATGTTATTTTTACCCCAAGCTTGTGTCGAGTCTTGTTTAGGTGGGCCAGCTAGTTGAAGATGGGTGTCGGGTTATTTTTGAGAACGTCGGGTGTATTGTGCATGACACGAAGATGGGGAAGGAACTCGTAAGACGGGGCGAACATTTCTGCTGGATTCTTATTCTCGGTCGGGGTTGTCAACTGGACATGTCCGTGAGACACTACATGGCCAAGATACTAGTACTTTAGTTGGCCGAGATGGAAATCAGTTGGCGGCTGCTGGGAAGAATTAATTCAGTTTTCGTAGTAATGATTTGGTTTCTTCAGTGAATTTACCTAACTGGGATTTAAGGCATTTTCGATTGCGTCATCTCAATTCTGTGAGACTTCGTACTATGTTTAAGAATAAGTGGTTATCTGTAACTTTTTTGAATGTGTTCATTGTTTGCAAGCTAAAATGACACATAATTCATTTACTTTGAGCATTACTTTTTATTATGAATCATTTGATCTTGTGCATACTAATCTATGGAGTCTGTCACCGGTGACTTCTCGACTGAGATTTCGCAACTTTGTGTTATTTGTGGATGATGCAACACGTTTTACTTGAGTCTACTTTCTTCGTCCAAAGTCCGAGTTGTTTACCGTAGCACAACAATTCTTTGACATGGTTTCTTAGTTTAATCGGACAATCAAGATACTACGGTCAGATCAAGGAGGGGAGTTTACTTCAAATCCTTTATAGAATCTGCTGAAGGAATGAGGTATTATTTTGAAACGATCTTGCCCTGTTACTTCACAACAAAATGGTTTGGTGGAACAGAAGCATCGTCGCGTTCTTGAGCTGGCCCGTGCTATTTTGTTTCACTAGCTGGTGCCTTTGGGATTTTGGGTTGAAGCTGTTCATACCACTATTTACTTTATCAATCGATTTATTACACCTATTCTGCAACAACGAAGTCCGTATCAGGAACTATATTCTTGAGTACCAAACTATGGTTGGTTGTGGGTGTTTGGGTGTGTATGCTATGTTCTTTTAGCTCGTCTAGAAAGGAAAAATCTCACACTCAAATTTGTTAAATCTGTTTTCTTGGGTTATTACGAGAAGCATAAAGGATATGTGTGTTACGAGGTTGATGCTCGCTGAGTATGTGTGTCTTGTCATGTGGTGTTTCTTGAGCATATGCTCTACTATGGATCTTCCAGCTCAACTCTCGCAGGTCCACCAAATTTGGAATTCTAAAGCCCATTCGACGTTCCCACTTCTAACATGAGCTGAGTAATATGGATTCATACAATTCCTCCTCTTCGAATGATGCTCCTACAACTAGTTCATCCTCAACAAGCTCCTCATCTTCTTCACATTCCTCTCCTAGCAGAAGTTCTACATCATCATCCCTGGGTTCCATCTCACGCTCTGACCCTTCGCACACCAATGGCTCGTCGTCCATGTTTGAATCTTCTGCTACATCACTTTAACTCCAATACGTGGACAATGTTGTTCCAAAGCTGCGTTGGTCTACTCGATCGAATAAAGGCCAACCGCCTGCTCATCACTCTGATTTTGTAGTGTTCTCTACTCCTGCTATTGTGGTTCCAACGACCTATAAGCAGGCTAAAGGACACTCCAAACGAGACAATGCAATCTTAGTGGTAACTCAAGCTCTAACATGTGGGACTTGGTCCCTTGATCTCCTGAGTTTTCCGTTATTGGTTGTAGGTGGGTATTTACTTTGAAAATGAATCCAGATGACACAATGGAAAGGTTCAAGACTCGGTTAGTGGCACAGGGTTTTCGACAGGAATATGGTATTGATTATGCAGAGACCTTTGAGTTGGTTGCGAAGATGCAGACAGTTCAAAGTCTGTTAGCAGTTGCCGACATGAAGAAGTGGTCATTAATTCAGCTCGATGTGAAGAATGCCTCCCTTCATAGAGATCTTAAGGAGTAAATATACATGAAACTTCCACCAGGTTATACGAGGGGTGATAGCTCTATGGTATTTCATCTTCGTCGTTCGTTATATGGATTAAAACAAGCTCCACGTGCGTGGTTTAAGAAGTTTCAAGAAACAGTGGTTTAGGCTAGTTTTGTGCAAAGTGATAGTGACCCGTCGTTATTTTTGTGTAGCATGACGAGGGGATTGACTATTATGTTGATATATGTTGATGATATGGTGCTTAGTGGGGATGATGTCGAAGGAATCTAGGAAGTCACCTAGACCCTACGGCCTGCGTTTAATTTGAAAAAACTTGGTAACATATCATATTTCTTGGGGTTGGAGATTCATCTTTCTCCTGCGGGAATTCACTTTGGTCAACGAAAATACGTGATGGACTTACTTGAAGAAGCTCAGATGGACGAGTGTGATATGATCCCATTTGGCTCAATCTACAAGCCAGAATGGATTGAATCAAAATCCATCTCAAGCTATGAAATGAAACCCAAATTTTGCCCAAGTGTTTTATCCGTTTCAGGTACCTTACTTGGCACTCTGGTTTCTTCCAATTGGATCAATGGAAATGGTCAAATGAATTCTTGTTTTGAAGCTGGTGAGTTTCTCTACAAGATAGAGTATTTTGGAGCTCAAGAAAAAGACAAGAGGGTCATTGTTAAAGCTCCTCAAAAAGCTATGTTGAAACTGGAAGTCTGCCAAAATTTGGCTAAGTGTCAGAACCAGTTTGAGTACCCTACTTTGGAGGACTATTCGAAGCACATGGGAAGAGTCGAGGCTGGAGCTTTGTACAGCATGAAAGTACAGGTGATTTGCTACAACGGCGAGGAGTTGGTTGATCGAAACACTACCTTGAAGTCTTCAAACGAAAGCCTGCAAGATTGTATGAAGACTGACCAAAACTGCTTTGCAGCCCAACAATCCGAGTCCTTTGCGGATTAGGATTTCTTTAATCCTTGTTCTGTTTGCATTAGAATTTTGTGTTTGTTTTTGTTTTGACTTTCGTAGAAGATATTTAGCTAGCCTAGGTCTATTTAAAGCTTTCAATTACGTTGTAATCGTCAGATTTTATTGAATTGGATACAAGCTTGAGTTTGGTTCACAAAGCATGTTGCTTCGTGAGTTTGAGAGTTGTTTAGAAGGATTTCTAAGCAGCTTGAGTGCTTGTATCGTTCAGCTAATCACGTTGTTCGTGGTCGAGCTTCTACCTATAGTTTACGATCCTTTCTCCCTTCGTGATAATTGCACGAAACTTCCACCAACACACATTCAAACCATACCCTGTTTGTGGAGTTCTTGCTCGAGGAAACTCTTGGACTCCTTAGCTGTGCTATTCTGGTCAATAAACCTCATCTAGGGTTTCATCAGAGTGTATAACTTGCGCAACTTCGATGGAACAGAATATGAAGCTGAGACAGGCAGATGGTGATATGTTGTCTAATGGATCACTGTGTCACAGTATAGTAGGAAGTTTGATCTATCTGACTCATACGAGGAGTACAAGCGGTGAGTCAATTCATGTCAGCCCCTCGGACAATCCACTGGTCTGTAGTATAACGTATTCTGCGTTATCTCATGGGCATCCAGGATGTCAGATTGTTATTTCCAGTCGGAGGAGAGTTTATGATTGAAGCTTATGCGGATGCTGATTATGCTGGTCGTCTTGATACAGGTCACTCGACTTCGGGATGTTGTGTGAAAGTGGGTAGTTCATTTATTTTGTGGCGGTGCAAGAAGCAGAATCAGTTTTCCAAACCATCAACTGAAGCATAGTATCGTTCCATGAGTGAGGTGGCATCCAAAATTACCTGGTTGTGTCATTTACTGGCCGAATTGGGAGTTCATGTTATGACACCAGTTAGCCTCTATGTTGACAATGCCAGTATCATTCGGATAGCGAAATCCCGTTGTACACGACAGGACGAAGCACATCGAAGTACATATTCACTATATTGGACTGTTGGTGACAAAAGGTTCGGTGGAGTTAGCATATATCACTTCAAAAGATCAGACAACAGATTTATTGACTAAGGCAGTGTCATCTACTCGGCATTGGTTTCTAGCACACAAATTGATGTTGCGCAAGCACCATCAAATTGAGGAAGAGTATTAGAAGTTAGGAGTATCTAAATGTAATTGATCTTTTAGGGTTATGGTTCAGCCTAGTATATATATGTTGAAGAGGCTGATTTGTATCTGTAACAAGTACGTGAATAATAAGCGCAAACTCTGCCTTGTGCCATGGACTAGTCTTAACGATCATCGTTGAGGAAAGTACGTAAATCTTGTGTCTCGTGTTCGTGTTTTTGTGTGATTAATTTGATCTTTGACAGTCCCCCCATTCCTCGCTCCCACTAGTGAAGAACTGCATCCTACTTCCATCTCACAATTGAATGAAGATCAACATCTATTATTTCCCCTGGCAAGAGTAGAGGAAGATCAGGATACATAGCACCATAGCAGAGCAACATCGATACCAGTAATAATATTAACATATACCACAACCAATACCAATGCTAGTACACTTTCATCATATACTAGCAAGATCAACCAATACCAGTACTTACAGTTGAAGTACCAATCTAAATGAAAACAAAAATGACCTCTACCATAACATTATCAATCATTGTCACTACATTCCAGGCCCGCTTTGGGCTTGTTTACATGTCTAAATCATTCGTCGGACGTGCATACCACTACGAGTTGCTTTACTTTTGAATACCAATAATAGTATGATGGACCTACAGGTCACGAGGGCTCAAGCAACAATCATGCAAGGGGTGATGGGTTGTCTCGTGGCTGAAGAGAAGCCCAAATCAGTTGGGGTTAGCTGCTGCTCATTTAGGAATCTAGGATTTGATTTCTTGTTTTGATTCAGTTTGTTAGTGGAGTTGATGTCTACGTAGCTGTTAGGATTTTTCCAGCTTTGATAGGTGTAGGGAGATTAGATGGATTCTCCAAATCTTAGGAGATCTGGGTATCAATTTGTGAACATCGATCGTTAGGCTTTCTCCTTTATATAGAGAGGGTTGAAATGAATAAGAAGCAGCAGAATATTAACTGGAAAAAAGAGCAGCAACTCTGGCTGGTTCTCGCCACAAGAAGAATTCTACTCCCCTAATTTCCAAGTTCCAACATTTGGTATCAGAACACGAATCCATGGCTCCCAAACCTGCTGCAGAAAACGATAGGATGGAATCTCTGGAGGCTAACTTGGAGGCTCTTCAGGTAGAAATCTGAACTGCCATTCCTGACGACGTCCGCCTAGTTGAGAACTCAGTCGCAGCATTGGGGGGTTTTGTCGCTGATTTAGGAGGATGTTTGCAGGCCCTCGAGGGTCACTCTACTGCCACCCAGACCAGCATAAACGAGATCCTTCGTCTCCTCCAACAACGCGGCCTTCCCACCTCCGAAGTTCACCACTCCTCGGCAGTGTCGAATCTCCCGTTCCACCGAGTCGATAGATGAGATGAACGCACTGAGGAAGAACAGGAAGTTCAACGCGAAGGCCGACAAGAAGAACCACGCAATGCAATGGAGGATCGGCGTGGAGTACCCGAGTACTACGAATGCTGAGAAGATCAACACCGACATGGGCGGTATGATCGTCACGAGGATCCTCACCGATCGTTTTGTCCATCCCGTTACACTAAGTCAGAACCAATTTTTTGAATACCAAAACCTGGAGGAAGACCAAAAGGTTCTGCTAGCCTATTATCACTTGGAAGGGGAGGCTAATCAGTGGTGGCGTTGGTTGCAGAAATCGTATATTCAATACGGCATCCAGATCACTTGGGAATTATTTTCTGGTGAATTATGGACTGACTTCTGGTCGGTCAATGATGATGATGCAGATGAGGCTCTGACTCGAATCCGAAAAATCGAAACTCTTTGCAATTATCGATGGGAGTTCGAGCACCTCGGTAACAAGGTTCATGCTTAGTAGGCTTTAGTAAGAGCGTTCATGGGTGGCCTCAAGCTCGAGATTTTCGAGACCCTGCATCTCTTTTGATCGGATTCATTGAAGGAAGCCATTCGCCTTGCACGAATCCGTGACGAACAGGTTGCTCGAACAAAGTTACTAGATGCTACTAGTCATTCAAATGAATTGTCTGACAAATCAAAATCCTTCTCGATCAAACGCTTGCCATAGGATGAACAACAAGGGGTGACTGTGTTCATGTGCAGTGGCTCCGTTGATGATTTTCTTGGTGATTACGGATTTGGGGACAAGTCCATTGTTCCAGAGGAAGGCAATGATGGACCTGCAGGTCGCGAGGGCTCAAGCAACAATCGTGCAAGGGTTGATGGGTTGTCTCCTGGATGAAGAGAATCCCAAATCCGTTGGGGTTAGTTGCTGCTCATCTAGGAATCTAGTAGTTAGGATTTGATTTCATTGATTGCTTGTATTGATTCAGTTTGTTAGTGGAGTTGATGTCCACGTAGTTGTTAGGATTTTTCAGCTTTGATAGGTGTAGGGCAAGGTTGTTAAACCCCTATCGGACCCTGGTTGGACCCGATCCGAACAAACTCGGGCTTTAAAACGGCCTCCAGAAAGCCCTCAGTTTGACCCCTAAGAGGGAGAAGAAGAGAGGAAGGGAGATTTTTTTTTTTTTTTTACGAAGGAAGTGAGATGGTGGGTGGGTTATAGAGATTAGGTAGATTTTTTTTTTGTAAAATAAGTTTTTAATTGATACATGTAAGATAAATGTCATTTCAGTCAATAAATCTTTAATTACTACTTTATTTGTATATATATTTAGAAAACGTCTAAAATGGCTCAAAGCGGTCAGACCCCGACCAGACCATTAAACCTCAATTCCCTTACTTCACCAGCTCAATGACTTAAACCGGTTTGACAACCTTGGTGTAGGGAGATCGGATGGATTCTCCAAATCTTAAGAAATCAAGGTATCAATTGTGAACCCAATCGTTAGGCTTTTTCCTCTATATATAGAGGATTGAAATGAATAAGAAGACGCAAAATATTAACTGGAAAAAAAAAAGAGCAGCAGCTCTGACATGTTCTCGCCACAAGAAGAACGCTATAACTCCCCTGATTTTCAAGTTCCAACACAGTACTACTTTATCATTGAATACCAATACCAGTGCACCATTTTCATTCTCTGTTGAATGTATCTCAATTGTGAACAGGTCTATATTCTTCCTTTCCCGACGCCGTCGAACGGGAACAAAGCTGTATTGAAGAACTTTTCTGGTCTTTGAGGCTAGTCCACAAATGTCATCATCTGTTGGAAAAGTCTCCTCCATTATAAGCAAGTCCATCTTCTTACCTTCTCAGCACCGACGAACGGTGGACGGAGCTATATTGCATAGCTTTTCTCGCTCTTGGAGGCCACTTTTCAATCTCATGGAATACTAAACGTTAGAGCTTAATCGCCATATGCCACCCCTAATGGATTCGTGTATTCAATTTCCTTCTGTTGATGTGACTTGAATCAGACTATCAGTCGCTACGACTGGATTAGTTGGAGGTCTCGTTGGCCGGTCAGCGATTAGGGTCCAGGGGCAACGCCCCGGTGGGGGTGCAGGGGCAACGCCCCCCGGCCCGCGGTGTATGGGCTCAATGTTATTTGGGTTCAGGTTTTGGGCCTGGTCTGTAACCATTTCCTTTGCCATATTGGATTAGGTTTAGACCCACATTAGGAAGTATAAATACTTCTCATCTCCTCTGTACTATGTAATCTCTTCGATATAGTGAAACTTGCTCTCTCTCTCGCCCGTGGACTAGCTAACACGCATCATATTAGTAAACCACGTAAATCTTGTGTTTTTGTTTTTCGATTCTCGCTTTCGTGTTCTTGATTTATCGATTTCGACGATTTCCCGATTCTTAGCAGAGCATTTATAACAAGTGGTATCAAAGCCGTGGCTGGAAATCAGGCTAAGGTTTTTTCGATTCAGACAAATGACGTCGGTGAACATAAGATCGAAAAGTTCACGGGGAAGAACAGCTTCGCTATATGGCAGATCAAGATGCAGGCTTTATTGAAACAGTAAGGGTTGTGGGGGGCGCTGTCTGCGAAACAGAAGAAGGCAGCGGTCGATGACGATGAGTGGAATACCCTGGAGGAGAATGCCCACTCGACCATCATGTTATCGCTGTCTGATGACGTCATCATTAAAGCCGCTGCTGAGAAGACTGTCGCGGGCTTGTGGTTAAAGTTGGAGAGTCTGTATATGACGAAGTCTTTAACCAACAAGCTGCATCTCAAGCAACGGTTGTTCAGCTTGAGGATGTAAGAAGGTACACCTTTGAGGGATCATCTAGAACAGCTTAATTCTATTTGCTAGACTTACGCAATATAGATGTTAAGGTTGACGATGAAGATGCTGCCCTAATCCTACTTGTGTCTTTGCCGAGTTCATATGAGAAATACGTGGATTCTTTTATTGGTGGAAAAGATAGCTTGTCGTTGGAGGATGTCAGATCTTCTCTTCACACGAGAGAGATCAGGCATAAGGCATCCAGTTCTGGTACAGGTGGTGAAGCATCGGGTTTGGCTGTTATAGGTGGAAAGGGAAAGAAGAAATATGGTAAAGGGAATTCGAACAAGAATTTCAAGGGTCCCGGTCCACAGTCAAGTGATGCTTTTCACAACTGTAAGGAAGTGGGGCATTGGAAGTACAACTGTCACAAGAGAAGAGGGGAACAGAAGAACCACGGTTCAGTTGTCGTGTCAAAAGTGGACAACAGTTCTGAAGACGATCTCGCATTGGCTGTAGATGAGAAGGCACATTGTGGTGATGTGTGGTTTTTGGATATTGCAGCCTCATACCATATGTCTCCGAATAGGGATTGTTTCACAACCTACGAGCAGATAGATGTTGGTACATGGTCATGGCAAATGGAGTTGTCTGCAAGGTTGTTGGAATCGGGTCCATAAAGGTTCAGGCACATGATGGTTCGTTTTGTACCGTGAATGATGTCAGACATGTTCCACGAATGACAAAGAACCCGATCTCCTTGAGTCTACTCGACAGCAAAGCCCTCAGTTTCAAAGGAAAAGGTGGAGTTGTGTATGTCTTCAAGGGTTCGAGGAAGGTACTGAAAGGCGTGAAAGGTGGTACCTTGTATGCATTATAAGGAAATGTGCTGTCAGGTTCTGCTGCAGTTGCATCGTCTCAGGTTCATTATGAAGATATGACCACTCTCTGACACATGAGACTGGGGCATATGAGTGAACGGGGGATGCAAGTTCTATCGAATAGGGATCTTCTTTGCGGGCACAAGGTGCAGACATTGGAATTCTTTGAACATTGTGTGTTTGGGAAGCTACATCGCAGCAAGTTTCCCAGGAAGGGTATCCACCGGACAAAGGGGATACTGGATTACCTCCACTCCGACTGTTGGGGTCCTTCACGAGTTGAATCCATTTGAGACAACATGTATTTTCTATCTATTATTGATGATAATTCGAGATTTACTTGGATTTTCATGATGCAGCAGAAAATTGAGGCTTACACGAAGTTCAACCAGTGGAAGACATTGGTGGAGAATCAGACCGGGAAGAAGATCAAGAAGCTGCGAACGGACAATGGTCCAGAGTTTTGTAATTCTGAGTTCAACGAATTCTGCAAGGATGAAGGGATTGCCCGTCATCGGACCATTAGAGATACACCCCAGCAGAATGGCGTTGCAGAAAGGATGAACCAGACATTGTTGGAGAGAGCACGATGCATGCTCTCTAATGCTAGACTAGAGAGAAGATTCTGGGCAGATACAGTGAACATGGCTTGCTTCCTAATCAAACGTGGACCTCACACAGGTATCGAGTGTAAGACTTCTTATGAAGTGTGGTATGGTAAGCCTGTTGATTACTCTTCACTGAAAGTTTTTGGGTGTCCTATTTATTATCAAGTGGATGAGGGTAAGCTGAAACTCAAGGGAAAATAAGGGTGTATTTGTGGGTTACGGAGATGGAGTTAAGGGATTTGAGTCTGGTCACCTTCTAAGCATCGAGTTATACTCGGTAGAAATGTGATATATGATGAGAAGTCTATGTTTAACCCCATGTTAAAGGTTACTGTTGTTGAAGGTAGTAGGAATGTTGATAAACAGGTGGAGCTGCAAACTCTCAAAGAGAGTGAGTTTGAGCACCAAGGTGGAGAAGATCAACATGATGAAGATGTCTCTGCAGACCCAAAAACTTCAGAGTCCAGTGCACGAGCTCAACAGTCTATGGCTTCTGGTAGACCGAAGAGAGCGACTGTAGGAGTACCTCCACGGAGGTATGGCTTCGAGAACATGATGGCGTATTCATTTCAGTTTGCTGAAGAAGTGGATGTGGGAGAGTCACAGTCCTATAGAGAAGCAGTTTCAGGTGGTGAAGCTGATCAATGTCTTGCAGCAATGGGAGATGAGATGGAATCCCATGACAGGAATCAGACTTGGGAGCTAATCAAACGACCACAGGGAATGAAGATTGTTACAAACAAGTGGATCTACAAGAAGAAGGAAGGAATCACTTCTTAAGAGGGCATGAAATTTAAAGCTCGGGTGGTTGCACGAGGCTTCTCGCAGAGGGAAGGAGTTGACTACAATGAGATTTTCTCACCAGTGGTCAGACATACTTCGATCAGAGTGCTACTAGAAATAGTGGCGCATTATGACTTGGAGCTCGAGCAGCTAGACGTAAAAGACAACTTTCCTACATGGAGAGTTGGAGGAAGAAATTTACATGACTCCGCCAGAAGGATTGCAGGTTCCAGGAAAAGAAGACTATGTTAGTAAGCTGAAGAAGTCCTTGTATGGACCTTAAGCAGTCCCCGAGGCAGTGGTACAACCGTACAAGAGATTTGACAGTTACATGCTTGAGCTAGGCTACAGCAAGAAGTCCATATGATTGTTGTGTGTATCACAACAAGGTGGAGGGATGGTTTGATGATCTATCTTGTTCTGTATGTGGATGATATGCTCATAGCTGCGAGGTCGAAGTCTGATATCCAGAAGTTAAAAGGGCTTCTCAGTGCTGAGTTTGAGATGAAAGATTTGGGAGCTACTCGGAAGATCTTGGGTATGGAGATTTACAGGGACAGGTCGAAAAGAAGCTTTTCTTGTCACAAAAGAGCTACATCCAGAAGATATTATCGAGGTTTGGCATGTCTTCAGCAAAGCCCTTAAATACTCCTAGTGCCTCAAATATTCATCTATCCTCAGCTTATGTACCGCAGTCAGAGGCTGAAAAGTAGTACATGTCGAGAGTCCCATATGCGAGTGCAGTAGTAGCTTGATGTTCGTTATGGTATGCACTAGACCTGCTCCTGCACATGTTGTTAGTGTTGTCAGCAGGTTCATGATACAACTTGGGAAGGAGCATTGGCAGGCTGTGAAGAGGATCTTCCTGTTAGCGTATATTTCAGCTCACACTATTGGCCCATGTACATGCATAACCCACGTAGTCCATTGGGCCTTTATTGTTGAGGGTTTACGTAGGAATAGGTTTGGCCGAGTAGGGTTTTTCCATAGCTTGGCAGTATATATATTGTAAGTTGTATCTCATGGACGGGTTAAGGAATTACAGCCGATAGCTCGGAGAGTGTTCAAGCTCTCCCGTGGATTAGTCCTGAATATTTCAGGGATACCACGTAAATCTGTGTCTCGTCGTATTTCGTTTCACTTTCGATATGTCTAACATGGTATCAGAGCCATCTGCCGGCGATTCTGATCGCCTCGGTTTTCGTCTTGACTCGAAGAACTATGCGGTGTGGGAGTTTCAATTCCGCATCTTTGTTGAAGGCAAGGGTCTCCTCCCGATCCTTGAAGGTACATCTCCGCAGCCGATCATCCCTCCAGCTTCTGAACAGGCTGTGGAGCGCTGGAATATGAATAACGCACGGGTGAAAACCTGGCTTTTGGGCTCGATCGACCCTTCCATTATGCTGGGTCTCCGTTTGTTCACCACCGCAGCTGAGATGTGGTCCCATCTCCGCGCGACGTACACTACCTCCAACACTGCTCGCCAGTTCGAGATTGAAACTGAACTCGCCGCCTTGAGGCAAGGCGATATGGACATTGCAACTTATTACAATACCTCGGTTCGACTTTGGACTGAGGAAGATCTCTTGTTGGCTTCTTTGCGTTCCGCCGCAATTTCGGAAGACGTACGTGCTGAGCGAAACCAATCCCGGCTGCTTCGCTTCCTGATGAAACTCAGACCTGAGTTTGAATCAGTTCGCTCCAATCTGCTCAACCGTGATGATCTCAAGTTTGATGGCGTTGTCGGCCGCCTGCTGCAAGAAGAAACGCGCCTTCGGACTCAAGAGAAGCTCGACATCCGCCCTGGTGCTAGTGAAGCCGTGTTCTCAGCTGAAGTTCATGCCCCTGACAACAACACCGCGTACGCTGCTACTCGACCCCAGTTTCAGCGACGGGCTCCATCAACGGAGCTAACCTGTAGCTTCTGCGATGAGAAGGGACATGTGCAAAAGCACTGCAAGAAACGCAATTTTTGCGTTTATTGCAAGCCATCCGGTCACATAATCAGTGAGTGTCGCACTCTGCAACGTCGTCAGCAGTATGTCGCCTCGCCTGGTCGCACCGAGTCTGCCCCATCTCGTTCAGCTCCAACCTCCTTTGCTGTTCAGCCGGCGGAGCCTGCCTCTCCTGCCCTTTCTGCCGATGCTGTCGAGAAACTCATTCACTCCGCGCTGCAAAAGTCTCTCCCTGTCGCCATTAACACAGCCTTTGCAGCTCTTCAAGTCTCAGGTAAAGCTAAACCTTGGCTTCTAGACTCTGCCTGTTTTAATCATATGACTAGTGAGGCATTATCTCTACGTCATGTTCAACCGGTTAACAATCTAAGACTGCAAGTGGCCAATGGGGAGCATATTTCGGTTACAGGTGTTGGGTCTGTTCATCAGCCACAAGTGCGATTAAATGATGTGCTTCATGTTCCTAAACTTCACCCTAATCTCGTTTCAGTGGGCCAGTTAACTGATGATAATTGCTCGGTTTTGTTCCCACCCTCTGGCTGTTTTGTGCAGGATCTGACGACGGGGAGGCTGATCGGAAGAGGGAGTAAGAAGGGTCGCACCTTTACGTTAGAGGAGCTTTCGAGTCGAGGATGTCCTTCGTCTTCTGCGTCATTGTCTTTACCCCAGGTGTCTAGTGTGTCTCGGCCTAAATCTCTATCGAGTCCTCCTATTGTTTTTTCTAGTCAGTCGGATAGTACTTGGAGTCTTTGGCACAATCGGTTAGGTCACCCAAACTCCAGTCGTTTACAGTTGATGTTTAAACAGAAGTTGCTTGGTAATAAATCAGTTGTTTGTTCTACTGCTTTGCCCTGCTCTAGTTGTGTTGAAGCAAAGGCCAAAAGTATATCATTTCCCTCCAGTAGCACAGTCATCACTGAACCATTTCATTTGATCCACACTGATTTATGGGGCCCTTCACCCATTATGTCTCGAAATGGATACAAGTATTTTGCTCTTTTTATAGACCATGCTTCCCGTTACACATGGGTCTATTTTCTTTGCCTCAAGTCTGATTTATATGCTGTCGCTACTGAGTTCTTGACCATGATTCGAACTCAATTTGGCAAAAATGTGAAAATTCTTAGATCCGATCCTGGTGGTGAGTTTAGCTCTACCCCATTACTTGCCTACTATAAAGAGCATGGCATTCTGTGTCAAAAATCATGCCCTGGAGTGTCGCAACAGAATGGCGTAGTGGAACGAAAAAATCGCCACTCTGTTGAGTTGACTCGTGCTCTTCTTATAGCTTCATCTGTTCCTACCCGGTTTTGGCCCGAGGCAGTCTCTACTGCCATTCGTTTGATCAATTACCAAGTAACTCCTGTTTTACAAAACCAGAGTCCGCATTTTGTTCTTTACGGCACCCATCCCGACTACTCTCGTCTCCGGGTGTTCGGATGCCTCTGTTTTGTCCTTCTTCCTCGTCGTGAACGTCATAAACTCTCTCCTAAAACTGTCCGTTGTGCTTTCCTTGGTTATAGTGACATTCACAAGGGTTACTTATGTTATGACCCTTCTTTAGGTCGTATTCGTATAGCCTGTCATGTCGTCTTCTTCGAAAATGTCATGTATTATGCGTCTTCCCCATCCGAGTCAGTTTCCTCACTCTTTTCCTCGACTCATTTGCCCTCTTTTGGTGATGACATTGATGATGATGGTGTTGAACTCCCTCCCGAACTACCTCCCCACACCCCGACTTCGAGCAGCTCGCTGGGTTCCGGGCCGCCCTCGCCGATCAGCTCTGGTGACTCTTCATCCTCACTGTCACCTGCTACCTCCCCAGAGTTGACCGCCTCTTCATCAGCGAGCAGCTCCACCTCAGCGCCGACTTCACCGCCACAGCCTGCTGCTCCGCGTCACTCTTGCCGTGCGAATTTTGGCCAGCCACCCGTTCGCTTTGGGGATTTTGTGGCCCATGCAGTGGACTCCTTTACCATCCCTACGCGGTATTCGCAAGCCAAAGGCAATCCGGACTGGGACAATGCCATGACAGAGGAGTTTAATGCCCTCGATGCTAATAAGACTTGGACGATTGTCGATCGGCCCCCGCCTGACGTTCCAGTTGTCGGCTGTAGGTGGTTATATAATCTAAAATTCCACCCGGATGGTAGTTTTGAGCGTCACAAAGCTCGGGTTGTGGCGCAGGGATTCACACAGGAGTATGGGATCGATTTCGATCAGACTTTTGCACCGGTGGCTAAGATGCAGACCGTCCGAACCTTACTGGCGGTTGCTGCCCTCCGCAATTGGCCGTTGTATCAGCTTGACATTAAAAATGCGTTCCTCCACGGTGACTTGAAAGAGGTCGTATACATGGAAATTCCGCCCGGCTACCCTCGTGGCTCCCCCGACCAGGTTTGCCTTCTTCATCGTTCCTTGTATGGCTTGAAGCAAGCTCCTCGCGCTTGGTTCGAGAAATTTCAGCATACCATTCTGAGCTTTGGGTTTCAGCAGAGTCAAAACGATCCGTCATTGTTCACTCAGTCAACTTCCCGTGGCCGAGTTGTCTTGTTAATATATGTCGATGACATGATTGTCACGGGAGATGATGGTACTGGTATTGAGCAGCTTAAGGCTAATCTCCGAGCTGCGTTCAGTCTTAAAGATCTCGGGTCTCTCTCATACTTTCTTGGCATTGAAGTTCACAGGTCTGACCGCGGCATTCTCCTTAGCCAACACAAGTATGTTAATGATTTACTGGAGGAACATAGGTTTGGTGATTGTCGGCCGGTGCGCACACCCATTGAACTTAATCTTAAGCTGGGGCAAGATTCCGGTGAGCTCCTGGCTGATAGTCGGGTGTATCGGAGTATTGTGGGCAGTCTCATTTACCTTGTCGCTACGCGCCCAGATATTGCCTATGTTGTGCAGCTGGTTAGCCAGTTCATGGCTGCTCCTCGTGTTGATCACATGGCTGCTGTTCATCGGATTCTCCGATATCTCCAGGGGACGCGTGATGTTGGTTTGTTGCTTCCATCCTCTGGTGATTTATGCTTACGTGCATACTCTGACTCTGATTATGCAGGTTGTATCGATACCCGACGGTCTACGACAGGCTGGTGCATTCAGTTAGGTGATGCCTTTATTTCTTGGAAATGTAAGAAGCAAGACAAGGTCTCCAAATCGTCCACGGAGGCTGAATACCGTGCAATGTCTGATGCTGGGTCTGAGATGGAGTGGTTGCATCGTCTGCTAGGTGATCTTGGTGTCCACATTCCATCTCCTATGGTCTTGCACGTGGATAACACCAGTGCAATTCAGATTGCTGTTAATCCCGTCCTTCACAACCGCACGAAGCACATTGAGGTTCACATTCACTACATTCGGGACCTTGTTCGTGCCGGTACGATACAACTACGCTATATTCCTACGGAAGATCAAGTGGCGGACTTTCTCACCAAGTCTTTTACTACGAGTCGTCACTGGTTTTTAGCTAGCAAATTGATGCTTCGAGATCAGCATCAATTTGGGGGAGGCTGTTAGCATATATTTCAGCTCACACTATTGGCCCATGTACATGCATAACCCACGTTAGTCATTGGGCCTTTATTGTTGAGGGTTTACGTAGGAATAGGTTTGGCCGAGTAGGGTTTTTCCATAGCTTGGCAGTATATATATTGTAAGTTGTATCTCATGGACGGGTTAAGGAATTACAGCCGATAGCTCGGAGAGTGTTCAAGCTCTCCCGTGGATTAGTCCTGAATATTTCAGGGATACCACGTAAATCTGTGTCTCGTCGTATTTCGTTTCACTTTCGATATGTCTAACACTCTGCACCTAGATTAATGGTTCCTTCCAATATAAGTGAGTTGAAACATATTCATGCCTAATCTATGGTGTGTGTGATTATGTGTTGTGAAATTTTGCAATTTGGTTGGTCGTCGTTGTGGTATGGTTTGATGAATTGGCAATCGTGGTGGCGATGCGATGCGAGTTTCATCGGTTTTGATGTTGATGCGGTATCGTCATTTTACTTTTGATCGACAAGTTCCGTGAGCATATTGATGATGATTGATCTTATTGAATTGATAGTAGTACGATACGTTATGGTTTAGTAACTTAATACACGTGGTTTTTGTCTTCTACGGTGACTAGCAATTGGGGTTCGACAAGTGCTGGCGGGGGGAGAGACGTTTTCTACTCATCTGGGGTGGAGCACTGATGGAAGACATCCTATGGTTGTTGTTGTATTTAATTTTCATTACTTGTTCATTTTTACTTTCGTTGCACTAATAGGGTTGCTCACTTCGTAGCATTCAATGTGAGAGAATTAGTATTGATGTTCCAACTTTTCGTTACATTACTATTTGCATGGTGAGATCAAAATGGCCGGGGGGGAAAGGATGGAAGTTGGTGGTCAAATGGCAAAGCCTTTGGCCTTTACTCGAGTATTCACCACAGATGATGATCATAATGAGAGAATCTTATAAATAACCATCATGGCCATGCAAAAATGAAATACTTTGCAGAATCTAATTATGAAGGATGACCATGCATGCAAAGAGAGATGGACCAAGAAAAAAAAGTAGCATATCTTTATGCACGAATGAAGTTTACTATCCACAATTTTTCTTTCTGATGGTTACAAAACAAAAGAGAATACGTATCCGAATTTACCTCTCGAGATAGGTTTCTTTAAAAGACATATGATAAAATTGGAATACTACGTAGAAACATGTTCTTGGTGCCGATCCAATTAAAATTAAAACTTGTTACAACTCTTGAGAATCCCTGGTGTGATTAAGAATGCGACGTAAGTACTTCTAGTCGACGACACCATTTCTAGTACTCGTCGTTGTTATTGTCATCGTGGGCTTCGTATGGTAAACGATGGAGGTAAAAATTAATTTGAAGTGTATGGTAATGTAAAACCTAATCCTTTAATAATGTAATTAATTAACCTACTTAATTAAGTGCTTCGCTGAATTCATTGGGAAGTGACTCGTGGTAATTATTTAATTAACCTAGATAGCTAGCTAAAAAGAAGAAAAGGAACAATGAATACATATATATATATATATATATATATATATATATGAATTATGATCCATAAAAAAAATTCAACATAGTAAATATAAATAAAAAAACAATACAAGAGAAGATCATCAAGCTCAACGAACAGGCACATTTATATATGGATTATGTATAGGGTGAATTGCGAAACCCAACCAAAGGAGAGCACTCCAATGGTTTTATACTACTGATAATTAGTTAACCTACATAATTAAGAGCTTCACTGAATTTCATGGAAGGTGACTCATGGTACTTGTTTATAGTTACAAGCTTCGGTTACTGAGTTAATCGATTGATTGAGCAACAACTTATAATTATAAAAATAAAAAAAAAACCAACAGCTTTGGTCTAGTAGTGATACTATCGAAGATGGCGAATATTGCTTTCATTAACATTGCCTAAAGCCAAAAAAAAAAAGCGAGTCTATTTGCACAAGTGGTGTACGTCAAAATACGTCTACAAGAAAAAATTCAGTTAATCACACCGTCGTCATACCAAAATTACAAATAAGGAGATGTACACTGTCTGAGGCAGACATCTACACACCCATTTGCTCTCCCAACTCGCCACACAACCGCCCCAAGCCTCTAAGATCGACACCAGAGAATTTGAAAAAGTCACTTATTCGAATCCCTTAACTTAGCACCTAATTAATGATTAAAAAATCATATATCCCACCCTTCGTATACATGGTGATGAAATCTATATGTGTTTTTCTTAATACAGGTGGTGAAATCCATGTCAATTAACAGTAAATAATATTTTTACATGAATGTACTTAGTTTATCCAATAAAATTACATAAACCAAGCTAGCTAGCCAGCTATTTGACTTTTGCCACTGCAACATCATCGGTATTCTCCTTCCATCTTTAACTACACTACTGATCATGATTCTTTGCATTGACAACAGTGCATCTAATTATAAGTGCATCTAATTATAATTAAGTTATCCCCATGCAAAAATCCCAACTACATAAATGGCGCCTCCTCAATTCACTGATTCATTTCTAAGCTTATAATATAACGTGGAGGGAGCATTAAAGAATTGAGAAACAGAGCATCCCAATATTTTTCACACATAACATGACAACACAAATTACAATTAAAGATTGGATTAAATTTTAGTTTAGTTTAGTGCATGAAAGTTTGAAAATGAATGAAATTGTGGATTAACGAGGCAAGCTTCCCACGTGGGGATTCCCCTTTCTAGGATCCCCTGCTATATTGCTAGACATAATCTGATTCTCTACCCACATATATAATAAGACAAATTGATGGTTGATTAATTAAACTCGAAGTCTTGTCATTTGCAGGCGCTGGAATTAGATTAATTAAACTAATCCCTGGTAATTAGCTAGACCGTATTAGACATAATCTATCGTTGGCTGAGATCTAGGACCATTGTTGCCGTGTGTCACACATGCAATGGATGCATATATTAGGTGGCTAGATAGATGACAAATTAGAGGAGGCAAAATCTTGTTGGTTGATCACACTATAGATTTGTTTGTTTGTTGTTTTGCGGCAAATTAAATTAGAGAGTTAAGTACTAATTAAACAAGATTAGAGAGTTTGGTTTGGTGTAGTGATGACTGATGACAATTTCTGATATAATTCGGGCTATTCGACCTATTCCGACCTGTTTGGGAATGTGTATTACCCTATCTGCAGTAGTGTGGAGTGGGGCTAGTTATTTCTCCATTTGAACTTTCTAAAGTCATATTTTTATCAAAAAGAGATTTTAACAGTCCATCTTTCAACTATTTGGACTCAAGAATTTCTTCTGTTATATATCATTCATTTATGAAGTGGTTTTTCTATGTTCTCTTGTAAAAGAGTTAACTATCGACGTTCTTTTTACAAATATAATATATAAGAATGGGTCTCACAGTCACTGCCGCGTACCTGCATAATTATTTCTTTACCTTACCCACACCTAGTACTTGACAAATATGAATAGTGAGGTACCCGCTTCACCTCGATCCATGGCCATCACCACTTTGTGGGTAACCAAGCATCCAATATAATCTATCTTTGATCATTGTGGTTAATAAGGATTTGGTTTATTGTGTAAGTGGAGGAGAGTTGCCTTTTGTATAACCTAGCTACACCAATATTTAAACCAATACAAATCTCAAAATGAACATAACTTGTAATTTTTGTTTTGTTGATATCGGGTTTCTAACCTGATCTTCGGAACTTCTAGTGAATCTTCGAACAATGGATATCGTGCTTTACCAATCCTCAAAGCATAACTTATAGAATAGGTACGTCGTCGATCTATTTTTTTTCAATTTGAAAAACTCTACAACATTGAATCCAACACCTAACAACTCATATATAGAACGAGATACTATACATTAACTTATATCTCAAATTTCAGCCTCTCGCTTGAGAAATCATACATATTCATATTTATCTAAAAATACTATGCATATATGTTATTATTTGACTTCAAATTTCTATTTTGCTTAATCATCATTACCCTAACCAATAAATTCTTTCTTGGTCGACAAACAACTCCCCTTTTTCTTGCTTCTTCTTTGCCCTCTCTCTTTTGGCCATTAAATAGGAAAGGTTAGGGTTCATGAACCCAGCCCCTATAATCAAAGACATCAGAGGGAACGTGTGGTCTGAAACTATATATTTGAATATGAATCTCTCAATCTATATATATCATCAATTGAATCGAATTTGGGTATCCTAGGATTCGATTTACTGCTGCATGGTGTGATGAAAACAGAGGACACGAGCAAACTAAAAGCAAAACCACACAACTGTGTCTGCATACGTTGTCGTTTCACTTGGACTTTTCTCTTATTCCCAGCCGACAAGTCTCACATTGATTTGCAGCCGTTAATTAGGTAAAAGCTCTCATTAGTCGTACCCTTTTTTAATTAATCTCATAGAATCCGAGGGAGGAAAAGGAATCCCTTCGAGTTTTGACTGAAAATTGAATCATTAAAGCAATGAGGGAAAAGAAGCAATAATCCATATCTACTTTATAGGCCCCGGGCAGTGTTGCGGCTGCCCCCTAAACTTCTTCTTACCGTCGCGATGAGTATCTCAATATCCGTAGTATCTGTTTCGTAATATGATGGAAGTTGACAGCTGGCTATTTGATTCAGCAGAGCAAATTTATAAGTACAACACGAGTAAGAAACATGCATTATCAAAACCTAAAAATGATGAGAAGATGTGGCTTGGTTCATGAACACGAGTTAGTTGTAGTTTGTGATTTGATTGGCTCATCTTATTGTTGTTGTCTGATTCACTTAGTTCTTATGTTTTTCAATGTTTTATCCTCCTTGTTTTTGAAGAACGTACCATGTTTTTTTTTTCAATAAAAGAATGTATCAATAATTTTAGGTGTCAACACATGTTCTACTAAGCAGATTGTATATTCAATAACAATCAATACGATCATTTTTTGTTATCGGAAAACTTATATTTTTATGATTTATCGCTTTGATTACATGAATCAATAATACTTATTGTTATATCTTATACATAATATCAATCACTTGTAAGATTATCGCTTAATATTTAAGTAAAATGATGTTATCGAATTGACGGGTTTTCTGTTTAATACTTTTAACTCTTTGTAGTTTTTTTAATATTTCCCCTCCTAATTTAATAACGCTCAATACTACCACTGCGATTTCTCACTCCGACTAAATCACCATAATAATGATCTCTTGTTATCTCTAATCAATAATACCATCTATGGAAATTAGGGAGGGAAATTACTATCTCATAACAAGTCTTATCTCTAACACCTAACCCTAATTGTACTTTGATTCTTTTGAACTATTATCAAAGCCTTAATCCGGGCTGCCCTATGACTCCCCAGCCTTCCTTTTTATAATCCCCTCACTAGCCACGAACAGTCCTAATCTCCCTCTTCTTCCTTTCCCACCATTAATCTCTCACTCCCCCACATTTGAAAATCTCCCTCTCTTCTTCTTCTCCATTAGGGTTTCCAATCACTTCCCTTTAGGCCTTTACCTCCTTTCTCTGTGTTTTTCCCCCTTCTCATCCAAAGTTTCCATCTTTACCATTTCTTCGATCGAGATTCATTAGGGTTTAAAGGAAGCAGAACCCACTTCCTTCCAATCAGAGTTTCTCGTACTTACCTTACATAGATAGACAAAACCCTTTTTTTGTTTCCCCCCAAAGATTCCTTCTTCCTTAAACCCACAAAGAGAAACTCCCGACCTCCCCTGTTTTCTCTCCTTTTTCCCCTGCCTCGTCAAAAAAATGGCTCCGGCTTGTAACACCAGGAAGAGAAGAAGAGTCAAATCCATCAGCACCATCCCCAAACCGAACCCAAGAACAACAACGGCAGCAGCAAAGAGAAGATCAAATTCCACTCGCAACAAAATAAAGATGGAGAAAGAAGCAGCTCGTTCAGCAACCGCCACTTCTTCTAGCTCCTCCTCTGCCTCTGAACATATCATTGATGGAGGGTTCGAGGACTCCAGCGTTATCGTCAATGGAGGGTTCGATTCCAGCAAAGTTGTTGTTGTTGGGAACGAAAGCAGCAGCATTTGCTCGACTCCAAAGGGGCAGAGGTTTAGGATACCGAAGATCGATTCCTGCCCGCCGGCGCCAAGAAAGAAACAGAGAGACGAAGACGACGACGATGCTCTGTTTTCATCTTCACAGCGGTCCAATTGTTCTTCGTTGCAGAGAAGGCCCGTAGCTTTCTTCGCCCCGCCTGATCTCGAGCTCTTCTTCTTGTTCGCCCGCCGACACATCTCAGTTTGATTGGTTTAATGTTAGTGTTGAAACTTTTTTTTTTTTTTTTTGTGTTTTTATGTAAATAGAGAAGTGGAATGATCTTTCTCTGTTTTCCAATTGAACACTAAGCTATAGTGTGATGATGGGAAAAGCAACAGAGTGGCCTTAGGAAATGGTCACTACTCTCTTTAGATTTTACCCTCATCTGGGTATTATTAGTTTAACTTGTTTTGTTAGTTAATTTAGTGGTGCTTAGTAGTTTGGCTGACTCAGAGAGACAGGGGAAGAGATAGTTTTGAATAGAGATGCGTTTGAAGCTTGTGAGGTTCATTAATGGTGTTGGCGTGAATTTTTATTTTACTGTTGTTTGATCAGATTCTGTGTCTCTCTGATCTCTATGCATATGTAAACCCGCTGTGTTTATTTATGAGTTCTTTCTTCATCTTCATCTTCATTTCATCTACTTGGTTTCTGTGTTCATCACATGGCAATCCCTCAAACTAACCCCTCCAAGTAATTAAGCATTCACCGTTGAAGGTAATCGTTCTTAGATGCCAATATTGTGTTATAGATGGGTATTTATCTCCTAAATATTTTGGTTTATTTCTATAGAACTTGATCAACATGTAGGTTTTACTCGTCTGTTAACATTCGCTATCGGAGGAAGTAAGTTTTACTCTTTTATTATCAAGGTGTCACAATTGAAGAAAGTCAACTTTACTAGTTTATTATCAAGGTATACACAATCGGAGGAAGTCGGCTTTTACGCTCAGAACGAATGAACGATACCTATCATCTAACACATCATATTCATTTATCACGGGTAAAAACCTATAACAACGGGGAAAAATTCTACTAAGAAGTAATCTAGCTAGCTAGCCATACTATTTTTCTCGCAAAACCATGTCATACCGATTAGCGATATCGAAGATATTCATGTACGCGAAGCTATAAGATCAATTTTCTATCAATCCATATTGAAGTTGTTTCATAAACTTACACCATACTTTTAAACTCTTGTTCTTGTCCTTATCAATTAATCTCTCGATCATATGATTTCACAAATATTGAGTTTCTATACAATCATGATCATCCAACCCTGTTCTAGCCCTTGACATTAGAAGAATGTCGAATCTCTCTATCCACCAAAACCGCGTTGATACTCTTCTCTTTTACTTCCACTTTCCAGTTAGCCAGCCATGAGTACTATAGATTTGCTTTTCATGGCAGAAAGTGATAAAAAGTAGAAAGAGAGAAAGCAAGGCTGAGAAATTCCTGATGAGTGATAGTGCGAGAGGGCCACCTGAAATGGTGGAATGGAAGGATCATCATCATCATCCAAAGTGCTAAGGAAACAATATGGCCAGAGAGAGCAGAACAAATGTCTGTAATGGGCTCAAAATGGAGCTACAGCTACTAAGATGGAAAAGAAACTGAATTCCATCAGCTTTCTTTGTTAAACTTTTCTTCTTCCTTTTATCCATCAGCATGTAAACAAAACAGCTTTTGCTAATCTATGTCATGATAGAGAATAGAGATGCGGATTACATCAATCACCCTAATACGCCGATCAAGTAAGGTATCGCACGGATTAATAGTTGACATATTCGAATTACATTGATCGGTAATTGCACTTGTTAGATGTATAAAGCGGCTCAAACTGTTGAACAGTATCAACCTGTTGTGACGCTTATTATATTCCTAGCAAAATCAAAGTTTAAGTATTGGTTTACTTTATTAACCTCATAATTGTTTGTGTCTCTCATGGTGGAAGGAGAAGCTGAAGAAGTGGTGGGAGGGTGTCAGCTTGTCTCTACTCTCTACTTACCCCTAGCATGGATAAGGGAATCCAAGGAAGAAGAAGAAGTGGAAAAAATTCACTCGTGCGGATTGTGATAATCACTTGCCGCTTGCTATAATTATTTTTCACAGAATCTCAGCGGTCAAATTATTGATGAAACCATTTATCATATCTTGTGTGAAACCTCCCTTAGTTATCATTTGTATTGTGAAATGTTTCGATCGATCATATGATCAAGTGGTATCACTTTTTTGGGTGTATTCAGTGCACCCACCTCTAAAAGTGGTCATAATAAATTAAATTTTGAAATTTAATGGGTAGCATTAATCTCATATGATGATATAACACAGAATCACAACTAATCAACTCATTACCCTAACCTATTAACATTCAATTTTGAATCTAAACCCAAAATCCCAAATTGTAAACCCTAACTCTAATTTCCTAAACCCTGAATCATTCAAATTAAAGAGAATCTTGAATGAATTTTGTACAAATTCACGTGGTTCTTGTTCATCATACCACAAGGGATGATTGCCATCGTTTTCACATGAATCGCCTGCTCAGAATGACGATTATGAGGCGGGTGCATTCAATGCACCCAAAAAAGTGAGTGCACCGAAGACATAACCATATATATATATATATATATATATATATATATATATATAGGGTGCCTTCTATGGTACCCCGGGTGAAATCCAAGGTACCACATACCTTGAGTATGAAAACACTATCTAGACCTCGAATTAGCAGGATTTTTGGGCATGATACTATACCCTAACCCTTAATGAGTGAACCCTAAGTCCTAATTATCTAAATCATAAACTATAAACCCTAAGATGGTGCATTGATTTTTTTTATCTATATTTGGACGAATCATAACCGTCGATTATTGTTTCTAATTAAATTGATCTTGGGGTATAAGATTTAGAGAAATAAGACCTAGATTTTGATCTTTAAGGGTAAGAGTACAGTATCATGTCCGAAACATCAGTCAATTCAAGTTCTGTATAGCATTTTCTTACTCAAGGTATGCGGTACTCCGGATTTCACCCTGGGTACCGTAGAACTCCCCATATAGATAGATAGATAGATAGATAGATAACAAAAAAGAAAAGTCCCCCTACCATCTTGTTTTACTTCTAATATTTTGTTGCCTCCTTTTTATAGAAAAGTTGCATATAAATATATAATGAAGTGCAATTTGTGAACTGAATGATGAGATGGAATGAAAGGGTAGTGGCTGGCCTAAGCCTTTGCCTTTATTCAAGTACGAGAGAATATAAATGATGAGTCCATGCAAAAATAACAACTTTCTTATAGCTCATCATATACATGCATGGCATGGGTTCGATTGATTGGGGGTATTTGGAGTTCCTTTTCCTCATTCTCTGTGTGCAATATGATTTATTATGTCAATTTGCTCAATTTTTTTCCTGTTCGCTGCGCTTCGCGTCAAGCGAGCAATGTGAAAGGTTACATGTGATTGTAAAGGAGAATAAACTAATATGTAAGGAACACAAACTAAAAAAATTGCAGGCCTAACTTCCATCTAATGAAAAAAGTAGTCGGTAATAAAATCAATAATGGTAAGAAATTCCACGAATGCGAACATCTAAGCAGCTGAACAAGAATTGAGGAAACGCATTCGCAGTAAATTGAAGTAAACAATAAAAAATGGACTCGCTGGCCAATGAATAGATACAAATTGGGTAACAACAAACATAAAAGCAAACTTGGAAATCTTTTTTATAGAATTTGATTTGAATTGTTGAGACTTATTTTTTATATATAATTGTTGAGACTTATTACTGTGGTTCTCTTGTTAAGTCAAACAAAAAAGATAATTGATTATGCGTCTATTAAATTCAATAAACAAAAGGATAAAGTTAGAATTTACTCTGAATTTTCAACTAAGACGGTAAATAGAAGAGAAATAGAGGATATGAAGAAAGAAAAAAACAAATGCGAAAGAAAAGAAAGAAGAACCTAGTATCTGGTTTCATTGATTCCAATGCCACTTATGTTTTTTTATGGGCAGTGCGAGATTTCAATGTTAACTTTCTATTCGACCCCGATCAAGAAGGGATGAGTATAAATGTATAACCAAATACAAAATTCGGT
The DNA here is from genome assembly GCA_946122785.1 of Linum tenue. Classification (NCBI taxonomy): domain Eukaryota; kingdom Viridiplantae; phylum Streptophyta; class Magnoliopsida; order Malpighiales; family Linaceae; genus Linum; species Linum tenue. Next base: position 27,768,805 of record CAMGYJ010000006.1, read on the forward strand.
TTCAATCTCGAGCGAGAGAGATGAGTACAAATGTATAACCAAATATGAAATTCGGCCTCGAGCGATTTCATTGATTCCAATGCCACTTCACACTTTTCGATTGTGTGATATTTCATCGTAACCTTCTATTAGACCCCAAACGAGAGAGATGAGTAAAAAATGCATAACAAAATATGAAAGTGGGTCTCGAGCTATTTCATTGGTTCTAATGCCTCTTTCGACCTTTCGATGGAGAGTGAGATTTCATCGTTAACATTCTAATCAACATCGGGTGAGAGATGAGATAAAATGCACACCCAAATACGAATGTTGGTCTTGAGCTATTTCATTGGTTCTAATTCCTCTTTTGACTTTTCGATTGAGAGTGAGAGAGGTGATTAAAATGTATAACCAAGTACAAAAGTTAGTATCAAGCGATTTTATCGGTTTCGTCGTTTCGAGAGGTTAAGAATACAAAAATAAATAGGAAAGTTAATTGATTTTAGCACAAAAAACAATATATAAGGAATTTATGGAGGGATTAAAGAGGGAGAGAATCAATTAAAAATGATAAAAACAAAATAAAAGAAAAAGAGACCAATAAAAAGGTGTCATATGTCTCTCTTAGAAGAATGCAGTTTCGATCTTGAGCGAGAGAGATTAGTGCAAATGTATAACCAAATATGAAATTCGGCCTCGAGCGATTTCATTAATTCCAATGCCACTTCGTGCTTTTTGATTGTGTGATATTTCATCGTTAACCTTCTATTCGGCCTCGAGCAAGAGAGATGAGTAAAAAATGCGTAACAAAATACGAAAGTTTGTCTCGAGCTATTTCATTGGTTTCGTTGCCTCTTTCAACTTTTCGATTGAGAGTGAGATTTCTTCGTTAACTTTCTAATCAACATCGAGTGACAAATGAGTAAAAATGCATACCCAAATACGAATGTTGGTCTTGAGCTATTTCATTGGTTCCGATGCCTCTTTTGACTTTTCGATTGAGAGTGAGAGATGAGTAAGAATGTATAACCAAGTACGAAAGTCAGTCTCGAGCGATTTTATCGGTTTCTAGAGGTTAAGAATACAAAAATAAATACGAAAGTTAATCAATTTTAGCAAAAAAAAAACAATAATATAAAAGGAATGGAGGGAGAGAATCAATTAAAAATTGTAAAAAAAGAAAAGAAAAAGAGACCAATAAAAATGTGTCATATGTCTCTCTTAGAAGAATGTCATTAGATTTAAGGTGAAGTTTAGGCAGAGATTTTGTTGGGGGTTGATGGTGATTTTCAGAGAGGGGGATGAAGAACATATCGATTAGGGGGAGAAGAAGAAGACATACAACTTTAGTTGTCACCCCATGTTTTTTTTTTTTTTTGTTTATCTACAGGGGAGAGATGAATGAGAGCTTGAGCAAAGATGCAGATAAGAAAAATTTGATCTGTTCTTTGGGAGGCACGAACAAGGAGAAAGAGAAAGAAAAAAAAAAGGAGAGAGGAAAGAGATGGCCGAATAGAAAGAAGGTGAGTGGGTTTTCTCTCGCTTTTGGAGGGTTAGGTTATATAGTAAATTTTCTTTTCTTTTAATTTCCCCTCTTCTTTCGGAAACCGCGTAAAATGTATTGAGAATCTAATTTCCCTCCTTAATCTTTCCTTCACCCTCTTTTCCTCCCTAAAAAACAGGGATTAGTGAATAGTAACCCCAAACCCATCTTTTTATAATAGAATATTTCAAATTTTTGGGTATCGATCATGTTATCTCACAAAGACAAGTTGTTTATATTTTTTTGGATTATTATTATTATCAGGATATTCATAGTGGATGACAATGATTAACCCCTCGTATATCTTTCTTTCTGGTTTTATTTGTCTTTTACCTACTTTCCTTTCTTTTTTCATCCATCACTGGTTTATTGGAAGATTCATCAAGTCATTCTGACCAATTAGAGACGCCGATAAAGAGTTTTTATAATTGTTTTGTCTCTTACTATGCTTCTTTAATTGTCACTCACTCACTTTACTTTCTTTTCTATGTCTCTCAATTTTTTTCTCGGAAGATTCAATCAGTCAAATTCGGACTGCGATAGAGAATTACGATTGTTGTTTTCACTCTTTCTATGCTTCTTTAATTATCACTCACTCACTTTATTATCTTATTTATGTCTATCATTTTTTTAAGATTAATCAAGTCATTTCAATTATATGTCACTCCTTAATTATCAATGTCTTTGTTTATGCAGACGGTAGTGGCCCTTGATCTTGAGATTGAGAACAACCTGCCTCACAATGCTTATATGAAATACTTTGGCCGTAATAATCTACTTCACCTAGAGGAGGATCCCAAACTAAAAAATAAAAATACAGCAGGACCCTCTGGTGACCGGCGGCAACCTCATCTTTCTTCCCTTTCTTTGTTTCTTTTCCCTGTCAATCCATCGTCCCCCTTTTCCCTTCGTTTCGTCATGTCTTTTTCTCTTTTTTCCCTCTCTCCTTTTCGCTGCATGTTTCTAGCCATGGAGTGGCTTTCATCTTCTCCCTGTGTGGGTCTCTTTCCTCCTCCTGTTGGGGATGTGCTTTTGCCCTCTGATCTGATCTATCAGATCTAGAGATGTTTCGATCTTAGATGCAAAGGAGGCCGAATCTTCTTTGATTTCGGCTTGTCTTCTCCTCTTCTCTCCCTTCGTCTACCTCCTTGTTTCACCTTGCATATCCTGGTGTTTCGGAGATGTGGCGCTCAGCTTGGACTCTGGGGGAAGATCCTGAAGACTGAAGTTCACCTCGATGATTTCGTCACCGGCCGTCCTCTCCATCGGAAGTTTCTCGCTCGTTTTGACATCGGGGAGCTTTGGTGTTTGGCCCGGCGAGGATTTGGTTGGAGGAGGGTTTGATTCTCCCGTCGACCTTTTTCCGGGGTGGTTTGCTACGGCCGACCTTCTTGTGGTGGGAGGAAGGTTTTCCAGCGGCTGCCAGCGGCGCGTGATGACCAAGGGCAAATAATAGGCTGCTAGGGTTTGTGATCTGGGCTCGGGTTGGGCTTTTGGCTGGGCCCTATTGGGTTTCCAGTTTGTGTTTGGGTCTTTGGGCTTTTGGTCCCTCTAGTGCTTAATGTTTGTTTGTGTACTTTTCCTCTGGGCTTGGCCCATTTGCATTCTAAATGAAAACCTTTCAAAAAGAAGTATTTATAGACGATGTATGGTAAACATCACGTATCATCAACCACTGACCTAAGCATTGATCAAATAAAGGCTGACAATTTATGTTTAATAGTTGAATGTATTTGAATGTCTAATCCGAGTTATTGGGTTGAAAAATATAAATCTTTAATAATGATGAGTTCAACAAGGCAATTGTAAGAAGTCATTTGGTAGTATGGTTGTGAGCCTGTGACTGAATACCAAATTTTGGCAATAACAAAAATGTTATGATATCAAAGTGTCAAAACATAAATATTTTACTTTGTAACATGAAGCAATTTGTATTTAGATAGAGTTATCCTAGCCACAATTATTTTTTTCTTTCATATTCCACTCATCGAGCAAAGTCGAAGGTATTAACTATGATTAAAAAGTAAATTAAACTCCTTACATATGCTTAGATATTAACAATAGATGTGTCTAAAATACATCCATGAATCCATATGTATGCGAAATGTCATAATGGTTGTATAAATTTGTAAAAAAGTAATAAAAATCAACTTTTAAAAAAATTATAAATTAATTGTTCAAACGATACACCGTTTTAAATGCACCTAAAATTTGTGTGCGTTGTAGACACACTTTATCAGTTATTAAGATGAGTAATAAAAAAATTTGTTTCATAAATGGTTAATGAAACCGTACCGTACCGACGGAATTGCTGTTTTCGAGAAGGTTATTCCCATGCATCGGTTTTTGGTAAACCGGTACACTGTATTTTACGGTACTAACTGTTGAATTGTGGTTAAGCCACAATTTTGCCATAAAAGACCTTACGACTGACTTTTCCAGTACGATGTTTAGTACGGTTTCATGAACCAAACACCAAAGATAATTTTTTTTTACAAATGCACATTAAAAAAGTTAGAAATTTATTCACTAAATGACCATGTTAAGACAAGAACCCTTGATAGTGTGGTGAGTGTCTTGGGTTGAGATTCTGAACCAACATATAGACAACAACTACTTCAAGAATTAGTGATTGATACATATTGTATAATATACTAAATTTGAGTGTCTTGATAGACAAATTTGACATAAAATCCTCAACTAAGACTTCATGAACATTGGCATGAAAATGAGTCATGATTAGATAATATGATCATCGTAAGGGGTACAATATGTGTTAAGTTTCACTTGGAATAACAAAAATTATCCATTAATTAAGCATCTTTATCTAATAAATTGAACTCTCAATAATTGGTTTAGAGTTTGTCCTGACTCGAGAATCACGAATTGTTATATGTAGTTTAATATAATAAATTTGAGTGTCTTGGTTTGACAAACCTTAATATGCTATCCTAAATGGGATGTGATAAATCTTTAAGATATAATTTTTTGTTAGAAAAAAATAGAATCATAGGTGAGTATGCTAAGTATTGAGAATTTTTAATATATGCATATCACATACTCGCTTATAAAGTGAGAGTATAAAAATGTAGGTGATTCAAAAGATTTTTAATATATAAATAAATCAATTGGTATAAATGATAATGAAACTCTCCGGCCAACAGACGGGTAAGAAACTAGTGCACATAAAATGTGCTTTGTGCACTATAGTAAGATTGGACTTGGAGCGGACAAATTAAGTTAATATGGCTGTCATTATTTAATTATGTTTGTTTGGGGAATGAGAGGAAAGTGAGTTTACAGTAGGTGTAAACCTTATTTAGACAATGATAATTAACTTTAACTATTTAACTTTTAGACAATGATAATTAACTTAATTATTTAATTGACTACCTAATTAGTGTAAAAAGTGCTAGTGAGTGGTATAAGATCTATTATTAAACCTCTCCCAACAACTCGAGTTATTGAGATCAAATGATTCTTAACATGGTATCAGAGCCTTATGTGACAGATAGGTCTTGTGTTCGAATTTCAGAGACCCCATTTGTGAAGCACATGTATTCTCGTATTCAGGACATGTGCAAACGAAAGCTCTAATGAGTTGACTAGTTTTCATATTTTTTTTTAGGGGGTGTTAGTAAGATGTATAAGATTCATTATTAAACCTTTCCTAATACATAATTAGTTTGAAATATGCTTAAGTTCTCCCCAAAAGAATTGTACACGGAATTAAATGCTTAAATAGAAGTTTGCCGTAATGGGAGTGAGTCCGTTGCAACTAAGCGGAAACTAAATTTCTAGGTACGAGTTATTCCTTTCCTGCACTGAAAATTAATTTCCTATTATTGGATTACACTTCTATGCGTCTATTCCGATAATTAATTATTTGTTGGGATTTTGTGCTTTCCCTACCTAAAAGTAAATAGTTTGTTTGCTTAATTTTCATGTTTACAGGAAAAATTCATGCTCAACAATAATCAACATAAGCTAAATTCTCAATTCACATATTATTTAACTTCAATTTGCGGTCAAATTAGCTCTCACCGGAAGTTTTGGTGTGAAATTTAATGTCAACTGGTAGCTTTATTTTTCATCTTCTTTTGTTTTCTTTCTTAAACTTTTTTATCTGTTTGGCAATTAAAGGGTTCAAAATTCGAAAGAGGTGCAACTGAAGGTGTAAATTGAGGGGGGGATTGTACTGGGGAGTAAGTTGAGGTGTAACTTGGTGTTTGAGACAAAAACTAGGAATATGAAATGATGCAAAATATGTATAAAGTATAGAATTTAAATAATAAATATAAAAAATTAAACAAAAATTCAACTCTACCCCACCCTTTTCTCACACTTCCTTTCTCTCTTTCCCCCGGGCTCCACCACACCCTCTCTCTCATTCTCCACCAGCGGTCCACCACTCTCTTCCTCTCTTCCATGGCCCACCACCCCCATCTCCTTCTTCCGCCACAACGTTTACGCCCCAAACTAGGGGGAAACCAGAATAGTGCTTTTGCACTTAGTTTGCACCCGCAGCTACGGTTGAAAACTATTCAAAGAAGGGTATTTGTCTTGGATTCCACACTTATCCCTCTATATTTCAACCCCTGGCCAAATACAGGTTAATAATTCTTTATTATGTTTGGTACATCTAGTGTTTAGTACTTTTATTCTACGTGAATTTCATATATTTATAATTCTTGTTATATTCTAGTGCCTGAAATCATCTAGTACAAATGATTTGTAATCCATACAAAATGCAAAAATATCATGTATGAGACTCATTTATATGTTAAGAAATGGAATCTTGAACCATTACATATCGTGGTATTTCCATGGAGAAGTTGAAAGTAATATTATGATGGCACCCACTAGTGAAAAAAATTAATGAAAATCCTACCTCTAGTGATATACTTAACAATATGGATGGATTGATATATGTGTGTTAACTTGTCAATGGATGATAGGATTGCCATACTAGTGCAAACAAGGTGGATCTACCTATTGAAATTTTTGTTAATCTTAATTCGTATGTTTGTATTAAAGTTCGTACAAAGGCTTCTACTGCATAAGCATATAGAATTGATGAGTGGTTGACTTTTTGTTCAGTATATATTGATGTTGTTAATACCAAGTTTGATAAGTCCCCAAAAGATAATGATTACAATGAAAGTATAGAAATGGGGAAATAGGTACATTCGATGAAGTTGGTCGTCGATTTGGGAAAGATGCTCCACAGTATTCTATGGTGATTGGAGAAAGAAGACTCACATATGTGCCCAAAACATCTGCAAATAAGTATTGAACTAAAAGTTGTTTTCTTATATGGTATGTTTGTCACTATATACTTAGTAACCCAAGATGATATTACAGGGAATTCACAAATGGTTTACCTTCGATGCGAGACTCTGATATGATCAAGAGTTATGTTTTCGACTTCTTTAAAAGGATCCAACATCGTGTAAGGGTATACGCTGATTTTATCTAAAAGCCAAGTCTCTTGGCTACAGGTATCATCATTTAGCATTGCAGTTGACATTGTTGTCTCTGTTTTTATTTTATTTTTTACGCTTTTTGGAAAACAGAGTTTCAACGCCTCTATATTTAGCAGTCTTGTAATTGGTATCCCATAGGTTATTTTTTCTTTCTTTTGGCTCGGTCATTTTCTAGGGTCAGGGAAAACGTATAATTGGAATTAACCAGTAGTTTAGTACCCACTTAACATTTGTTCCTTTCTTTTTTGTTAACAATGTGTGATTGACCGTAAATGAAATCACCATTACCTTCTTGGCTATATGATTTTGCTTTTGTTCACTAGTATGTTAAGCTTGGTAGCTTAATTTTTTTTTTTATTTGAACTTATAGAGTATCACCAATTATTTTGTTTACTATATCTTCAATAAGAAGATTAATTATTGATTTCATTTTATTTTCAGGAAGATGGGACAAGAAGCATTATTATGGATCAAATTTGGGATATGACGGTTGAAGATAACAAAATTTTATTCTTCATATTATTGGCGATATTGTCCCAATGAATTTCAAGCATACTTATTATTTATGATTTTGGATAATGACGATATATTAAGTACTGACTATTTTAGCTATTTGAACTTTTGGATGCCATTTATGTCATTATTATTGGGCTTGTAGATATATTCTTTGTTGCCAAAGGTAACATAGCCTAGTGGTGAAAACACTGGTCCAATTGAGTTCTGGATGTGAGAGGTCCTGAGTTCGATTCCCAGTGGAGCCACTTGTGCGTTCCCGGCGGCACCCTTGGTATCGGAGGCGAAGCCTCCCCGATGTTGGTAGCAGAAAGCCCCGGTTAGTATGCAGGTACCCCCAGTGGTTTAGTAGGCCCCGCTGTCGCTCAAGCGGCACGTGGGGCTGAGGTTCCCTGGGTTATAAAAAAAAAAAAAAAAGTAGATATATTCTTTGTTTGATGGGAATGTGGATGATATGTTGTGTCGACATAACGGGAATGATTTGTTGTCTCTGAAAATAGTGCTTAGGTGACCTAGAATTCCTATTTCTCTGGCTAGGAAGTCTGAGATCGTCCATAGAATATGCAAGCAAGATCCTCGACATTTTGCACTCCCACCCTGTTCACTACTTCTTCCTGGAATAAAGCACAATAGCACTTGGACTTTTTACTATTGATACAGACTAAAGTACACGAAACTACAACTCGAACCAGAACTTCGCCCTGTTTCGGTATATTCCGCTCGTCCTTCCTTCTTCCTGGAATAAAGGACTAGAACAAAACTATACTACATCATTAATCTGTATTTCTATGACTTACTAATGAACTATACTAGCAATTGTATCTGACAATGGCACATGATTAGTAACAGTGTCGTTGCAGTTGTTAGGAGGACTGGCTTTCTTGCTGCAGAAACTGAAATTGTTGCCTTTAATGGGTAATCGCAGCTTGTTGGCAAACACTTGCTCCCTTTGGGGCCGGTTTGCATAGAGTATCCAGAGAACCAAGCAGAGCAAAACTCCAACAGAGATTAACCCCAATCCCGCGTTTATGAGCTGGAGGTAATGCTCCAGAGGATGGCAGTACGTCGAGGTGATTTCTTGGACTGTGTCTCTCACAAATTTGCAGTCCTGAAGGCTGAGCAGGAGCGGAGTATAGTATTCCAGAGCGTAGGTTTCATTAACAGCTGCTACCAGCTGCCCATACACATCAGGTGTCACCCTTCCAACTCTTGTGCAGTACCCCAATGACGAGACTTGGCATATGTAGCTCTGCCATACCAAGGAGGCGTTAGCCATCGAGACCTCTTGGGCAGCACACTGGCGATCGTTGAACTGTGAGTCAAATGGGTAACACATGGGAGGCATCAGAGGTCCAGACTGGTTGTAGTAATTGAATTCGGACCGAGATGGATTTGCATTTGCAAAGGTGTATATGTACGTGTTGACCACATTCACAATGTCATTAACGACTTCTTTGCTTTGGAAGAGGGTCTTGTTTGTAGTACTCTGATCAACGCAGGGGAGGATATCACTGAGTGTTGTAGCTGCCTGAGGGTTTTGAACCCATTCGTTCATGGCTGTACAAGTGTCTGTCATTGCACTGATACATAAACCAAAGAGCAAAACCATATCAGCGACACAGTTGGCATGCAATCCTGAATATGAGATAACTTGATATCTCGAATCTTACTTGTGGAAAATTATGAAGACTCCACAAAGAATGAACGTTATAGCTACTAACAACCACCCACTCAGCACGAATCTGCAAACAAAGAATTCGTTGCTTAAAATAAGTCGAACAGCAAAGAGAGAGGGAGATGAAAAGTTTAACACTTTGCCTACAATAGGGTAACAATGTATAAGAAAACAACTCACATATAGATCGCATGCTGGTGACCAAGGACGGAAAGAACTGCAGTAATGGAGAAGGTCAATCTCAAAGCATTATCATCTGTCAAAAATGGAGAAAACCAACCAAGAGAACCAAAAGCAGCAACAATATGGGAAGAGTTTATGATACGCACCAAAACCAACCACAGCCAGTACAAGCATCACTGCAGCAACAGCAATTAGTGTAGAACGCCTGCAGATCAATTTCAAATTCATCATCAATTACCAAACATCACAAGCATAGGCAATGAGTGTCAATGGAAGGGGGGGGGGGGGGGGGAAGAAGGAAGTGATGCTCGCATTTAGATACATACACCGCAGTGAACACTGTTGTGATCTTTTGAGAGTTTTCACTGGTCTTCTCTTCCAGTGTGTTTGCTGCAGCATTCAGATCCACATTCAGTTTGTCTATGTTGTCCATTACATTGGAAGGAAGAAGTACTTGGGCTACTTTGATGGTTTTGGCAAGGGACAAATACTCCGTGACGTTTCTCAGGGTTTGAACTGTGTAATCAGATTGGTTTACAACATATTTCAAAGTATCCAAAGCTTCTCCATGAAATTCACCCTGACCAACAGAAAGAAGAATGCAGCCAATCCTGAAAATAAAAGTGGAACATTCATATTAAAAGAGGGAGGTAAAAAGAGGTTATGGTAGATGACATCTGTGAACTGATGCTATGTGACAATAACCATTCAACCGAAAAAGGCTTTGCAAGAAGCAGGATAGTATAACTTCTATGCAACATACAAAATGATGAAGATTATAACTTTAAACAAACACAGAACAGTGAATTGCAAGGGTAGAGAAGTATATAAGTGCTATTAATTTCAGTAACCCATCAGGGTCCGGATAAAAATGAAGTTCATTGTAACTTGTTTGAGAATTAAGATTATGACAGCAAAGGGAAATCAGGGCTGGAAGATCAAGCCACAGATTGCTGTAGTCAAGAACAACAAGATTCAAGGTTGAGATGATTATTACGCTGCTGCACATGTGAACACTATCAGCAGTATGAGACATATCGTCTGACCACGCAACCCTCCGTCTGCAATTTTCACCTTCCATCCACAACAATGGTGTACTGCAACAGCCAGTCCAAATGAGATGAACCACACGATGGCCAAAATGAAGCCAGAAGCACCGGTGAATCCAACAGACTGCAATTGAGTAGAGGGATCACACTTTATCATTCTAGCGTGATCCAATAATAATGATATAAAGAAAAAACAGACGAAAGCATAAGAGCTACACCAAGAGCTAATCAGCAACCCATATGTAGGAAAGACAGAAGCCTTCAGCAGTTGCAGTAGTTTTAATAAAGATCAATTATTGAATATAACTATCAGCTCAATCGCCCAGACTCCATCCCAGAGGTACAAAAGTATCAATTTCTTAAATTCCCAGATGGATAGATGGATTCGTTGAACAACTGCATTATAAAGCTTACAAAAAAAGGAAGAAGAAGTAACTTACAGCCCAGTAATGTCGATTGGTGATATCCCAACCTCCTTTATAGTGCTTAAACCCATTAAGTATATCGGGCCGATTAGTCCTCTCGGCGGCCAACAGAAGAGTGCTCTTACGACCTTGAGA